>JBBPDC010000141.1:5055266-5072664 GCA_037974485.1 Hemigrammopetersius urotaenia
AAATGCTGTGTTTTCTTGAATAATACTGGGGGCATAATGCAAATATGAAAATATCTAAAAAGAGCCACTTGACAGTAATGATGATCAGGGTTATACATAGGCTGTTTAGATATTTGGGCCCAGGGGCCAACAAGTTATGTGTTAAAAGTACGTTGCATACATAGTACCCCCCCTACTCACCTCGGGGGCAAGGAAAAAAAGTTCAGGCTCAGGAATGTTTTCCACTATCAGCCCTGAAAATGTGTTAGGGGCATATTTTGGGTTTACACTATAAAAAAAAAAAAAAAGGCTTTTTTGGACATTTTTTTACCCTATATTTACCACTTTTTCTCTAGATGCGGGTGCTCCTGAAACATAACTCCCGCAATAAGTAAGGGTATTGTGTGTGTGTGTGTCTGTGTGTGTGTCTATTTAAAAAGTCTTATTTATTTATTTATTTTTTATTTGAAGATCTTAATTCCAGTAACAGTGGGACTGGTCCAGTTGTTGACCGACTGCCCCACACTCCATCTCCTATGTCCAAACTTGACTCTGAAGGAGAATCTAAAACTCCAAGTCACTCTCAGAACAGAAAACCAGCTGGGGGAACCTCCAGACCATTACCCTCACCAGGTATCGTAAATGAAGATGAAATGGCTTTTAATGTATTGTACTGCTAACTTTTGTACAGTAAACCCCCGCAAGTTTGAGTTTGCGGCTTCAGTCGTTTGCCGAATTTTTTTTTTTTCTTTTCTTTTTTCTTTTTTCTTCTTTTCTTTTTTTCTTTTCTTAAAACCTAACTATAATTGTTAGTGGAAACTGCAGATATCCTCCACCTTTTTTCTGGCAGATATCCTGCCAATATATAATTTTCTTCATGAAATTATGCAATATTAGTAAATTAAATTTTCTTAATTTAACATAAATGTTAACATCAGATACACTTCCATATCAAATATACCTGTGCATATTTTAATGCTGTCTTGAAAAGCCCCTGTACTCAGAGGCGGGAGGTTTGAAAATAGCCAATCAGAGTGCGTTATTCATTTCTCCTTGCTACTGATTGGCACCTGCCCTGTGATGCGCCTTTGGCCTATGCAGTCCAGCATTTACACATGAGAACAGTTTCCCAGAATCTTCCATGTGGGAGATTCTGGTCTGTAGCGCAACAGACGCTTCAGACAGCAGCAGCAAGGAGAAATAAATAATCAGAATAAAAAAACTTTATTGATCCGACGGGGAAAATGCTTAAAAACCGCTAGCATTAGCAGTTAGCGTTAGCAGCGCGTGTTAGCATTAGCAGCGTGCGACAGCCAAAACAAAGAAAGAAACGTTAAAATACCTATATGTTTAGACAGAGCACAGATTACTAACTGTTCAGTTCAGTACCATTTCAAGAAGCACTTTTTATAGTTATATTTATATGGAAATGTAGCTAATTTACCTTCATTTTTGTTACAAAATTAGTACATTATATTTTCTTGATAATTTAGCTCTAAAATGCTAAAAACATGTATTGGCACAAAAAAAATAAAAAAATGGTGGAGGATATTTTGTAGTTTCTGCGTTTTTCTGAGAACTGTGAGTTTGGCTCTCAGAAAAAATCTATGTTGGACTGAATCCACAACTGCTGAACCGTGTAAAACTGGGGGGATTACTGTATATGCAAATTTCATGACCGTGTTATTTTCTTCCATAGGGACTTCAGCTTCCACTTCTCATCACATCCTGACCATTGGGGACCTTGATGAGACACGCCGGTCAAAGAGGCTTTCTTTACGTGGTCGAAATCCATCTACTCCCCAGAAGTCTCCTTCTGTCCCAATGAAACTGCGCTCAGGAGGCACCCTTCACCCAAGATCACTTCCATTTAGCTCCCATAGCTCTCCACTTGGCGCTACTGAAAACCTCTTGAGCTCTTCCTCCCCTTGTCGCCGAGAGCGTCTTCCATCTTCTCCTTCCTGTGCTATTTCAGCATACTCTCCACAGCAAGCAACTACTGGAAGCACCCCCTCAGCTTTTTTCTTGTCTCCACGCCACTCCTCAAGGATTCAACAACATTTTAAGACCATCTTACAGGAATCTGCAAAGGTACCTCAACATTTCTCTGCCTCTTTAGAGCCAGAGGATGCTGCAGGCATGCCAGAGGAGGGTGAATCAACGATCGCAGTCATCGCTGATGGCAACACAGTGCCACTATCATCAGATCAAGAATTGCTTTCTACACCCTTTGATGCTGACACAGATGTTGCAGTGGCCTCTGTGCTAAATGCGAAGCTGGAATTTGATGAGGCTTTACTAAATGAGAATGTAGCACTGCACTGTGGACCATATGGTAGTGGAGTGGAAGGGCAAGAAATCGGGGAGATTCAAGAGGCACATACTGCAGCAAACAGCTTGCTAGGCAGGATTCCAGATGAAGATGCTGGTATGTACAGCCCCAATGAAAAAGATTTGACTGGTCTTGCTCACCCCGAAGGGCAAATGGAGGTAGATTCAGCCAATGGAGACTCTGACCATTATCTTAATTTTTCTCGGACAGTAGTGGTCTGTGATTCTGTCAGGCTTGCTGCTGCTCCTACCTCACAGTCGATCTCTCAGCTGGATGGAGCAGACAACGATTCAGAAAGTGATGCTAGTGATGCCAGTGGAGAGGACAACACTCAGGAAGTAGGGAATAGTCATCATAACCAGGATACTGAGCCATCAAAGGGCTTGATCCCTAACTCCAGTAGCAAGCTGGTTTGCACAAGCACATTTAAGTCCTTTGTACCACAATCCATTCAAATGAATGCTAAGACAGGGCTTTTGCAGAAATCTGCTGTAGAGCCAAGTTCTGACAATCAAAAATTACAGGAATCCATGCTTGTTGATTCTACCACTGAGGTCATGACACAAGAAAGTGTATCCATGGAGGATTTACTTGTGCAAGAAATGCAGCTATCTGAGGCAGAAACACAAAATATGATGACCGCTTCCCAAGTATTTGACCCAAGCAATGATCTTGTTGATAGAGACGGCCATGTTCTGATGCACAGTGAACCTGAAGAGGACTTAAATGAGGTGTTGTTGGATCCTGAATTAGGTCATTTTGTTTCTGCTAAAGATGGTAGCATATTGTATGATGCCTCATCAGTCAATTCAGTAAACAAGGATGCAAAGTCACTGGTAAACAAAGAGCAACTTATTTTGCCAGAGCCTAAAGTGAAGATTGTATCAGCTCCTCCTTTGAGCAGTGTTGGAAAAGTGCAAGTCACTGGACCAGGTCAGATCCCTCATAAGACTTTCATCTTTCCACATTGTGTACCACAGCACAGAATAGTCAAAATGACTTTGCCTGCAGGCACATCATTGCCTTTGCCTCTTCCTGTCAACATGGTATCTGCTGCCTCTGCATTTCCACAAAGAGACACTATTGTTGCTTCCTCTCAGGTTGCAGTTAATGGTCTGGATAGTCCCAAGGAAGCCCCAAGGAGCCGAACTCTTGCCATCCGCATTCCTGCTTCCAGACAGTCAAGTGTGAGTGGGGCATTACCCAGCCCACAGGTTTTACTTGTCAACCGCTCTGGTCAGGTTTTGATAAAAGACCCACAGACCAACACTTACCAAATACCTAGTGCTAATTCACCTTCCTACAGCCACATTAGCCAGATTGCTAAGATCATCCACAGCAGTAACCGTTCTGTTCCAAGGGTTGTGGTAACCCCTGTGCCTCAAGTAAGCCTGAGCCAAGGTCTGACCACACCTTTGGTAACATACAGCAGTGGAGCAGCGCCTTCTACCAAGGTTGTACTCAGAAAGCTACCTCAAGTTTCTGAAGTGCAAATGAAAAGTGCCAGCAGTGTAAGACTGAACAATACAGCTGTACCAGATTCAACAGTATTACAAAGAAACCAGGGAGACAAAGCGCAGGCTATAATAGAGAGAGCCATGGCAAGCCACAGAGAAACAACAAACCCTGATGTTCTGACCTCCTCTCAGTTCCAGATTCACCCATACATTACTCAGCTCTTCTCTCCTGATATGAGTGAACAGTCTTTGCGACTGCACCACCGGACCCAGCCTGCTATTCTGTCCCATTCGAGGCCTCAAGTCCGAGTCAAGAGGGTGTCCTCAGCATTAGATCGAACAAGCATCAAAAAATCCAGGGCTGACTTCATAGAGCAAACAAATACAAGCTCTCAGGTTGAATTAAACAGGTTGGTTAAATTGGAGGTAAATTAAGCAGGGGTTTGTGGTATTTTGATTTTTTGTTCTGACTGATCAGTCTAAAACACAATTGTCTGTAGATTCAACAGAGTGCGTATGAAGGCACCAGCTGTTAAGGAGGTGCTAGACTTTGACCATCCAGAATTTGAAAGTCTTGATGAACCAAAGACTGCTGAAGCCAAAGAATTTAAGAACAAAAGGTCAGCCACTGGTTTACATGCACTTTTACTGTTGTTAAATGAATGTGTACACATCTTCAATATATATGTTTTATAGAGTAACTGCAGTGGAATTTGAATCAAGTGAACCAACAGAAAATAAGAGGGGCAGCCATGACAAAACTCAAGCATGGGTCAGCTCTAAAAATAGCGATCTCTCTGACTGGACTCCATGTGCAGGTATTATTATTATTATCTTTATTATGCTTGTATGTGTTTTTTGCATGTACTGTAACATTTGTTGTCATTCATGTTGTCCAAATAACTTCTCCTTCTGTGATGATTAGTGGTTTCATCATGTTTTGTCTCAGATTGGAGCTCAGATGAGGACTGTCCGTCACCCTTTAAACAGGATGGATGTTCCAGTCAAAATCAGCATCACCTGGTCTTCAAAATCACTAGCGATGATGGCTTCAGTGTGGAAGCGGACAGCATTGAAGGTCAGAATCTTATTAACTTTTTAGAGTGAGCCTAGATGAAATTACATTTTTTGCATGTGCTTTAAAGGAATGCATAAAAATTAATCTAGTTTTAGAATGCAAACCAGGTGCAGCTGTCTTCCATTTGTTTTTTACATACATAGTCTTTTGAAATTCATTTATTTTTTTATTCAATATCTCATATTTCACCCATCTCTTTCAGTGGCATGGAGGGCGGTGGTGGATGGGGTCCAGGAGGCACGGACAGGCTATAGGCTCGAGCAGCTTCCATTAGGCAGAATGAGTGGAGCCAGAGTACTAGGTGTCATTCATGATGCTGTGCTGTTCCTTCTGGAGCAGCTGCAGGGGGCTGCCCAGTGCCAGAACCACCTCTTCCGTTTCCACCAGCATGAGAAACCTGAGAAAGAGCTGCCAGTAAACCCTACCGGTTGTGCTCGTGCCGAGGTCTACGTGAGGTATGGCCCAGTAGTGGATACTTTTAATATATTAATGCATGAATGGATTTAGATATGGACTGTAAATAATTGGTGTTTTGTAAGCAGTAAGGACTGTGCTAACCTATTTTGATAGCTTCGATATTTGACAGATGCACAGATATCAGCTTAAATGACAATAAATGCCATTCCACAGGAAAACCACATTTGACATGTTTAACTTCCTGGCCTCCCAACATCGGCAGCTTCCAGAGAGTAGGCCATGTGATGAAGATGAGGATGATGTTAGGCTCAAATCCAGCAGGTCAGAAATCTTGATCACTGCTTTTGCTAATTTTACAAATACATTTGAGAGTCATGAAATGGCTTTAAAAGATGTCTATACACATATTTGTGTGTTTGCAGAAGAAATTACTTTTATTGTTAGTTTTATTCCACCTGTTTTTGGGAGCTCCTTCTCCTCTGACCCTGTAAGGAATTTTAGTACCATTCCAATGCTAAAACTTCTCTTTGGATCTAGTGTATTACATGTGTATACAACTTTTTGATCAGTTGATCAGGAGCCGAGAATTGATCATTTGAATAATTGCATTTTGTGTTCGAGTCACGTCTGTAATGAGGGATAGAGAGAGCACATTTTATTTGATGTGTGAGGAATAAAGAGTCTCGGAGCAGGCATTGTGATCTCACGGCTATGGCATCCGCAAAGCTACAAAGGCGTCCTATGAAGGCTAAAGACAAAGCAGGCTCATAAACAGCCTGTAAGACACTAAAGTTCAGGTCAATTATGAAAAGATGTGGCATCACTGTTGTGTCACTGTCAGTTCGTTAAGTGCTAGCCATCTCACTTGATTTTAGGACTTTTCTGTTTGAAAAATGTGTCTGAAGATCAGTAAAATGTGGTTGTGTGACAGGTTAACCTAGCCAGCGAGTTTTGTGCTGAACAGAATTTTATTCCGGTTCTCTTAGCTGTTAATCTCGGTGCACTTGCCTCTATTTAGCCCTCAGTGCCTGCTATTTAATGGAAAATAGAAAAACAGTATACAAATGTAATCATTCAGGTTTCTTTTTATTCTGCTAGGTTTTATTTGTATCCAACAAAATAAAACTGTTTAGTTGTTAAAATTGTAGTCATTAATTTTTCCGGTATTTGTGATTTTTGTGAGAGTGACCAAAACATGATATACTGGATTGTGGAGTGTTGTACAACTGCTGCAAAAGGCAGCAAGGTTTTGAATGATTTGGCTTCAACAAATGAAAGAGAACCCTTTGAATTTTGGAAATGAAGCCTTTGGATGAGAATTTTGAACATGGACAAAAGAAGAACCAGTTGCAGCTTGTTGTTGTGACATTTCTTTGGCTGGTTTGTTTGAAATAGTGTAAATAGTATTTAAATGTTGTTAATGAACCTAAAGAAATCTCAAGATGTATTCACAAAGCACTTTTGTTGACCTAACCAAATAGAGACTTCTCAAGAAGGTAGACCTTTGGGCCCATGATTCTTGAATTTTAAAATTGAAACCCTTACAAGTCATGCCCATTCTTGTAATACCTTTACTATACTACATTAACGTCAGGATGCTTTTGAAAATATCCTTTCAGACGTGCAACCAGTACTGAGTTACCAATGGCAATGAGGTTCCGGCACCTTGAGAAAACGTCCAAAGAAGCTGTTGGGGTGTACAGGTAAATGCTGCAAAATGCTGAGTTCTCTATGAAATGACCTTCAAAGTAAATGGAAAAAAATGAACTTGATTTTTGTTGAACCATGTCATATATTTTCGCTTATGTTAGGTCTGCTATTCATGGACGTGGTCTTTTCTGTAAGAGGAACATTGAAGCTGGAGAGATGGTGATTGAGTATGCTGGTAATGTCATTCGTTCAGTTCTCACTGATAAGCGGGAGATGTACTACGACAGCAAGGTATGCTATATGGTGTACTCACTCCTACATCTTAGTGAGCTCTACTGTTTTTTCTTTAAATTCGTTTTCAACGTTAGTCAACCTCACAAAGTGAAGTGTTAATGGGATATTAAATACTTCTGTGTCACCTTTCACCTACAGAAGAAGTTGTACCGTTATGATGTACAGTGTTTTGTGTGTTCTTGTCTGTTAATGAAAACTCAATCTGTGTTTTACTCTCTCTCCAAAGGGCATTGGCTGCTATATGTTTCGTATTGATGACTTTGATGTTGTGGATGCCACCATGCATGGCAATGCGGCGCGCTTTATTAACCACTCATGTGAGCCCAACTGCTACTCGCGGGTCATCAATGTGGAAGGCCGGAAGCATATTGTCATATTCGCTTTAAGGAAGATCTACCGTGGGGAGGAGCTCACTTATGATTACAAATTCCCCATTGAGGACGCTAGCAGCAAGCTACACTGTAACTGTGGAGCCAGACGATGTCGACGCTTTTTGAACTAGGGTTATTGGTCCTCTTGAAAACATGCTTGAAGTTGAAATGAGGGGACCCACATTCAAAGAGATGGAGGACGGTGGGTTGTTCAAAACATAATCAAGGGAGGCAAAAATTGAGGATTGAATGGAAATATTTAATCATCTTTTTGTTTTCATCCCTTGTCCTTTGAGCTGTACATTTTAGTGTTTTTCTTGCTGTAACAAAAACTCAGTAGAGTAACGTCAATGAGGTGATAAAGCTAGGGTTCGTGCCGGGAACAGGATAAACACTAAAATGTGCACAGCATGTGCCTCCATGACCCTGGGAAGAATAATTTAGACTAAGAATTTGGGTTTGAAATCAGCCCACCATTATGGCATGCAGATGGTCCAGTTAAAACCTTTTGGGGGCTCAAAAACAGCACATCAGCACATCTAATGAATATTATTGGTCAGTTTTCAATTATTTATAACTCTTGGTGTTGCAATCCTGGTGAATCTCTTTGGGTTGCTGAAAAGAAAAATGGGAATTTTTGAAGACACTTTGAAATCTCCCTCAGAGCTGCATGCCCCTGTTTTATCTTGTGACTTTTCCCATTTTCAAGTTAAACATCTTCACCTTATATAATGCCTGACATTTTGTTAATAGCTGCTTACAGCCATAATGCAGTACCTCAGTTCCTGCTGAGTGAAAACCCAATATTGTGTGGTTTAAGATATTTCCCTTTGCTACTGATTGTTTGGTGGAGAGTGCTCAAATAGCACCTTATCAGTATGGCTCTGTATTTATCAGAGTTGGATTATTTTACCCTGTTTGTGTGATTTTCAGTGAACAGACTTCATTGTACATTTTTAAAATGAAGGTGCTAAAGAAAGCACCAGAATATTTTTCTGCTGCTTTTTTAACTTCCAAACAGCTTTGCTTTTCTTGTGAATACTGGGCAGTCATTTTGTGTTAGAATTATCCACCACAGTTTGGATTTTCTAATGTTTCCCACATTTGGGTACTTGTACAGAGAATTTTTTATCCTGTTCATTGCTTACTTTAATTATGAAGGTCTGTGTATATGAATGGGAGGTGCTTAAAGTTCTTCTCTGGGCAATTTGTTTTTTAAGCGTGTGTGGGTGGGGCTTTTTCTTATTGAAGGCATCTGGTGTTTTTTTTTTTTTTTTTTTTTTTTTTTCTCATAGAACAGCTGCAGAATTGAAATGTATAGTGTGTGCTGTTTATCTCTGGGATGTCTACCTTGTTTAATCATAACCAACTTAAAAATTTTAAACACAGCAGTTGTAATTGGGGGGGATCCAAAACAAAACTCAGAGATGTCCTTGCTTGTTCTAGCCATGTTTTTATTTGAATTTGTCTTTACCACAGCCAGTCATGCTAGGGACTTTTTGCAGATCTACTACCTCAGTGGCTCATGACCCATGATAGCTAGTGAAAGATGATGAACGGTGGCATAAAGATTGCTGCAGTTCTACACTGAATATATGCAATGTGACTGCACCTTCTTTCCCTTGTTTTCAGTGCGCTTCATGTCCCCCTACCCCACCCCACCCCTTCATGCTTTTGTACAGGGATGTTTTGTTTACCTAACATGAAGTAAGGATTGAGTCCCTAAATTAGCATGAGGAATTTGTCTGTTACTTGGCACAGTGTCTTTGTATATAGTTGTACAAAAATTTCAAAACCTGTTAAATTTTTCTACGCACTTTTTTTTATTTATGATGTTCTAAATGTAATAAAGATCCTAAAAATTTTCAACAAAGTAGATGTACTTTAATGTAGATTTATTTATATAATAAGGGTTGTACAGAAACTGAGGGAGTGCATATCCTTCACAAGAAGGCTGAGGCTGAGCTTGATGATGGAAATATCTCTGAGAGTCTGAAAAAAAATGGTGAGATGAACCATGAGGGAACACACCTGTGTGAGGAGGAGGGGCAGTCAGCAGAACAGGCAACATAAAAAGCTTTTTGAAAAAAGGTTTGGTTCCAGATTTCTCCTCATAGTGTCCAGTCATTGCGTGGAATTCAGTTAGCAAGGTACCTGATTCAACCTTATGAAGTAATCCATGAAACAATCTGAGTATTTGATGGTAAATACTGTGGCGAGCCGTGGAAAAGGGACACCAAGGCAGGTTCTTCCATTTTTTCTTTGTCTTTATTCTTCAATCAACAGCACACAGCTTCACTACAGCACACAGCTTCAACTCCGAACCAACTAACAGTGCTAAGCACCGCCCCTCCCCTTATATACAAACCCAAAAACCCGCGAGTTGCCATGGCGATGGCCAGGTGTGGGCCATCGCCCCCCAATTAACCCCAGCTACCCACGCAGACCCCCCCACAGTTCACATGGCACCCTCTGCTCGCCACAATACAATAAAAGTCACTGCCTCGCTAAACAGATTCTGGGTGTACAGTAGTGTGTCCACAGATTTGGGTTTTCAGAGCACAGTTACTCGTCCAGTCTCTGGTCATCTCTAAGCTGGACTACTGCAACTCTCTTTTGGCTGGACAGCCAATAAAGGTAACAAGACTGCTTCAGCTTATTTGGAATGCAGCTGCGAGGTCAGTCTTCAATGTTCCTAACTTCTCACACACCACGCCTCTACTACAGAACCTTCACTGGCTCCCTGTGGCCGCCTCGCATTAAGTTCAAAACCTTAACACTTGCCTTCAAGGCCTAGAAGGCATAGACTTGCACCTCCTTACTTGTCTGCACTGTTAAAGCAGCGTGTCACTTTTCGTCCTCTCAGGGCATCAAGCACGGCTCGTCTTGAACTTCCATTGCTCAAACGAAGAGGAAGACATCCATCAAGACTCATTTCGGTCTTGGCCACCCAGACCAACTTGGCAACTCCCTCTTGCAATCAGATCAGCGGAGTCCTTCGCTGTCTTCAAGCGTCGTCTGAAGACCCACCTCTTTAAGGAGCATCTTAGTGACTAACCAATGCTCCCGTGCATCTCTTATACATCTTTTTTTATATTTAACAAATCCCTCAGCCACGTATCCTCTTAACTGTTGTTCCTTACTTTTGTATTAATCTCTGACTTGCTTTTTCTCTTCGACAGGGTTTATTATGGTGTGTAACTTGGCTAAATAGCTATTGTTGATTTAAGTATAGCTTTACAGGTTTTAAGAACAGTTGTGGGCTACTTTAAGCACTGATGTACGTCGCTCTGGATAAGAGCGTCTGCTAAATGCCGTAAACGTAAACTGTTATGACCTGTCTGCAAGTGTGTCTACTGCTACATGATGTTATCCAGAATCTGCCACAGCATTCTAGGCACAGATTTGGACTTGCACATAATGAAAGAATGCTGTGCTTTCAGGTATGGAGGGTCAGGAGTGCCAATATTATATATATATAAATGTCATTAAATACATCATTAAATGTGTCATTAATTGTTTAAAATGGGAAATACACTCAAATAATTAAATGTGTCATTAAACCTTTATATATTGTACATTACTTAAATGTTTTTATTTCCACACAATTTTTATTTCCCATTTTAAGTAATTAGTCACATTTAAAGCCACATTTAATTAATTGTTTTTATTTACCATTTTAAATATTTGACACATTTAAGTAATTATTTCATGTTGGCAACGTTCCGCACATCATGAATTTATTTAATGTCAGTCAGACCCATCAAACTTAGTGGGGGGAACTACTCGAGACAGCCAATCATCTTGAGTAGATCAGCGTTTGTCCCACCCTCTGTTTGATGGCCCAGACTGACGGATAAAATAAATTCATGATGTGCAGCAAACCCTCCATACAAACCAAAGACATCATGAATTAATTTAAACTGTCACTGCAGGTCGTCAACCCACCCCTAACATCTGATTGGTTACCCTGTACAGCTAGTCAAGACCAATAGATCCCAGAATACAATTTTTCTGCTTATTAAAAAGCCACTTATGTATTGCCTTTGGTCTTACCAACCAGAAAATAAAATAAGAATGCGTTGTTTTAATTAAAAAAAATGCGATCAAACGTGCTGCAAAATGTGTGGCGAAGTGAACCGTGAGCAGCAGCATGATGCTGTCTAGCCGAGGAGACTACTCAAACAGACCCATTGGAAAGCAGCTCAGTTTTCTCCAGTGTTTTCACTGGACAGACATAGTAAGGGGGTGGCACGGTTCGTCTCTGAGGTGTCGGGGGCTGAGACCACTATGGTCCACGCCTCTGTATTACAAATATTAAATCAGTTTGGGGCTGAACAATTCCACTTTTTAGTTGATATTTGCCTGGCCCAAAGTGGTTTAAAACTCCAATACCCCTTTTCCACTGCACTGGTTCCCGTGCTGGTTCCCAATTTTGGAACCAGTGCAGCACTTTTCCACAGAAATAAAAATTGGTGCCATCAAGTGCTTTTAGTAAATTGCATTTGAGCATGTAATGATTAACCTGTGTAAGTTTCACACATGTAGCTACAATACAGCCAGAATAAATAGGGGATGCTTTTTCTGGCATCGTGGTGCAGAAAAAGGCATCCCTATGAATTTTGTATTTCTGTAACTCTCATCATCAAGTGCTTTGAGTGCGTCGTAACTACCCTGTGTACAGGGTAGCTCTGGTGTAGTGTAAATGCGGGCCAGTTCTCGGCTGGTTCTCGGCTTCTGGCACCAGCACCAGTGTAGTGGAAAAGGGGTACAAAATGATCTAGGATTCCTGGCTTTTTATCCAAACGGTGGAATACCTGCTGTGTGCTGGGAATTATGCATTCCATAAATGTTCAATCTTAAGCATCGTTTTATAAGAATGAGTTAAACAAAGAAATATAGACCACCACGCGCAGTACTTAATTGTTAAAATGATTTATTACAAGATGTGAGGATTGTATACGGTGCAGCTTTCACCCCCATGAACACTCAACATGACGCGGCAAATAAGGAGCTACTTCAGCCTCGGATTCACACGCTGCCGAATAAGAAGCCAAACGAATAGGAAGCTGTGAATAAATGGCCAACTTCAGCGTTGTAGAAGACTTAAAAAGAAGACCTAAATACCTCAAAGTTTGCAAACACTCGAGGGTCAAATTCTTCTTCTGAAAGAACTGAAATAACTCTGAGAGCCTCAAGAAATTCCTCTGCTTTACACGCCACATACTCAGGGTCAGCATTCACCTGCTTCATTATTGTTTGCAACTTCTAAAATATCTATCAAGTCGCTTCATCCATGACTGCTAGCGCCATGTTTGAAAGGACACAGCTTCAGACCAAAATAATCATCTCAACAAGATCCTGGCAGATCAGCGATTGTTCTGCCCACTAAGTTGGACGGGTCTGACTGACATAAAATAAATTCATGATGTGCGGAACGTTGGCAACATGAAATAATTACTTAAATGGGTCATTAAATGTTTAAAATGGTAAATAAAAACATAATTGAATGTTGCTTTAATTACTTAAAATGGGAAATAAAATGATAATTAATTCAAATTGTCATTATTTAAAATGAGAAATAAAAACATAATTACTTAAATGTGGCATTAATTAATAAAAATTGGAAATAAAAACATTTAAGTAATTAAATGCGCAATATATAAAGATTTAATTACATATTTATGTCATTATTTATCAGTATGTTTCCCATTTAAAACAATTAATGACACATTTAATGATGTATTTAATGACATTTATATATATAATATTGGCACTCCTGACACTCCATATTCAGGTAGTATGGTAAAATGTGCACTTGTAGAAGGAAGCCCTGTTTAGCAATAGAACAGTGAACTTTCAGTAAGTTAGGCGCACTCAAAGACACTCAAAGTACAAGAGCCAGCAGCACATTTGCCATAAAGTTTAATTAAGTCATGTAGTTATATAAACAGACAATTCATTTATTTTAATTCTAATTTATTCTCACAATAACACTGAATTCATTTTGAATAAGACCTTTGTTTTTCACTGCACTGATATTCCATTACATTCCATTCCATATCCTGTGGAGGGTTCTGCTGGATAAACTCAGATAAACTACTGAGCCTGTGACGGGTACTGAGAAATACGAAGGGCTACCAGTTTGATACACTGGAACAGAGTTTACCTAAACTTAACTAAACCTCAAATATATGATTTAAATGCTTTTTTAAAAAAAATTTCAAATCCATATAAATGCAAATGTGATTAAAGAAATAGGTCCGCGGGCTATGCATGTGGTCCTTAGGGGGCAACCTTGTGCCTGTGGGCACCATGTTGTTGACCCCGGCATTAGACAGTTAATATTTCACCCATTGAATTCAGTCTGTTTATCTTAACATTTCTGATGTCGATGTTGATCAAAGGTGGTTTTTAATGTTTGTTCAGGAGAGCAGAGCTGGGTTTTTGGCAGAACTGATCTTCTAGTATGTGTTCTAAATGACGAGTCTTTTATTTTTCTTTTCTGTCATGTTAGTTTATTTTTGATCTCAGTATGCATCAAAGTTACAACATATGATGGAGAAGAATGTCCCATCATAGTAAGCTTCAGAGATCATGGTCCTTTGGACCAAGAGGTCATGGGTTTGAATCCTACCTTCAGCACACCACCACTGGGTTCCTGAGCAAGACCCTAGGTAATAGATGTTGCTTTGCATAAAAGCCTCTGCCTAAATTCTAATGTAATTACAATAGTGTAATATAATGTAAAATTCTTTCTCTGCTTTTAACCCATTCACCAAGGGAATATTTGTAAAATTCCAATCTGGGTTCTGGCCTCATTACAGCACAAAAATAAGTCAACAAACATAGTAAATAATCTAACCGTTGCTCAACCCAAATAAAACAGAGGTCTGTCTACTGTGAGCTCTTGCTGGTTCTTCAGTTTCTCCAATGTCAATTGTAAAAATTTTGGTCACTATAGATCCTGATCTTCCATTCCATGTAAGTACTGTTACTAAAACGTTGTGGAAAGTATTCACAGCGCATCACTTTTTTCACATTTCATTATGTTATAGCCTTATTCCAAAATGGATTAAATTCATTTTTCCTCAGAATTCTACACACAACACCCCATAATGACTCCCCACATGACAACAAAAAAAGTTTGAGGTTTTTACAAATTTATTTTAAAAAAACCAACTTCGAAATCACATGCACATAAGTATAGAGAGCCTTTGCTCAATACTTTGTTGATGCACCTTTGGCAGCAATTACAGCCTATGATGCTACAAGCTTGGCACACCTATCCTTGGCCAGTTTCACCCATTAAAATTTGCAAAAATATCAAGTAAACTTTTCTGATGGTCAGGGGAAGTGCGTTCCACCACAAAAAGCCTGATTAAACAAGTATGTTTTAGCCTGGACTTAAAAACTGAGACAGTGTCTGAGTCCCAAATGTTGTTTGGTATAATATTCCAGAGCTTGGGGGCTATATATGAGAATGCTCTTCCCCCTGAAGAAGTACTGATGGGCCACGACTGTCTCTAAAATCTTAGATAGAAATGGAAGGTTAGAGATAGCTTGAGAGCTTGCATGGATCAAGGTGTGTTTAATAACTGCTAATTTAAAGGATTTCGGTAGATAACCGATACTAAGTGAAGCGTTTAATGCTGATAGGAGAGGCCCGGTGATTACTGGTAGGACTTCTTTAAGCAGGCTTTTAGGAATAGAGTTGAGTGAACAGGTAGAGAGAGAGAATAATTGCAGAAAGTTCTGATGTCAGTTTCTCAACAACAGCATCTGTGTCTGCTGAATCAGGTGGCAAATGTGGTTTGCCGAATTTCTAGGTTTAATTTCTTGATTAACTAATTCTACTCTGCACCTCTCTGGTTAGTTTAGAAATGGTACTAAACAGAAACCAGGGGTTGTTTTTATTAGATTCAATGAGGGATGATAGATAGGCAGAGCGAGCTGTGGTAAGCGCATTGTTGTAGTCTCTAAGGCTCTCCTTCCAGGCAGTGTGGAAGGATTCCAAATTAGTCAATCGCCATTTGCATTCTACATGCATTTTTCTTTAAAGCACGTTTGATCCTTAAATCAGGGAGCCAGCTTTTTCTGTCTGACCTTAGAGGTGTGAGGTGTCTAGTGTGGATCCGAGAGAGTTCTCGAAGCATTCAGTTAGGTTATCTAGGTCTGCTGGACAAGGAGTGCCGGATGGGTTGATATTTATGGAAGATTCTCGTTAAAACTACGAGCTGCAGGGGACGTAATTAAGCAACTTAGACAAAAGCGAGGGGATGTGTTTATATTATGATTAAGATGCAGATTATATGTAATGAGGTAGTGATTGAGATTACTGTAGACAGAGGAAGAATATCAATGTTATCCACATTAATGCCAAGAGTCAGGATAAGATCAAGTGTATGGCCACAGCAGTAATTAGGCCCTGTTGCATGCTGGGTGAAGCCAGCTGTATCTAGGATTGAAGTAAACGAGATTTTACAGGATCCTGCTTTTTCAAAGTGAATATTAAAATCTCCAATAATTATGATCATATCACAGCAAACAGCTAAATTTGCTATAAAACAACTAAAATCTTGTAAGAATCTGTGTATGGCCATGGTGGCCTGTAGACAGTAATTAGGGAGAGAGAAGAATTATTTGTATCTAAATTAGTAATATGTGTGCGTAGATGAAGCTTGGAGGTGTTACTTGATTTAGAGCAACAAACTCATCAGACAAGACAAGAGCAGTTTTAGGGGCGGGTTCCAACTTTAACTTTGGATTGGAGGTGCTGAGCTTACTGGAAGTATGAGAGACATTAATTAAATTAGGTAAGCACACCTTTTGGTATTTCCTACTTTTCGGTCTTGATATTAAAACTTAGGGTGAAACCTATGTGACGACTCAAGGCAGCTAACAGACAGTCGGATAAGCCAGTTTGTCTGCCAGTATGACAGTACGGCATTGGAAAGAACAGCCAGAGAAAGGAAGCAAAGATCAGCTGCAAGCTGTTTAAGATGGTGATAAAGTGTTTGGAGAAAGTCTGGAACAAAAAAGATGATGCTTGGAGAAATGAAGAGTGGTAGCCCTCCTTGCCATATGTTGATAACAATAAACAAAAGCATGAAGAGAAAAGTTGCTTGCCAGCTAACTTAATTTGGCTGGGTCGCATAAAGAACAAAACAAAAGACATAATATTTGTACACTATATTCTCTAACAATTATGTTTCCAAATTCTTAAAAAGATGCAGGAATATTTTCAAAGTATGAATGTACTTGCTGTATAGAGACATTTTCTATTTACTCAGTTGTGGGTCAGTGTTCCCATTGATTCAGTATTCAGTGTTTATTTTTAAAGTCAAAGTCAATTCTGGGCAAAAATAGACTAGGTATTCTATATACTCTCACCAATGAGATTCAAAGAGAAAACTTTGATTACTGATGAATGAAGGAGAATCAGTATCTCTAAATTTGTTCTGATGGGTCACAGTTGAGCTTGCTGTAAAGAAAAAAGAAAATAAACAGTACAAAATGTACTTCAACCATGGGCGCCAGAACCATTATATTAGGGAAGGACATGCCCCTTTTTAAAAATCCTTTGCTTCAGGCCCCCAACTTATCCACCCAGGAATTTGCGGGATGCTGGATGCAGGGCCCCCTGCTGCCCCACTTCATTAAAAAGACCACGCCACGGCAAACCCCCCCCCCCTTTATTTGTCCTCTGGTGACACCAGGTGAGGGACATCAAACAAGTATTAGACTTTGTTTTGTGGGGCAAGCAGACCTGATAATAAGAGCTGATCTCCTGTACTGACACGGGAGTTTGAATATGACC
>JBBPDC010000141.1:5086186-5103020 GCA_037974485.1 Hemigrammopetersius urotaenia
TTTCCAGTTAAGTGTACCATATGCATCAGACGTTTAGCCAACGTTCTGTGGGCGTGACGTCTGAGGCTGAGACTAACTCTTTCCTATCTTTCCACTGTCCAACACATCACCTCTGATAATTGAATGTTAACTTGCTGTTTAATACATCCCATCCCTTGCCACTGTCATCCATGTTATTCACTTCACATGTCATTGGTTTAAATGTTATGGCCGATGGGCCTAAACCTTTTTTTTAATTTATGGTTTGTTTGATAATGTTGTTCCTGAGAACTTTCAACATGATTGCTACGTGGTCCTATGTCTTTTATAATGACACCGGTTACAGTTTTCATCATGAATATGTAGGACTTTATTTTTAAACATACACCAATGAGCCAGAATATCAGCTGCCTAATATGCTGTAGGTCCTGTGTGTGCCACCAAAACAGCTCGGACCTGTCAAGGCATTAACAACAGATCCTTTATGTCATATAAGTTGCAAGGTGGAGCCGTTGCTTACAAAACAAATACATCAAATTCATAGGCAGTACTGTTTATCAGTTAGACATTAATGCAACAATTCAGATCATTGTTACGTGCCAGAGCACGTATGTGTGTTTTCTCTCTCTCCCTCTCACTCTCTCGCAGCTGATTCGCTGATCGTGACTGGAGCCCCGGATTGGAGACAGAGCACAGGATGTCCCGCCCTCCTGGTTTGAAAAGGCTGGGAACAGCTGGAACAAAGCAACCGCCTCGGTTCTAGGAAGCCGCTATCGAAGCTGCTATCCTGTGCTTGTGCTTGTGCTTGTGCTTGTGCTTGTGCTTGTGCTTGTGCTTGTGCTTGTGCTTGTGCTTGTGCTACTTAGAGTTTATTTGTTCTTTCCTTAAATCTTTTGGTTCAGTGTTAACTTTGTTTTTGTGTTGACACTTTAGGTGGATTTTTGGTTATGCTTGGTACTTCTTGTTTGTTAACTCTTTGTTGGGTTTCAGGCAGACACCATTTGTTTTTGTTGATAGATTTGGGTTAGGCAGGTGTAGGGTCTTTTTGGGTTATTTTCATTTCTTTGGTGTTGTCTGTCCTCACACCGGAAATTAGTAAGTACTACTTGTGTTATGTATATATGTATATAGAACTTGTAAATATATTGTCTTTGTATTGTGTATATAGTGGGCTGTGGTTATGGTTATCATTCTTGTAAGTCTCTTGTAAACACTACTATACCTGTAAAACTTGGAAACACACCCTATTCTTGAGTAAATACTATTCCATTTACTATTGCTGTTGGGTGTTCCGTATCTCATACAGTCACTTTTCATATTCATATTCCTTAGTCTGAACTCAAGACGTAACATTGTCAATTCAATTTTGGGGTTGATTCAATACATTAATTATGTATACTGGGCCATATTGGCAGTTTGAGCTGCATGTCACATAATTCACTGGGAGGCAGGCGCGAGCACGGATTTTCATTTTACTTAGAATTGACTTGCATTTACAAAAACACAATTAAGACACAAGGGCCAAAACACAAAGCAAAACCTAGAACTTACAGATGGAGTAAACCCTAGATATGAAGACGGGTATAACTCTAACACCAATGACAGATGCACACTCAAGACTCAAGCCAGTGGACAGACATGTATATACATACATAGTCTCAGCCTCAGCCCACGGAACGTTGGCTAAACGTCTGATGCGTATGGTACACTTAACTGGAAACACTTCAGGAATCTCGAAGTCATCATCTGATTGGATGAATTTTATTGGATTTCCAGGAGACGAGAGTGTCGCTTGTTTTCTTCTCCTTTAATTTTCTATGCTGGCTGACCTGTTGTATGTCGGTTTGTTGTTGCGGGGACATTTCCACGCCCCGAAACGTGACGCTGAACAAAACGAACTGTGATTGGTTGTTTGACATGTCAGTCAAACGGCCTTATGGGCGGGCCTTGGCCAAAGAAAGTGGCTATAAATTCCAGACCTTCAGCCGTCAGTCTGAAGGTCTGGCTACGCGAGACTAATACATACATGACACAGACCTGAACCAATAAGGACATACAATCACTTTACAGAAATACTGGACAGCTGAAACCAAATACATGAAACTATACACTATGAACACAGGCACATTTCAAAATAAGAGTTCCACAAGTAACAGAAAGGGGCCGCCTCTAGCAGCCGCTGACCAGGGACATTACAGTATCCCCCACCCCTTGGGATGGGTACGGCAGTCTGGGAGCAGGCGCGGGGACCAGAGGAGCATCAGGGAAGATCTCTGCCTTCTTTCATGAGCCCGTGGTGGCCACGAAGGAGGTTTGCAGGCCTGGCATGGGTGTCACCTTACAAGGTGAGTCGGGTACATGTGGGGTGGATGAGCCCTGCAGGAAGTTGGAGACTTCCTGGGGAGCTGACCAGTAAACTGGAGATAGGGGTTTCGTGACCCACCTCGCCTCCTACGCCCCAGTGCTGCTGAACTCCTGCCTCGCCAAATAGCGAGCCTCAGCAGGAGCCCCTCCTTGGTCACGCCAGTGATAGAGAACCTACTCCCCCTCGTCGGTTCGTCGCCTCACTCCATGGGCACACTTCTGTTGTGCCACACGCGCCTCTGTGGTTGGTCAGTCCATCTGTCATGTAACTCTTGGGAACTGAGGCGCAAGCGCAGATTTCCATTTTACTTAGACTTGACTTGCATTTACAAGAATGAAGGCACGAGGGCCAAAACACAAAGCAAAACCTAGAATTTACAGTTGGAGTAAACCCTAGACATGAAGGTATATCTCTAACACAAATGACGGATACTCAATCAAGACACAAAAGACGGTGGACCAATCCTGGGTGGCAACCCAGGGGAACTTATATACATACATGACACAGACCTAACCCAAAAAGGACATTTAATCACTTAACAGAAACACTTGACAGTTGAAACTAAATACCTAGACTCTATGAACACTGACACATTTCAAAATAAGAGACCCACAAGTGACAGAAAAGGGCAGCCTCCTGCAGCCGCTGACCGAAGTCTTTGACCATATTTTAAAAAGATGTAGAAATCCCATTACACAACTGAAAATGCTGTAATATTTTAAGGTTCTTCTAAGAACATGTAAATTAGATGGCAATCCATTATGTTTAGCAAATTGGTTCTCTAAGCAACCTGCTTTGAAAGGTAATTTAGGAAATCAAAAGTGATTCTCCTATGGCATCACACAAAAAACTCTTTTTGACACCTTTACTGTTAAGAGAGCACATAAATAGAATATTGGGGTATTATTTAATTAACCTACCAAACTTAATTTGTACAGGAAAAAAGACAATTGCCAAAGACAGTTTCATCACTTTATTAGAATCAGCACAAGATGGGCAAATGACATGCTGTTAATGATCAAACGCACCACAAAACATACCTCACATTTTGCTACTAAATGTTTTGGTATCAGGCAAAGTACATTCACTGACCTGCATAAGAATTGCCGCCTGAAGAAATGCTGAGATGGATCATGAATGAAATTCTGGGGGGCAGCCTAGTACAGTTTGAGATATTGGTCTTGTCTTGGTACCAGCTGATCTAATATCTTTGAATACTGAAAGGGTGAAACATTGTCCCATCTTGAGATTTTATCCTCATATACCTATACTTTCCATTTACATAAACTGTTCATACTACTGTATCCAACTCCTTCTGCCAACCTCATGGTTCACAGCAGAATCTATATTTATTCAATTGCTAATGTGGACAGGACCCTAAGTTTACAACTCAATGAACATGTTTTTCCCACCACATCTTATCTGGCATCTGTAAGGCTGTTGTTATATATAGAAGCTTGTTTCAAAGGTTCATTAGCAACAAAATAATAAACCACTTTTTAAAAAAGAGCCATTGAACACACATATACAAGTAAAATCTGTAAAATCTGCATCTTTTCAAGTGTTCACAAATCAGACAAGAACAGGAGAATTTATATTCTTGCTGTATTTTTGCAACTTTCGTTACACAGAAATGCTACCTCATTCATTGCTATAAATGTATAAAGTTAAACGACATTTGTACATTCAACCCACTGTTCACACAATTGATTTGCATAGCTCACTAATCTCAGTGCCATCACTTCTGAAGTAATCCAGAATAAGTGTGTTAAATTCTGAAACATATCCCCCACATCCAAAACCACTATGCTATGAGAAGCCAGCAAAAAAAGCCAGAAACAGTCATTTTAATCTGTAATGCTTTGGGAATAATATCACCTCCTTGAAATAAAAGCATTCATACTGAATAAAATTTTCGTTTTTAAAAAGTGGGAAAGGCATCTTGCTAAAGACAAAACATGGGACTGGGTCACACAGGTCTGTTACTGAGTCTATAACTGTAATGAAAGTAAAAGCAAACTTAGTTCTTTTTGGTAATTAGCTCTAATATTTCTTAATTGTTTAAACATCTATGTTAGAATAACATAGGGACTGAATTGAAACCTGACACACATTTATGTCACATTCATAAAACTTAACACAAATATGTCTACACAACACAATCCATCTACATCTACTGGACTTCCTTTTTCCATTTGAGTGAAAAAAAAACAAAAACAAATTTAAAATTGTTTTTTTTTAACACCAGTTAGATTGACTCTCCTAGGATGAATCACTCACTTAAGCCCCCCTGAAACAATATGAAAAAAGTGTACGACAAAGCTAAAACAGCGGGGGTAAAAGCCCACCAGGACAGACACTAGGTAACAAAAAGAGTGAACACAATTGCAAAGCACTCAGAGAGGTAAGAAGAGCCACTGCCGTGTTGAGTGAAGAAACTGCACTGATGGCTGCATAAGTGATGCGGTTCAGATGAAAGGCATCAGGTAGGAGAAGGATTGAGGCTGAGGCAGGGACAAGGCATGGTGGAAATCACACAAAGCGTCTGCTCCCTTGGCAGAGTAACTTACATCCTTGCATATAGAGAGGCCAAGTCAGTAGTAGAAATACACTGAGGAAAAAGGCAACGAGAGAGTGCTTGAGAAAACAAAATAATGATTTGGACCCAATAAAGTGTTAGTCAGAACACTTAAAAACATTTTAGTTGGCATTTTTCTACAAATTTGAGTTCTACAAATTTGTTTGTTGAGTAAAACCTATTTAAACCTATTAGAAACATTACAAAGTATTTACACTTAGAATATCAACAAAAACATCATTTGACCATAAGGGTCTAAACTTTTACATACGACGTACATACATGCATATATATGTATACATATGCACACGTATTACTAGGTCAGATGCATGCTAACACCACTTCAATTACTGTGTCCGACTTCTGCATGCATACCCACTGCCAACACTGTGGACAATTAAATATGGTGGTGCTTAAACATTTGTTAACCTTTTCTATATTTCTGTATAAATGTATGTATAAATATTACCTAAAACGTAATTTTATGCAGGTACTAAAAACAGATAGAGAAAGGCTAATTAAACAAAGGAGACAATAATATTGTACTTTGTCATTTATTGAACCAATATTATATATATGTGAACAGCAAAAGTATGTGAAGATATCAGTATCTGTTATGACCCCCTTCTACCAAAAACTTGATGAATGTTTCCAGTAATGATTGATCAGTCTTGCTCATTGGACTGGAGGAATTTTAACCCACTCCTCCAAACAGAACAGCTTCGAAATAGTGGTACGTTTCCTCATGAACTGCTTGCTTCGGGCCCTTCCTCAACATTTCTATTGGGTTATGGTCAGGACATTAACACTAACTTTATTCTCCTTTAACCATTATTTGGAAGAATGGCATGTGTGCTTATATAGCCATTGTCTTGCTACGTGACTTTCTCTTGAGATTGATTGAAAATCTAATTATGTTTTAGATTTTAGGTATTTATGAAGAAATATAGGTCATTCTAAATGGATCACAACCTTCAAGCACAACTGTATTTAACAGCCATCTGATTTCAAAACGTGACTATCGATGGTGTGAATTTGGCAAGGAGATACAGTTACTGCAGTTTGACATAACATGGTTATTGCACTGTCAGGTAGTTTACTCACTGAAAACAATGCCCATCAGGATGACGCCGATAACCCCCATCATGATCATCATCTAAAGAAAAGAGACAAACTGTTCATTTGCACGGTGTCTCCATTTACATACAGAATGGTTTAATATACTCAGGACACTTGTGATCTAGCCTTTGCAGTCTGGCAGTAAAAAAGGGAATTACATAGAAATGGAATTAAATTAAAATGAAAAACCTTTGAGAGGTGATAAAAACCAAACTGAATGTCAGTCTGTTGGTCTTTGAGAAAATATGACCTCTGCTTAATTTATTTAGTTAAATCCAGGAACATAATTTAATGAATACAATGTAATTTCCTTTAGATAAAAGCAAAAAACAGGCAGTTCAAGAACTATCAATTTGACATGTAATGAACATCTGGATGTGTGCCTATCTGAGTATTAATTCTGTGTTTACAGTTATCCCCCAGTTTTATGTGGAACAGGAGTCATGGATTCAGTCACACACCAAATTTTTTTGAGAATCAAAAACAAATAGTTTACATGGAAATCCCCACAATAAAGCGGAAACTGCAATTATCCTCCGCATTTTTTTTTGTATTTTGGGGCAATAAATATATTTTTTCTGGATTTCACCTCGCTGTGGTGTCCCGATACTTTTGTCCCACACCCTTGCATATCTCAACGGGGAAAGCACTCAGACACTTCAAACCCACAGTTCGGTAGATCTCCAGGAGACCTTTACAATGAGCACTCGTTTGTATTTTTAGCCCGAGTAGATCAGATTTTATTTCCTGAAAACCATGAGCCGGCGCACATTCAGACGCGCGTCTGTCTTTAAATGCGATCCGGGTGTAAACTTTTGTCCCGCAAACTTCTGAATTGCATATCTTGGCAGGGAATTTACATTAAAAGGTGAATACGGGTTTACCTTTACATTTTCTTTAAGGGTAATGCATTAAACTTAGTTTAAAATGACATGAAAGTGTTCTGGTGTAACACCCCCAGGCTGCTGCTATTTAAGTGTTGTTAAGAACTTTTAAGTTGACTGGGGGGGTGGTCTCATCTCCGGCAGATGGAAGCAATGAGGCATCTCAGCTGCCAGGTAAGAGACCAAATGTGTTTCAGGTGTTTTGAGTTTGTGGACGGTGTTTGAAGAGTGTGTGATTTGTGTTAGCCTTTGTAGTTTCTCCCTCACAATACCCTGAAGGTTTGTGCCTGTTTTTGCATTGCCTTGTTTATGTTTCTAAGTTCTATCATGCCCTTTCCTTTATGTTTGTAAATAAAGACAAAGAAAGAAGCATAGAAGTCTGCGTTTGTGCCTCCTGCCTGAACAGGCATAAGCCGGATGTAACATCTGGGAGCATATTTGGGAGCATAGTTAGGGTTTACACTATAGAAATAGGCATTTTTTTTAACTAAAACACACCAGTGTGGTTTTTCACTATACGCGGGTGCTCTTGGAATGTAACCCCTGCAAAAAGCGGGGGATTACTGTAGATCTTTTCCAGTCCTAAACATTGCAAAATGTGTAGATTTACTTTCCTTTACATGATGTATTCGTATGTATTAGTAATTATTTGGCAAAGTACCACTGTCAGTACCACAGTATGGTCCGAATTAAAATCAAACTGGTTATGTTGTCTGCTTCTTAACTGCTTTGACTGGCAGGTTGGGGTGCCTATGTAAGTCTAAATCTTTTAAAAAAAATGGGAGCATTTTAATGACCGTTCATTCTTTCCCTTGCGCTAATCACATTTTCTGGTTCCAAAGAGAATATCCTGATTTACGTCTTGTGTTTGAGACCTATGGGGTTGGTGTAGTACAGAGTAATTGATTAAACTCTTTTCATTATAAATGCAGGCTAAAGTGAGTAAGTCACAGCTGGTTATTTTTTTGAACCTGATCCTTCATAGTGTTTCTTAAAGCCAGCTTCAACTGGAAACTGTAACGCAATAGTCAAACACAGAATCAGGGACAGTCTCTGACCTAGCTTACTATTTTTGGCAAAGTGAAATAACAATAATAATAATAATAACAATAATAGTAGAAGTAGTAATTAACAAAATGATTAACAAAAGAAATAAGCAACAAAGCACAAAAAACAGATAATAAGGAATAAGAACAGAAAACAATGAAAGTACAAGCACTAATCTAAGTGCAAGCCATCTTCCTTACAGAGTTACACAACACAAGTCGCTATATCTTCTTATCCCATTCTTTTTGTAACATATCATTAAAATGCCCCTGAATGATAAATTACTCAAATAGATTCCAAATTTCCTTACACTGAGATTTTTAGCTTTCAAGATGTATATATTCTCTAGAATTAGACACAATCTTTCTGATTTTTGGTTTTTTTTCCCAAAAGAAGGCTCTCTGATGCTTGACCTGTAATAAGCTGATGTTGATTAAGGTTCTTTTATGTTTTGTAATACTGAGTTTGTCTGGGATAAGGCCAAGGACAAACACTGCTGATCTTAGGGGCAGCTTTACGAAACCGTTTGTTCTCACAGTTGGGAGGTTTTGATGCAGAATTTTTTCACTTTCTTGTATCCCTGCATACAGCGCTATAAGATACATTTAGTCAGCTTACACTTAAAACATGTGCCTGGTATATTTGAGCTAAACCTATTCAATTTAAGCCATTTATGTTGTAATAATTTGTAAAATTGTACAAATAAGTGACTATTAAACATGCAGTTTGTCTGCATAGTCCTGCCCATGTGTCTATTATTTTTATTATGGATTAAATCCATAAACAGAAGGCCCCAACAATAGTATTTCACTCCACCTACTGTACAGTGATGTAGTCATGCTAGTACTGGTGTGTGAAAATCAAAATCATCCTTTTGTTATACAATAAGTATTTTTGTTTCTGCAGGTAAACACAAATCCATTACACTGCAACACTGTACTAATAGTCTCTGCTTGTTCACCATATGTTGCAGTAGAAGCAGCAATAGTAACCAATCATCAAAATACAGACATTTGATGGCAGTGAATAAGAAATTTGATGGCAGTAAAAATGACAATAGAAACTGGAGTTCTCCACTTCAGTCACTTCCATAATTCTCAACAGTTTTGAGAATATGAGCTCCTGGTTTTAGTCTTATCTACATCAGAGAACAGGCTAAGTTTCACAGTACTTAAATACTTGGGACTATTAAGCCAACTTCAAGCCAATCTCTTATTGGAAGCAATCTTGTCACCCAGTAGCTTAAAGTACTCTAGTATATTTGATATTTTCACTTTGGAGGCCACATGGAAAGCAATGCCGTTTCTTGGACTCTGAGGTGTGCTCAAATGGATACCCAAACATAACCAGGTATAACTTCCTCTTTTTAAGCATTTTCCATATAAATACCAATCACCATTCTTATGAAAAAGCCTCAAACACCAACTGTTATGAATGAGCCTTAACCATCAGAAGTTTTAGAGGCAAGAAAAGTAAGCTTTTAAACAATACGACATGATGAACTGTGTTTAATATTATCAGGGACATATTATGAGGACCTACTGTCCTGCACAGTTTTGACTGTTCCTCAACTCAATACACTTGATCCAGCTAATTAACAGCTTGATAAACCTTGATGGGCTACATCAGTGTTGACTCAAGGAATAACTGGAATTACACAGGGGGTCACTAGTATTGACTGTAAGTATTTCAGTCTTCAGTCGTTCAGAATGCATTGCATAATTGTAATTTAAAAGTATCAGATCAACTTAAGAGAATAAATCACAAGGATTTAAATTTAAATTTAAATCTCTTAGTTTAGACAAACAATCTCATAAATTTGCGAGCTGTGACTCTTTAAATCACAAAGTTCCATGCATTTCCCCTGTTTTGGGCAGGAGCATTGCTGGGGTTTGAACCAACAACCTTCTTGTGTTATTTCTGTTCTTGATCACCAGCTCCACTCAGAAGGGTTTTGTAGATCGTTTTACACTGAAACAATGCGGAACCTGCAAATATTCTCCACATCTTTTTCTCGTGGCAATATTCATTTTATTTCTAAATTATTAAGAAAAAATTACTTATTTTGTAACATAAATAGAATGCACTGAAATGATTTTTTTTGGCTGAAACCGAAAACCGAAATGAGAAAATACTTGGCTGAAAACCGAAACCAAAACACAGAAATAAATTATTATTATTAAATTATTAAAAGAAGAAATTTGTTACAAAACTATGAAAATATTTATTTAGCATTTAAACAATGCACAATATAAAATGAAAATTGAAAAAAAATATTTTGAACAAAATGCATGAACAATGTGCATTCAGAACAAGTGCTTTAAAACTGCTGAAATATTAAACAACATTCTATGTAGGCTTTTAATAAAATAGTGTATTAAAACAAAGACTGACCTAGCTCAAACATGAACTGGAATCACTGGAAACCTTTGCATCTAGGCCAAGAAAGACAGGTTAACGGCCGCTGTGCATCAGACAGCCATTCTATTTCATAAAGCACAGATTGCAAGTCTGCCCCGACACATCTTGAGTGATTCTCTTCTTTTCATTTTGTTATCTATTTTTTTTTTGTTGCATTTTTACTTTCGTGTGTTTCATAAAATTCCATAATTATTTTGCATTTTTACTTTAGTGTGTTCCATATTTTTAATTTAAAGCTTCTGTTGATTTTTTGTTTTTTTAAACCCCAGTAGTTTTATTACTGTACTGTAAATTAAATTAAAAGAGGCTGCTGAGCTCAGTCGCTGTCCAGTCTGCGAATCTACAATAATACACGCCACTGATGAACAGTAAATTATGTACCCCTATATTTTACTGTATTTTTATTTGTAAAAAATATGACAGTAATTTATTACTGTATTTAGCTGTTTATACCAAAGAAAATGATGACAGTCTGTAGGGGCTTACCTTAATATTTTCGTGAAGGGTAATGTATTAAACTGAGTTTAAAATGAAATTCAAATATTTTGGGAGCATATTTTTGGCATATTTAGGGTTTACACTATAAACAATAGGAATTTTAGACATTTTTTAACAAAAACACAACAACTTTGTTTTTTCATTTTACATGGGTGCTCTTGGAACACGGGAATAGCGGGGGATTACTATAATTATATTCATTTCACTATTTTACAAATTACTGAACAGCACAACCAAATTATTGTTGTTTGAGCGCTGTTTCTATAAGGTGGGCATTAAGCGGACTAGCAAGTAATGCGATTAGGAAGAGAATAGAACCACAATAGATAGATGGAATGTAGTCTATTTAGACAATACCACGATCTCTCTGCTTTGGCAGATCGTCAGCACATAGATCGTCTTCACAATCTCAAATCGTCTTATCGCCCACCCCTAGGGCTGCATCAGTGCAGAAATTTCCTGCAGAAACTGTGGTAATAGAACAGTGCCACCAAACGGTTGTGATTATATTGCACCCAAATTCATTTGTTGTTCCTGGGGGTGAGAGCAGAGGGTAAACGAGTGCTGAGCTTATTGTTGCATTCCTACTGATGTTACTTCAAAAAATATTTTAAAGAGTTGACTAAAATTGTAAAAGACAGTGTTCCCACAGTCATCTGTAACTGGGGGCTTAAAAGGTGAAAATGTCTGGCGGGACTGCAGAATAGAGAGTGTCCCAGATAGTGGGGAAAAACATACTGTTAACCTTAAAGAGATTCACAACTAAAATGGGTTAGAAAGCCTGAAAAAACTTTAGTTAGGTGAACTCTCAAGTTGACCTAACTAAAAAACATAGTGTTTTTTTATTTTCACCATTTAAAATGCCTGGAGATTTGAACATTGTGTGGAAAGTAAAAGAAAGGTATACCTACAAATAGAGCACATTTTCTCTGATCATTTTGTTAACATAATTCATGTTCTGTAAATAAAATAATAATAATAATAGCAATGCTAAGGGCATGGTGGGACCAATCTCTGACTAAGAGTAGTTTATTTTAGTCATGGCACAGGCATAGAGGGAATTGAAAGGAAAAGAGAGGTAGTGAGTGCATTTACGAGAGAGAGCAGGAGACAGAAGGGATTATTATTAGTGGCAGTTACATCACAAGTCACAGCTGGGTTTTAATCCAGTCGTGCTGTAATCCAGATTGGGGTTAGAAGCACCCTCCCCCACCACTGTCCAAAGACATGATTGGATGAGAGGTTATTCAGCCATCTGGGCAAAAAGGCAGTGGGGGTGGGGACAAGAGAAGAGGAAGGAGGGTTATAAATTTATACTGTAGGAAGGATTGACTGAGAGCTGGATGAAGGGATAAAAATGTAATATGTAAAGTGAGGCTGAAAGAGTAGAGCTGGGCCAAATACACCATCATCACTGACTCACACAAGATGGCGACCACATCTACAAGAGCTGCAAGAGAGGGACTAGGACTTGCGTCAGAGGTTCAGCTATATATATATATTTATATATAACCCCCCCCCACACACACACACAGACACACACACACTCCTAAAAAATAAGAGACCACTGCAATTTAGTTTTAAATCATCTCTATGAGTGTGACAACCATTCCAAGCACCTTATTCTGCTTTCTGAGGTACTGATTACTGATCACCTGAATCAGATCTTATTTAATGAGGAAAAGTATAAAAAAACACAGCTGTAATCGACACTCTCCTCTCACAATATGACCAGTTGGATGTCAAAACACTACTGGTCAAAACACAAGTATGTCAAAGGTAATTATTGCCATGTTGTTTAAGAGTAAACAAGAGTGAATATCCTTGTCATTTCCTTGAAAATGATGCTTCAAAGAGCATCATTTTTCTATGGCAGAGGTGTTCAGTTCAACACTTTTTAAAAGATGAAAAGCCGTGGTCTCTCATTTTCTCTCTCTCTCACTCTCTCTCTCTCTCTCTACAGATATATATATATACATATATATAATTTTCTGAAATTGTACTGAGACTGAAACTGGGTATTAATGATTGATTCTGACCAATGTTCATTTATATCTAGTTTGTGGCTTCATTATAGACCCTCATTAAAATACTTACATTATACAAACGGCTGATGTAATTTTCAAACTGTGTAAATACATAAACGCAACAGAATTGGAGGTTTTTATATCACAGCAACATTGTATTTGCCACGTTGGCATAGTGATTTATAGGTTCAGCAGCACTGGGGTTTTTTCGAAACGAGAACACTCCAGCATCAACACTGAGTCAGCACTGCTGTACACGCCAGCTCCAGCAACAAACCGCTTTATACTGCTAATGAAAAAACTCAATGACACATGAACAAAAGTAGAAGCAATTGCAAGCCTGTTCAAAAAGGATCCTGTTTTTTTTGCATCTCAGATTTTTATGGCCATTCTCCATATTCAATTTATTTTAATGTACCAGCAAATCATAAAACAGTAAAAATTATAATTTTATAAGAGAATGACAAGACATTTGTATCTTTAATGCACATTAATGTAAGAAAAAGGAATATTTTTTATTTAAAATGTATAATACATGTATAATGTCTATAAATATGGCTGATATCCACTAATAAACTGTTTACATATTGCTCCAATTTTCAAATGGTTTACCAATTAAAATGTTTCGAAATGACAGAGAAATCAGTGAAGTTTAGGTATATTATGTTCACTACACACTGAGAATAGGCATTCCAGTTTAAAAGTAATATTCTATACATCTTTTGGATGTTCCATTTGTTGTGTGTGGCTGTTCTTAGCCAGCTGCAGTTGTCTTTCATATTAAAACCTCTGAACAATACATAAGACAGGTTCCACACTTCCCTCTGTTGGTGTGTAGAGGCAAAATATCATGGGTTTTTAACCACTAGAACATCTGACATTGACGGAAAGCTAATTTGCAGTAATGTACAATTCACTTTTCTAATTGCATGAGTATTTCACATCTTGACATATCCCTAATTGGTGTCACACTACTTTATCAGATTGTAACCAAGTGCTATTTCATATGGCCAGACCAACACTTTGAACATTTTAAACTGCCACCTCTTCAAACTGTTTCTGCTCAAGCACATGGCAGTGCGTTTTACTGGACCCACCTTGCAGTTCTTCCACCAGTATTTGTTCTTCAGCTTGGCAGCACTGCTCTCAAACTGCGAGGCTCCAGCCTGCAGCGCATCAGCCCGGTCATCCAGCTCTGACAGCTTCTGATCTCTCTCCAGAACCTTGTCCACATTCACACGCATGATATCCACAACCTAGAAGGGTTCATTTGAGGTAAAATCAGTTCGGCCCATATAAAAAAAAACACATCCAGGTTCAAATGATGGATGACATTTTCTGAATATAGCCACTGTTGATGACATCATCACATTAAGTCCTTTTTGCAAGTCACTGCCTGACTCACACAGTACACTGAATGATCTAATACATCTCCTCTCTATCAATCTATTTATCTATCTATCTATCTATCTGACAGGTATCGCATTTGTCCAACAATGTCTAGAAAAAATCTAAAGTCTTCTTTAATCGACTGATGCTTACCTCATCCACCTGCGCTTGTGTCTGTTGGAGGCGGCGGTTGCTGGTGAGGTTCGGGGCCTGGGAGGGTGGTCCCCCCTCACCCTCTGGAGCCCCAGGGGCACCTGGGCTAGCAGCAGCATCTGGGGATGGGGCTGACCTGTGCAGAGGATTTGGGAGCTCAGACCATCACAGATCAAGGCAGACCATCAAACAGCATTCCAAAAAATGATGCACAGAAATGTGTACGCCCACTTACAAGATATTATATGAGCATGATTTGGTTTTTTGGGGATATCTTTGCATCATAATGTCTACAAAGTCATTCTTATTGCATTGCGCTGTACATCCTTGAGTACTGCAGTGACTAGGGCTGGGCGATTAATCGAAAAGTAATCGAAATCGACATTCAGAACCTATAATTGATTACATTTTTCAGGGTCGATTACTTTAAAAATATAGATAGTAGATAGTGTGTATTTCCTTCAATTATTTTAAAATCAAGTAATGCACCCCTCATTCAAAAATCTTTCACTTGTAATATGTAAGCATATTTACTGTACAAAACTTGTCAGTGAACTATGAGGGCAAAAAAAAATAATAAAACAATCATTCATTAATCGTAATCGAGTTAAAATGTTCAATTAATCGAGATTTTGATTTTAGGCCAAATCTCCCAGCCCTAGCAATGACAATAAAAAGATATTCTATTCTATTCTAATCTATTCTATAGCAATAACTGTGTTAATATCCGGTATTTTAATAATGTGGAGTTGCAGCCTTGCTGGATTTAGGGCTCCATAATCAGTAGGCCTCTCAACATAGTTGGACAGACGTTCTCCTAAGAGAACGTGTCAAGAAACAAAAGTACACAGAAAGACAAAAAAACATTTTACTCCCTTTTCGAGGACTTCAGCTGAGAAAAGATTTTATTTGATGCGTCAGAAAGCGGATTTATTTCCGTACAAGCAAATGTGATTGTATTTTTGGGCTAAAACGGTAAATAAAAAAATGGGTTACTTTTACGGCTGTTTTTAAAACAGCCAGTCCATGTTAAATCCACTCAGGAAAATGGAAAACAAGGACAGCCCTTTATTTACATGTCAAGGAGGACAAACGAAACTCAAAACATAGGATGATGTATTACGATTATTATTAAAAACAACAGCATCAACGATAATAATAATCCAACCTGTACAGTACTACTCTCAGTTTTGTTAGAATAATTACGGTTACTTACATTTCAACTGCAGGTGCTTAGTAGAAACGGGATGGGATGGACTGGACGAGAGAGAGAACGAGAGAGAGGGTGAGAGAGAGAGAGAGAGAGAGAGAGAGAGAGAGATTCCAGTAAAGTAATTAGAAATGTAGAAATTCTGTCTTTGTTGGAGGAATGTCTTAATTTTCTTTCAAAATAAAATATAGGTCTGTTCACAGATCTAAAAGACGCCACACATACTGCGCTGCGTTAAAAAAAAAAAAAAGTGCTGCATTACCCGATCTTGGAGCCGAGGAGACCAAACAGAAGATGAGAAGAAGAGCTGACACCGGAGAGGAAAACCGTGCTTCGCGTTTGACCACAACAACAAAAACAAACAAAAAAAAGGTTTGCAAAAAACGCAGTTGTAGAAACAGTTCAAGGGGAGAATTGTCCAGGTATCTGATCTCACCAAGGTGGAGGAGGCTGTTTTGATGTGAATAACGACTGAAGTACGTGTGTTTACTACGCAGGAGGGAGAAGTTATGGGAGGAGAGAGAGCACGAACACGCTCCTGCACCCCCTCCCCTTCTCTTTCCTGCCCGCTCTCTCTCTCTCTCTCTCTCTCTCTCTCTCTCTCATTACTCTTGTTCGATTGCAGCAGGCTGCCTGGACTCTCCCCCTCCTGTATTCTCTGCAGTTCACGGGACTGTACTGCGACACAAGTTCTCTAAGCATCCTTGATTTGATGCACAGCGAGCTTTTCTTGCAGGGCCAGCACCCACAGTGCAGGACTCATCTGAACGTTTCTCCACACGGCCTTCTACCTTTTGCACCTGCCATACATAGAGTATACAACCCACAGCATACAGTATAGTCTACAGTATACAGCATACTACTGTAGCAGCCTCGGTCTTGCTGCTTTCAGTTACTTAACTGACCCTGAATCATTTTAAATGAATGTGTTGAATGAACTATGATTAGTGATACATGTGCTGTTGAAGTGGTGTGTGTTTAGGGGTGTTTCTGAGGAGGGGAATGAACTGACATAAATAACCAGAAAGGCCTTTTTCACAATGCCCTCATTTCCCTTAATTAAATGAGGGTGTTGGGAGTGAAACATGTCACAATGTGGGGATCTGTCAGCTACAAGTAATTATAATCTCATAATCTCTCTCTCCATCTCCTCCATTATATATA
>JBBPDC010000141.1:5123309-5134973 GCA_037974485.1 Hemigrammopetersius urotaenia
CACACACACACACACACACACACACACACACACACACACACACACACACACACACAAATATATAAAAACAGTAAACCTCCCACTTTAACAGGGATCAGCAGTCGTGTTTTTTTTTCTGAGAACCGAACTAATAATTGTTGAAACAATATCCTCCATTAATTTTTTTGTTGTTGCTTTTGTGACGCCCAGGGCTTGATATGATTACGTTAATTTTAATGTAGCTGTGTAACTGTGTTAAAGCGTACACTGTTGTTAAAAGCTCATTATTTATTTAAAGTGTTTGCAAACCAAATGTTATTGCACTTTTGTTCATATAGCAGCACTTTTAAAATAAACTATTTTTGAATCATATAACAATGCTCTTAATCATGATACCAGCATATAGTGAAAAAACGCATTGTTGTGTTGTGGTTAAAAATACCTAAAATGCCTATTTTATGTAGTGTATACTCTAAATATGCCCCCAAATATGTTCCCAAAAGACTTTAATTTTATTTTAAACTGATTAGATGTAAAGGAAATGCAAAAGTAAACCCGTATTTCCACTGTACAGTTTACTCCTGCAGTGCTAGAATGTAAATTATGTTATCCCTGCACTGTAATAATGAACGGCCTTTTTCTTTGGTATGCACTGTCATTTTGTTTGGTATAAGCAGGTAAATACTGTAATAAAGTTATTTAATTTACAGAAATAAAAATACAGGGCTTTAAGAAGAACAAAATGAAAAATGCAAGAACACTCCACAGGGGAAATTCTGAATTGCAGGATCATAGGGCAGCAGCCAATCACCAGCAAGCACAAATAAATAACAATCTCCGATTGGCTACTTTCAAACCTCCCGCCTCTAAGTACAGCTGATGTCTGGGCCTCATGCGCCACGCCCCCTCTTATCCTGCTGGTTGTTTATGTTTGGAGCGGTGCTGAGCAGAGGAGGTTCATTCCCTTCAGCTGTACCGTCAGGGAGTTTTGATCCATGTGAAAGTGGGGGGTTTCTGTATACAGGTCTTAGGCACATATGCAAAATCCTTATATTAAATATAATCTGGCTAAAATCTGGCATAATATGCAGGCCTTTACAATGCTGAGCTGACACATTCATTGCAGCAAGCAAGAACAATAAGTCCCATTCCTTGCATAGCCAAATATTTAGCACATGATTTATAGTCATGTAGACTGAAGGATTTTCCCTGCACTGTGCAGGTGCTCCAAAGCTGGGTAAAGTTACTGAGCAGTGAATCAGTCGGCACATGACTCGGGATGAGCTTACCTTGTGCTGCCCTCAGGAAAAAATCATTAATATAGCATGCCGGCATTCTTTCAACCTAGTTTTATTTTTACATGCGCAATGTACAGTGGATTGTCACAGACACATTTTCAGCACCTAAACATAGTAGCAGCCGTGGGACAAGTGCTGATGTACGTTCTAAGTACTGACGAATGTGACAAATTGTGATAATCAGATATACTACAAGAATGGTGAAAAATACTGTAAAATTAAATTAAGTCCAAGATTTTCCAGAAGCAGCACAAAGATAATAGAGAACATGATACAAATATGTTTATAAGTATCTGTTTTTTAGCTTTAGCCACCCTGTACCATTACATTTCATTAAATTATTCAAACCCAATTTTCTGAAGCAGAGAGATTAAATAAGCCTAGTTAAAGCATCCTATTTGACATACCCCTCAAGCAACTGATCACACCATTAAAGCTGTACTCGCCAATTGTGATTTCATGTGTATGACATCATCTGATACACTGCAAACTCATCTGTGTTTTATCTGTTGACAAACGCCAGCACATCAGAGACATCCAAGTTACGATCAGCACATAGGATCTATCTGTCAATTAAGTTGCAAAGTTTACTGCACATATGAGGCCTTTCTGGCTAAGGTATCTAACAGCAGGGGTTCCCAAGCCTGGTCCATTTTTTTGTTTTTTATTATTGTATACCAAGTCTGGGAGATAAAAAACGCAGTACTAGGAGTATACTTATGTATCATATATGTTATTACACATAATCACTGCAGAAAACTAACATCCATTTGCCAAGTGAAGCTTAACAGCAGATGACAAACAGTCATCCCAGTGTTATAAACACATAAAACGCTGGGAGTCCAACCAGGTCTGCTGCAAAATGTTGGCAGGACAAAATTAGAGAGAGCAGACAGAGCACGACAGCTGGGGAAAGGCGAGCTAGCTGGGTGAAAGAGGAGAGAAAGGCCATGATATGATATATGCCATATTTGAGGCGACAGGGCCAGAGAGAAGCACTAGCTGCAGAACTGGGTCGTTATGCAATTTAACCCCGCAAGGGGACACCGGGATCTGTGCCCTTACGAAGAGAGTACTTGGAGCAGAGCAAAATGTCAAATGTCAAACATCACACAGAGCAACACGGGACATTTTGGCAGGGAACAAACCATTAGATCATCCATCATCACTCACCCATTGACTCCAACTCTGACCATTTTTTCTGGCTCAAGTCCTCTGAATGAAAAAATAAACAGAAAAAAACATTCATCGATCATTCATAATAATTACTTGCATTCACTTGCTGCTTTATTTCCAACACAAGCCGTCTTTGTTTTTCATAGTTTGGGGCTTTTGCAGTAACCATTTATACCATTACTGGTGCAATTTGAAACTGTATAGCCTAATAATATCTAGAATCCAAGATTGCAATTAGTCAAATCTGTACAGAAAAAAACCACAAAAACTAATAAAAGCCAGACTGCAGCTATAGTGAAATCTCTGTTTACAAAGTAGGCTTCCAGGTGATTCGTTCAAAAGGCAAAGCCAAAACTGACTAGGAGACTACAGGAAATGGTAACACGTTTTAAAAGTATATTTTCCTACACAATATCTAAACTATTATACCGTGCACAGGTTGCCTCTGTTCAGGTACTCCTTGCTTGAGCAAGAGCAACCAGTGGACCACTCAGTATTTATCTACGCACCGCTGACACGTGCCCCAGCTCGCGCACAGCCACACCCATATGCTCTACTGCAAACATATCCATACTTCAATCACAGTGTGGGGGAAATATGTATTGAATGTGTCAGCAATTTTTTTCAGTAAATATATTTCTAAATTTTTCCAAACTTTCATTGGTATTAACTCAGGAAATCCAAAAATTATTGGAAATCCACAAACATAAGGAATATAAACATTATGTACAATAAAGTGGAATAAGACAGGGGAAAAGTATTGAACACACCAAAAAGCAATAAGATAAAATAAGAAAGAACTGTATTTATTCTGAGGGAAATTGATTTGTCCGAAACATGCTCAGTGCAACAAGAGGAATAAAGATAGACTATCAAGCATTTAAAAAGAACTGAACAGTGTCATAACAAAATAACAAATAATATAGCAGATATTAGAAAATCACATTATTAGTGCATGTGGTTATGAAAAGTGACAATGTGGTTGTGCCATGAATAAAAAGAGATAGCAGCATGTGATGTGGGGATGAAACATTCCATAACATACAGAGGAGTAAATACAAAGCAGACAAGTAATATTGCACGATCTGAGTGAGAACCAAATGACATTAATGCTGAGAAAGAGAACCTACACCATAAGGGAGAGTTATACAGTCTTATTGTCACAGGTAGGAAGGATTTCCTGTGGTGTTCCGTTCTGCATTTAGAGGCGATGAGTCGTTTGCTGTGTGTTCTGGTGGCCAAACAGGGAGGTGTGCATGGGGTGAGAGGGGTTGTCCATGACACTGAGAAGCTTTTTCAGCATTCTCCTCTCAGACACCTCCTCCAGGTTCTCCAATCTGACACCCAGGACAGAACCAGCTTGTGCAGTCTGTTGGCATCAGCTGCTTCAGCCCACTTCCCCAGCACACAGCTACAAAAAACACAACATTCTCTACCACAGAGTGATAGAACGTGGTCCTCCTTTTCCTACAGACATTAAATGACCTGAGCCTCCTCAGTAGGAAAAGCCAGCTCTGCCCTGATGTTTATCTGTATATGTTTCAGCTCACACCACTCAACAAAGCTGACAAAAGAACTGTATTCACCGTCCTGTCCATTGAGAATTCCTGCAGGTGACATGACTGAAACCTGTACCTGAAGCCACATGTAGAGGCGCCTACAGTGCTGCTCAGGATGTTATCCGATCTGCAGCTCTTCAGCCGGACATGATTTGGTCGACAGGTTAAATAAATCCATAATCCAAGCTACCAGTGGGGTGTCCACCTGCATTTCCGTGAGCTTATTCCCCAGCAGTGATGGTCTGATTGTGTTGCAAGCACTAGAGAACTAAAAAAAAACATGACCCTCACCGTGTTCCCAACAATGTCCAAATGAGAATAAGCCTGTTCCAGCAGGTAGATGATGGCGTCGGTAAGCAAACTGTAGGGAGTCCAGCCAAGGCTCCACCAGCAGACGCAGTACAGCAAGGCAAAGAAAGGAACCAAGTAATTCTTCCTCTTATTTGGGCAATTAAAAGTTTTTTTTATTAGCAAGGTGTCACACAAAAAACATCTCTTGATAGATCAAATAAATGTACTCATTCAAGACTTTCACAACCCGATCGCTGTAAAACATATCAATGGAACTGTTTATAGATATATTTCAAAACTGAATCTTCGAGAAAGCATCACTGGGTCATTATCTGTTAGTGGCAGGAATTTCACTCCACCATTAACTGGCCACACACAGGAGCTCCTTGCAAAATGTCTGACCAGAGAGTCAGAAGGAGTCTATAATTAAGGGTACATGTCACCCATGGGTTGTATTCATTACATTTACATTCATGCCATTTATCAGATGCTTTCATCCAAAGCGACTTTCATTCCCTAACTACAGGGGACAGTCTACAGGGGACAGTCTCCTCAAGGTAGGATGCGAACCGATGACCTCTTGGTCCAGAGGCAAGTATCCTACCACTAGGCCAACCCTCACCATTTTTAATTTGTTAATTTATTAATTTGACTAAATATTCACTGTGATCACATTTATATTGAGGCGCACTTCTTTCTCATTTAACACAAATGCAAAATGATGCCAACACTGTACAACTCATTACTTTACAATACATTTTTTCTCCTCCTCTTGAATATCAGTGTTATTGTCCACACATTTAGTGAGTTAATTACAAGAAACGTCACTGCTGCGCTTGCTAGCCAGGTTTCTCCACCCAGTACTAAATCATGTTTTGCTTCGGTATCAAATAAAGAACTTATTTCACTCAGTGAAATTCAAATCAGTTTATAACTTTTATGTAACATGTTTTTTCTTGATTTTTGGTTGACATTCAGTCTCCATAAAAATGAAACTACCTCTTAAATTAGAGACCAATTAGAGATCAGCCAACTTACAGATTCAACAGGGGATCAAATAATTATTTCCCCCACTATATATACTATAAATACTATATATATGTAACTATAGAATTACATAATGCCTTTTTACAGAGAAAACAACAAGTAGTGCACTCAAAATACAGGGAGAAAGTAGTGTGGTCAGACAAGACCAAAACTGAATTGGCTGTCATACTACACACCATGTTTGGGAGAGTAATGGCATGGAACTCGCAGGAGTGCGTTCATGTGAAGGTCACAGTGTTACATATATATCTGTCAGCATACATATTCAGAAGAAGAGTAGACGCAGACAGTCATTGTGGATCAGAAGTTCCTCTTGGTCCACTACATAAACTTCAGTGGTTTACAAGCACAAAGACAGCTGCCCAAGCACTGTATGTTTAGTATGTCCAAATACAAGTAATAGTTATTGTTGAATTATATTTAGGGGCCCAAGCACTGAATGTGTAATTTTTTAATTAGTATAATTTTCATTATTATTTTATCCACTTTGGTTAGAAGAGCAAAGACAGCAAGGCATAGAACAAATTTGGAGGAAAGGTGCAGTAGGCCGACCACTACAGGCACTGCAGTAAATGGAGGAAAGGTGCAGTGAATGTAAATTCATATTTGAATTGGTGACGGGGGTGGCGGTAGCTCAGTGGGTAGGATACTTGCCCCTGGACCACACACTCTGGAGGTCACAGGCTCGAATCCTACCTCCAGCACACCACCACTGGGTCCCTGAGCAAGACCCTTAACCTCAAGTTGCTCCAGGGAGACTGCCCCTTGTAGTTAGGGAATGGAAGTCGCTTTGGATAAAAGCGTCTGATAAATGCCATAAATGTAAATGTAGCTACATTTGTGTTTGCGTGAATGAGTGCTCCATATCTTGACCTTTTATTTTAGTGTTGTTCCCCAATTTATCCCAGTTTATTTAGTATTATTAAGCTGTGCCCTGTCGAGGGTAGAGAGAGTTATTTCAACGTTTCTTTTGTGTTCTTGTCTTTGTTTTGGCTGCTAGACCAGAATCTCCCCCGTGGATCGTCTCAGTGTTTCTCATTTTTCATTTTGTTCTTACAGCCCTGCATTTTTATTACTGTAAATTAGATTACAAGAGGTGATTACGGGTTTACCTTTTCTTTAAGGGTAATGCCTTAAACTTAGTTTACACTATAAAATACAGTTAGTTCGTTTACATTATAAAAATAGGCACGTTTAGGCATTTTCTTTTACCAAAACATAACACGTTTTTTCATTATAAGCAGGTGCTCTTGAAACGTAACCCCCACGAGGGGACTACTGTATACCACGTATTCGTGGAAATTTAATAAATAATTTCATGTTGAATAAAATTAAGTGTACTCTAGCTTGGCAATCCTGCATAAAGATAAACAATAAAAACATGAGCCGAAGCTTATTTACCTTAAATCATCATCTTAGGATCAAATCATGAAATATTCTCTACAGAACCGTGTGGAATTACACACATTACATTAACAGTATTTACTTAAGCTTTGGTAAAGCAAAGTGACGGTGTTTAAAGTTCAAAAATACTGCTGTTAAATTTAGGTTTTTTTTTCACAGCAAAAAAGAGTATGAGGATATAATTAGAACTATTTTAACTTTCAAAACAGTGTAAAACAGTAAGTTGTCCTATTTTGGTAGAATGATCCACTGTTCTTTCATAATTCTGTAATGGAATGCGTTAGGTGCTTCTAAACATGTATTTACAGTCAGCTTTGTTTTTATTGACAAGTTTGATAAAGATGGGTAAGAAAAAGGGAGACACCATGTGGTGGAGTTAGGAGCTGCAATGCATCCGCTCAGGAATCAGCAGTCTTTTCCAAAAATAGGACAGGCCACATCACGATAGCTCTGGGAAGAGATCAATAAGCAATATCTAGGCAAATAGAAATGCAACCAAAAAATTACAGTCTCCCTTTTTAACCGATTAATTATGCTGCAGGAATATGCTGGTCTTTTTAAACTTCTGCTGTATCAGAAAGGGATGATGAGCTACCTACTATTGTAAACACATGGGTTACATTTATTTACAAAGTGCAGCAGTGAGCACAGGTACAAGTAGGAGTACTTAATAACTGGAGTTAAGGAACAGCATTAGGGTTATAAAAGGATAAAACTGTGAAGGCCTTATAAACTCCAGCTAATGTCTGATTTGTCCTACAGGACAGTTAAGATCAGAAACACTATTTAAGAGGCGGCTGTTCAACGGGCAAAAAAATGAATATAAAAGCTTGTAACACTCAACATATCTATTTATGAAGACAGTCCATCCCTATGAGAAACAGGTCAGGGTGGTAAAGCCTGCCCTTAGGTGTGTTTGCTAAAGCCAGTGTTATTTAATAGCTTCTTTTTTTAACTCAGCAAATAAACAGAAATTGTGCACAGAAGTTTGTTGCAGTCAATTTTAAAACATAAAAAAATTATCTAAAACAACATCAGACCTACTGTACTAGCAAACAGTTTTGATAGCTGTGAAATTTCCGACAGGCTGTTTTGAATGGTAGTGCGCTGTTTTGGACACGTGCGTCTTACGAGTCAAGACAAAATACAACACTGCAGTGAATGTAATCTGCAATAGAATTCTTTAACCTTTCATGGATTTTTAGCGCTGTGATACGTAGCAATATGCTTTTCTGAGCACATTGTGGATATTATCTGTACTTTAAAAAAAAGACCCACTGCATGTTTCATTACGAGAGCATAATTAGCACCGTTTAACTGAACGTAAGCATTCAAATTTATTTAATTATGCCGTTTTGTCCACTCCAGGTGATGCCAAACTGTTTTTTAAAAAACCCAATTACTATCTGTGTACCTCCGATTTGATCTAACTTTGGAAAAAAGAAAACAGATTACAGGAACTGATCTTAAGTGAGCAAACGTAATACACTGAAAACTGTAAGTGAACTCTGAAAAAGACCAGATAAAAGACTAAAGACCACACAGGAAACTTTGGATTCAGACATCAGGCATTGTTCAGTGAACATGGAAGACAAAACCCAGTATCTGATATTAGTACAATACAGTACTTGCTAGAACATCTGTAACAACCAAATCACAAAGTAACATTACTAAGGCTTCATGAGCACTCCATCACAAGGCTGTTATTAGTCTTAATGCTGTAATAATATGTAATGCTTGGCAATAGTGAAGCAGCAAGTTAAGGAGAATACTTACTTCAAACATACAAGAAATTAGACATGGATGCAAATTTGAAGCCAAGTTTTACAAAGAGCATCCACACCACTGACAAAACCTGCTACGCAAACTTCCGACACTAACGCCAGCCGTATGATGGAGGGATCAGCATGAGTAACCGTCTGTTTTATACCTGTGAACCGAATCGAACAATTCACTAATGTCTTCAAGAGCACCAAGAATCCAGTCAAACCAAATACAAATCAATCCATATTGCAGGCCAATCACAGCAATATTCACCTAATTTTTTTGTTCATAGCTTACAATACAGAGGGATGAATACACACAAAGAAAGCAGCACCTCATTCAGTACCGCTTGTGTTAATGCTATTCGCTAAAAAGAGTCCAGCGGAAATGTATCGTTTGACTGATTCAGTTCATTGAGTAGCAAACTGTAATGAGCACCAGAGAAAGTTTTTTTTTTTTTTTTTGTCACAGCAGCCAGTTGCGGAATGAACCTGAAATGTGGTCTTTGAGACTTGAAAGTGAAAGCCATAGACTTGTGTGCAGTAAGTGTTTGTGTAAGAGCACAAAGACAAAGGAGCCCCGTTTTCTGCAGCTCGTAAGGTGAGGGTCGTAATCCTCAACTGCATTATCCAAGGTAGACCTGGTGAGGAAAACCTAGCTAAAGTGGATGTGATATGAGCTTGTTTTTTTTGGTAAAACTGACTTAGCCATGCTCCGCCCACAAATGCGCTCTATTGCAAGGCTGGACAAACTTCATACAACGTCAACAAAAGCTCTCATTCAGCTTAATAATAAACAACTCACAGATGTGTTGACATGTAAAGGTTGTGTGTAATGTAAAAGTTAGCACTGTAAATATGTCCAATAAGCTACAACTTGGTTTACACTGGAATTTTAAAATGAAGAAATTCAAACGCTCAAGTGGCCAAAGGGAAAAATCCAAAGCAATCAGCTCTGCTCTCTTGAAATGGGTAAGATGTCCAACTTTACAATAATTGGTACACTTCTGGGTAGAGCATGGAATGACCAACCATGTGTGAACCATGGAAAAAGTAGTGCCAGAAGTTGAGACTGTTTCAGTCGGAAATATCTCTGAGAACTAACTTCTTATGGGGGCACTGTGTGCCAGTGTTTGACTAAAACGTTTGGAAAAGAACAGTAACTAAGGATTGTTAGTGGATGTCCATGGTTAAGGACCGAGTGTGCTCCCTGATTTATCTACTGCTTAGTTCATGTCTCTGTACATGACGATACATATAAAAAGGCAACCAAACAACAACCATCAAAAAAACAAAAAGGAAATCAAATACATATACATATTAAAAAAAAGGATAATAACCACAATAAAAGCAACGGTCGTTACTAAAACCATAAATTAAGCTACACTTGTAACGTCTCCTTCATCCAACCATCCATCAAACCCTTCCTTCTGTCAGACAGAGAGAAGAAAGTGTGGACAGAGGAGAAGAGGACAAGCACCAGATTAAGCAGAGAGCGGAACTATATTAGTGTCTATAGAGGGCCGGGGGGGGGAGGGGGGGGGGGATTCAAACACTTTGTGTCTCTCATCCTTTTCTCTCTATCTCCCTCTCTGCCTGTGTATGCATGATTTCTTTTCTAACGCCTCGGAGAGTATTCACTTTTTCTTCCGCTCTTGTGAACATCTTGGGCAGTACCTATAAAAGAGAGAGATACATTTTTTTTAATTAAAATGGGAAAAATAGCATGAACTAAGACCATTAATAATTATATTATTCATTGTTTTGGTGTGGCTATAGGTTTTTCTTCCAACAAAGCTCACTGTTTCAAGACTAGGACCAACCGATGAAAAAAGTACACAGGATTAGGTGTGCTTCTACTTTTTTTTTAAAAAAACAGCTGCAGCTACACCAGCCTTCATTGTAGGAGGTTTAAACTGTGGAGTAAACTGGGCACCGCAGATTTTTGTGCAAAAAACTGAAAATGTGCACGTCATCCTCAAAACTACCAAAAACATTGTAACTTCTGGGTTTATTTTAATTACTTTTTTAAAGTCTAGCAATAAAACTCTACTGAGTAACCTTGACACCTTAACTAAATACTTCTATAAATAAAGTCAGTGTTCCTTCCTTCATCGGCTCCCGAGAGCTACAGTTTCAGATACAAGGGTCACATCACAACTCACCATTTTCCCCTGGGCTTAGTGGTCAGCCCAACACAGGCAAAGTGGAACCACTCAATGGAGCACTGTGAAGGAGAGAGGGAGGGAAGATAGAAAGAAAGAAAAGAAAGGATCAGCCAATGAATTCAGTTATTTCATCATTTACACAGCAATTGCAATAAACACAAAAGTCACAGTAATTTAATGGGGCACTTGTAGGAGAAGAAATAAAAGGACATCAGATTATGAATGAAACAGACAGCAGTGCCACAAAAACAATCTCATTAAAATCTTATTACCAATGTTTATGAAATATTTTACGCACTGCGCTGCACTTAATCCAGTTAAACAGGACTAATTATGCCATGTTCAAAATAAATCATGCAGTTCAGCAAATGTACTCAAGAAAACAAAATATGCTTAAAAAAAAAATCATAGAGACATAATGACAATTAACAGTTATTCAGCAAAGCTGTCATCACTTCTCTTTCAACAGATAAACATGGGAAATTGAAAAGAAAAATATTCATTCAATTACTACGTAATGACATTATTCACTGCACAACAATTAGCAAACATCAGTGTTAGAGCCAAAATATAGGAAAATATTTTCTGAATGTTTTTGTTAATAGTTCGAATTTAAATGTTATGTTATGCATATTTAGTAACAAGTAACCTGTAGAAACTGAAAATGAGGAATTTAGGTAGCATTATTGATGCTGAATTTCTATTGGTCAGTATGTTGATCCTGTGCTGTGCATGGGATAGAGGAGGGGTTTTTTTTGTAAAAAAAAAAAAAAGAAAATAGACGTATGCGCAGCTTGGAAGCATATAGTTTTTTGACCGTGACTCATCATTCATTATCACTCTTTTATGACCTTTCGTCCATCACTGATCATTGATTTGGAAGCATTGAAACTTATTCACCGCTGAATGTGATCCTGTTGATGACAACCATCCGAAAATAAAAGAAATCAACCGTTTCGAGAAGTTGGAGTCAGTGAGT
>JBBPDC010000141.1:5141052-5154473 GCA_037974485.1 Hemigrammopetersius urotaenia
TAATCTAGATTAATCTCACTGTAATCTTGGAATTAATCTAGATTAAAATGGCTCATTTGAATTCTGCCGAAGGTCACTTTAATTTCATTTGGCACTCAGTTTAATACATTACCCTTAAAGAAAATGTAAATATAAACCCGAGGTTTAAGTACGGAACAAGAGAGACAGAGAGAGTAAGAGAGAGTGAGAGAGAGAGAGACAGAGAGAAAGATTAAGGGAAAGCGAGAGAGAGTAAAACAGAGAGAGAGAGAGAGAGAGAGAGAGACAGAGACAAAGAAAGCGAGAGAGAGGTGATCCGCACACTCTGGAAAAGTCACGAATGCGAGAGACAGAGAGAGAAAGAGAGAGAGAGAGAGACAGACAGAGAGAGAAAGAGTAAATCTGCGCTAAAAGTCTCACATTAACCCAGCACGTTAACGCCAATAACGGCCCAGCACTAATATATATATATATATATATAGTTATATATATATTATCATATGCTTTTATTAAAGTTTTCTGTAGCATTAACAGTCAACATAATACCTTTAACTTTCTGGTAAATTTAAGTGTATAACAGAAAGTGGGAACAGCTTCCTCTCAGCATCCTCTGGACTGGATGACACCCTGCAGTGCTAGCTTTAGTCATGTTAGCTAGCAGTTTCTATTTCAAATGCCGTGCAGAACGCTCGTACTGTTACTGTACTTTTGGCTTGCAGGTCACCGTGCTGTTTGTCTAGAGTGAAGTATTTCCACACATGTGATGTGTGCCTGTCGTCTCTGCTGCATGTCTCTCATCTTGTGTTCTTGTGTTTAGATTCCCCTCACAGCAACGGTACCAACCTTTTAATGAAGGGACTATAATAATTGGTTAATTGATTTTTGTGTGAATGCCCTTGGCACGCTGTATTATACATCATGCAACTATAAGCAATCAAGTCAGAACACACACAAACACAACCTCACCTGACTAACACACACGTCTCAGTATGAGTGGGTCTCAGTCTAGCATATGCAGCAAAAGCACATATGCCAGGCATTTAGACCGTTGTACTTATATGAAATTTGTAAAAGGTAAGGAGTAACTACAGTAATCCCCAGTTTTATGCGGATCAGGAGTCACGGATTCAGTCAGACGTGGATTTTTAAAGAGTCAAACTCATCATTTTATGCGGAAATCCCCACAATATATTTTGAGAACTGTACTCACCAGCCCAGCGGTGGGGACTGGAATAGTGTCCAGCTGGCAAAATCAGGAGTTCTTGGGTGTGTTTCTCCCCAACCCAGACCATACTCAGTGAGGTAGCAGAGTGAAGTAGACAAGTCATTATTGTCCTGACCTTAAAACCTTCAGTCTCCAGTTCTGTAACAACTTTATTTAGTGACTCCCTGTCCAAAGTGGACATCCATGTCAAACACTGCTACCTTTGATCTATGACTAAAGCAGGTACAGTATGAAATCAGTACCAGTTAACAGTATTCCTAGTGCCTTTGGTGGAAAAATAGCCCGAGCCGAGATACACTGCCATACTTCACAGTGAAAAAAGTTTCTGCAACCACTTTTTATGTAACATCCACTCTTGTGTGACTTTCCTCTATGAACTGGAATGTGTTGAGGGATTTTCTCATCTACAGCATATAATATAGGCTTTTAATTAAACTGCCATAGAGGTTTTTTTTGTTGTTCGACTAAATACTTGTTTGTATTACCACAAACACATATGTTGACGTCCAGAGTTGTGTGCTGAGTTGTGTTTGTCATAATGTAAAGACTTGCTTTTGCGTCTTTGCAGTATTTTGTTGAACCAGTGGTGAAGTGTAATTATACGTTTTTAATGTGCTAATTATAAGTGTGAAGCCTTTTATAGTCACTGCCTGATTTTATGAATGCTAACAGGCTTTGGTCTCATCTCATTTATATATTTTCTGTTCTATGTGTTCTAGATGTATGACTAAGTATGTGCGATCTGCTTGTCACCTCATATTCATACCCCAGTGAAACAGGGGGTTGTGAGGGGCCTCTTCAGAGTAGTTCCTAAGAATAAGTTGTATGTGCAAAGATTAGAAGCACTGATTAGTCACTAGAATAACACAATAATAATTTTAACTTGATGATCAGATATGTCTGCAATCTTCGTTAAATAAAGCTTGTTTATTTATTCATCTGTTGAGATCAATTGTAATGCATTGCTTTACACTGAGGAGGGACTACATTCATTATGCTAGATCATAGCTCAGCCAAATAAGGCTGAGTTTATGTGCCCAGTGTTTTGTAGGCCCTTACTCATCAAGCATTTGTTCTGAAAGAAAGTGTCACCTCTACCCATACTTTCAAGGTTTCAAATGTCAATATTGATCTAATATTTATTTACAAATGTACATCACATATATTGTGTTTAACTCAGGTAAGTTAAGCTACAGTAGAACTTTTTCATTATCTGTTCCAATGCTCCACAACCCTAAGCTAGATGGGTTCATTCCCCTGTGGCCAACCCATGGCATAGGGCATGGTGATCTTGTACAGCTGCTCCAGAGCTACCCCTTCTATTGACAGTGCTTTTCTACAAACACTTTGAGACTGTACCTCACAGGATGTGGGCGACATCCTTTCTCTGAGTCACTCTGGACAGGCACAGCTACTAGAGATGCGGAGATTGCACCTGCCTGACCTGTTATGAGAGCCAACCCGCCGGATCTGACCCGATAAAATATGCGTGAATCAACGACCTGAATATAACTCGACTGTATGCCAAGTCTACAGAGAGAACTTAGCAAAATACAAAGTAACTGACTTCCTGGAACTGAATGGAATGAACAGAACTCCATTTATATTATTGCATGTCATATTACTATATTCGTAAATAGTTAGATTAAAAAACAATTCCATTTCCTGTCCAGAATGACTCAGAGATGGAAAGTTGTCTCTTAAACCATATGTTACAGCGGATGACTCAACATGCCCACACTTATAAATATATAAGGGTGCACAAACAAAACTGCACACTCAAGAATACATGTATGCCCTTTATTAAACCGTTTGCTGGCAGTATAAGATGAAGAGAAGGATGTAGAGAGAGAAAGTGACAAAGAGAAAGAGAGACAGGAGAGAGAGCGAAGACAGGGAGTGAGTGAGAAAAAGGATGACTCACCCTTCGAGAGACCCTCCTGTAACTTCAGGCAAGCATGTTGGAATCATAAATAAGTAATGATGCGGGGTCCTGATGTGGGTTTTATAATGGCAGGATGAGGCATCTCACTCTCTCTCTATCCCTCAGGGTCAGGGATACGTTCCCTCTGTTGTGAAAGGTGCAACTGGGGCATCGATTCGCCACACATCATCTGTCTGGAATGAAGTATGATTTGTCTGCACTTTTGGGTTTTGAACCTGCTAAGTTGCAGACAGAACACAAGCAGGAGTGTGCAGCCTGGCACACAAGTGCTATATATCTTCAGATGATGGTGATTTAGTCAACAGATCTGTTATTTAATAAACATATATACATTCGCCTTACTCATACACCAAGCTTCTAGTCCATTAAGGGCACTTACCATATACACACACAGGCCATTATATTAGCAAAAACAATCATTGATTATGCTTTATACTTTTTTTCAGAGATACATATAAATATTATAAAATATATAAATATATATAAATATAAATATACTCTTCGATGATCATGTAAAATGAAGCGCTCCAATTAAAAAATTGAGTGCCATCTGTAGTGAATTCCTTATCACAGTGGTATGTTATGGTAGTGGATGTTGCGCTGGCAAGACTGCATGAGACACAGCAGGGTTGCTGAGATTATTTCACACCTGGATGTCCACTGCAGTCTGTCAACCAAAAATATCCAGCCAACAGGTCAGACAGGTCAGACATTGACCACTAATGAAGGGCGAGAGGATGACTAACACAAACTGCGCATCTAAAAAATGAGCTGCAGTCTAACTGCACACCAACAAGGCAATTGTTTATAATAAAGAGGCAATTCAACATACCTGCATACCGGGTGTACTGCTATAGACTAAGATGAGGAAGCTTTGAGGGTGAAGTCCATTGTGTTTTTTTTGATGTTTAACATGTTGATCTGGATGGTGTTTGGATAGTCTACTAAGGACAAAGTTCACTTCTGCAACTGCAAGCTTGACTGGACTTTAAACTAGCATTAGCACTGATGTAAAACACAATTATAGTAGTTGGAAAGTGTATGGTTGGAAGGAGATGACAGTAGAAATAGAAAAATCAGCGTGTTCTCAGCGGATGGGCAGCCAAGCCTGATGTTTGTTTGGACAGCTTCCCTGTAATATCAACACACACACACACACACACACACACACACAAACTCCCTCTCTCACTCCCTGTCTCTCTGCCTCTCTCTCTTCTCTCCCACCTTCTTCCAGAATACTAATTCACCACCCCCAGCCCCCCTCCCCCGCCCTCACCCTCTGTTTCCCTCAGTGCAGTCTGAGACTAAAACAGTGAATCCTCCTCTAGCTCTGGGCAGTGGGCGCGTGCACATTGATGCGGTCAGATCTGCACATACACGCCTGGGTGCGTTCAAGGTTACGGGGCTGTGCGGACAGACTGGACACAACACACACACATACACACAAGATATACAGCTGCAGTCACACACACACACACACACACACACACACACACACCCCACCACCATCGATATGACGTGACTGTAATATAATCAAGGAGAGACACACACAAAAGAGAGATAGTTCTTTATGTCTGGTCTGCAGAATGTGGTTGAAAGCTGGAAGGAAAGAATATGGAAAGAGGGGAGGGGCAAAAAAAGGATGGGTGGGGAGAACAGATGTACTGCATTGTCAGAGAAAAATGGAGAGAGGAAGAGTCTTTTGGCTTCTAGCATAGCTCAGATAACTGTTCAAAACATCCACATAGACTATGCTACATGCTTTAATAGCACACAAAAAGGAAAAAAATCTTTGTTTTTTTGACTGATCACTAGCCTCTACCTAATTCACAATGCATTCTCACCTACAAGTTACAGTTGCTCAATTGATTATTTTGTGCTGTGCATGTCACGCATGCACAAATTACATTAGCAGAACTGCCCCTGATCTGAACAGCACATACAAACAAAATTCTCATGTTCTAAAATAGTAGATGTGTATGTTTTTTTGTGTCAGAAGCAGGAACAGTGATTAAGCAAGTATCTAAGCAACTTTGACGAGGTTAGTGATGGTTAGATAACTGGCATCTTGATATGCAGTGGTATGCAGACCTCTGTTTAACCAAACCAATCAAACCATATCTTTATTGATTTGGCCAACACAAGAGGGCATTCGTCTACATTAACACCAAAGCTGGAAGCATAGAATTGTTTAAATATATTTGTATGCTGTAGATTTAAAATTACCCTTCACTGCAACCAAGAAGTCTAGCCCATCCCTTAAAACAGCTAAAGTCATCCATCAGACTGCCAGATTGCGAATTGTGATATATCACTCCAAATAACATGTTTCCACTGGTGTAGCCTTCAGCTCTTATGCTCGTGTGCAGCTGCTCTGTTCATTTCATGAACTCCGAAGTGAGAGATGCAATAATGAACAAGATTTTACACACTACACTCAGCACTCTGGGCCCTACTCTGCTCCGTGAGTTTGCTTGATCTACCACTTGGAAGTTAAGCTGTTGTTGGTCTTTGGTTCTCATGTTTCACAGTAATGGCATTTAGAGTCGATCAGGGCAGATCTAGTAGGGCAGAGGTTGTGGTGATATATTACCATATTTTTGTAAGGTTTTCATCTTAGTTTTATACCAAACTTCTAACTGCATATAGCATGCTAATAGTGTGGTTAGCATGTTAGCATGTTAGCCTGTCAGCCGAAGTCGAGTTAACTAGTCGTTTGATAACGTCATCACACACGCAGCGGCGGAACATGGGTCGTCTTCTTGTGGTCTTGAGTTTAGATTCCCCTCGCGCCATCATTACCACCCTTTTTATGAAGGGACTATAATAACTGGTTAAACCAATTAACTTGTGTCAGCGTGAGCCTATCAGAGGCAGAGGTTTTGTGTACACAAGCGTGCACACAGAGAGAGGAGTAAAACACACAACTTGGATTCGTGGATTCAGTCCAGCACTGTTTTTTTCTGAGAACCTACTGATAATGGTACGCGAAAATCCCCACAATAACGTGGAAACTGCAAATATCCTCCAACTTTTTTTTTTTCTTGTGGCAATAAATATATGTATATGTTTTTAAGCATTTTACTAATTTTTTAACAAACATGAACATGAATTCAGCTACATTTCCATATAAAATATAACTGTATAAATATAGAAAGTGTGTCTTGAGGTAAATACCTATTTCTCATCATTTTATTCCAACCACAAGTGCTTTCCCTTCACTTGTGGTGGTTGTGCAAGTAAAGTGGCCCTTACATGTTTGCCTGGGGTTGCACTGTTAGAGAGCACCAGGTGAGATTCATGACATTTTTTCCATCTGGTAGGATGCAAGTGTTCTTTCCTATTTGTTCTCTAATTTCCTTTGGCACAGAGAACATTTTACGTCCTTTCAGGGACTTTGCCTCCCTTTTGGACAACAGTTTGGACAGTAGCTGAAATGGGGACATTTCAGTTATAAATGTTGGCAGATGTCACTCGGTAGACATTGGTTTTGATTGCAAAATCGCAGACTGATGTCATGTCCATGGCCGCACTTTCTGTTTATTATGAGGGACTTTTAGCCCAACATTTGTGTACTCCGTCCAGGCAAGTGGTCACAGCTGACTGGTGGTTTAAGTTAAATGATTGTGGGTTTTGATTTGTTTGGGGTTTTAGTTCTGTTGAGTATTTAAGAGTCTTTGTTTTGTGGTACTGGTGTCAGTCCACCGTCTTTTTAGCTGTAGCAGGTATATATACAGCTATACAGCATGTATTTCCATTTTGACTGAAAACTGCTCTAAGTCACTTGTTGCGTGTTTATTGACGGCATGAACACCACCTTGGGCTGTGGAAGTGTTTATTAGTGTGACAGTGTAATTGCACTACCAAACAGCTGTATCGAATTGACACATCACATCCATAGCAAGCATTTTTATGGCTCAGCTAGCAATAGCATGAGCTGAAGGCAAAAGTTTTCTTCAAATAGCTGACATGATGAAATCTGTCCTTTAAAGCTGCTGTGCATCCACTACAGCAGCAGAGGTGACTGAAGATTTGAGGAGCAGTAAGGCAAGCCACAGTTGATCTGTGAGCATAGCACCTGCATTTATTTCACAGCAGGAAGAGGGAGCAGCAGCATACTCACTTGGTGAGACAGCAGTCAGGGTAGTAGGCCCTGTGTTCAAAAAGCAGCAGGCAGAACAAGCAGTCAGCCATAGAATTGTTAGCACCCAGGCCAGTAGATAATGTCTGCCCAGTGAGCAACAAGCATTCCAGCACAATCTGCTTTCTTAGTAGTGAGTAAAGTGGTTAAAGCCTGATGGTCAGTGCACAGTGTAGATCTCAGATCCCAGAGATTGGTTCTCTATTTTTCTGTGGCCCATATACATCCATTCCACTGCCATTAGAGTTTTTTTGTGAAAGGTATGGCGTCACAATGCATCTGTGATAAGCCCGGCTGCAGTCAGAGGCATCTATGGTATATCAGGATCATGTGGTGGTGGCGGCGTAGTGGGTAGGATACTTGCCTCTAGACCAAGAGGTCATGGGTTCGAATCCTTCCTTCAGCACCACCACTGGGTCCCTGAGCAGGACCCTTAACCCCAAGTTGCTCCAGGGAGAGACTGCCCCCTGTAGGTAGGGAATGGAAGTCGCTTTGGATAAAAGCATCTGATAAATGCCGTAAATATAAATGTAAATATAGAGACAACTGGTAAATCAGGGCAAAGCAGCCTTGCGCCACATCAGACCAGGAGAACTCAGCACCCTTCCTTTAGGCACACATGTGACTCACCGACAAAGGCAAAGCTGGGCTGGAATGTGCAGAATGGGAGCAAGGTGTTTCTCATCTAGCTAAATGCCTTGTGCTGTGAAACTATGACCCAGAAAACATTATTACACATTGGCAGAGGCATCACATTGCCTTGTTCTGCTGCAGGCAGGCATTCTTAAGACACTGCAGCACAGTTCATAGAGCATGCTTATGCTCATTATATGTGTGTCCCCATATAATAATGTTGTCTAAATAATTGGCCATATTTGGTAAGCATTTCAAAACTGCCATCATCTTTTGAAATGCCACCAACGCTGAGCCCAAGTCTCAAGAGCCCTTTGTGACTGTTGAGATGCAGTAGTACCTGATGGTATCCACTTTGCAGATCTACTGTTAAGAATACCATTGCCCCTCTCAGTAATGAAAACAACTCATCCATGTGTGGCAGCAGATGGTTGTCCATAATCATAGCTTTACTGGGCTGTCTGAGATTTTGACTGTCTGAGATTGGAGTAACCCAGGGAGAAGAAAAGCTGAGAAGGATGTGTAACTACTGAAATTTGCAGAGAAGATGGAATCATCAATGCAGACAAACCTGTATCCATCATTAATCCTTCTCTCGCAACAGCAGAAAGTGTTTGCTTGGAAACAAGACAGAGAATTGTATCCTGTGTTGTGGTATGCAAGTAAAGAATGGTATTCTCAAGCAGCTTAATTTGGGCATTTACCAGATGTTTGCTCGACCTGCAGCAATAACAAACTTAGGCTAAGGATAACAAGGAAGTGTGACATGAAGGAGGCTTTTGTTGTCTGATTTGCAAGGGGCTTACAGACATTTTCTGAAGGCTAGACTCATTTACTTTAGGGGTGAAATAAAAGTGACCATTCTGTCATATGTGAACACCACAAAATTCTTCCTCTGCATTTGCTCCATTCACCAAATGAAACAGCAGGCAGCCAGGAACAGTGTGTGGGGACAGTACCTTACTCAAGCGTACCTCAGAGGTGCTTAGCAGTCTTGGGAATCGAACCCATGATTCCTGATCGCAGGGCAAACACCCTAACCACTAGGCTATCAGCTGCCAATAGTTTCGCAATGCTTTTGCAACCCCTTCCATTCCTAGACAATAAGACAGCACTGTATCTTTAGAGGGGAAATTAAGCCCTTTCTGGGTGAAAGCATTCTGTGAAGCTGAATAAGAAATTGTCAGAAACCTATTTCAATAACCTTCTGCCCAAGCGAAGAGGTAGATATGTACTAAATGTTTTCTCAATGTTCCTTTTCTGTCCCAAAACTCTATTTGAATGAAATACTAAAAACTGGAGAAAATGATGACTGATGATTGATGTTTACCCTGATTACAATATCATTCACTAGGCACTTTTTTAAAGTGACTGACTAGTGGGGATAGACCATTTTTTCCTTGCAAAACTTTCTAGCTATAGCATCTACCATAGCTAAAAATAGCTAAATAACTACCTAAACGGTTGTGTCTATTCTATTATTATCAATAGCTTTAAGCTTACTATATCTTTTGTGCTACTCAATATGCAACAGCTTTCAGGCATGGTTGTGATTTTAGTTTTAAGACAATAAAGAGAACTAAGGATTGCAAATCAATGGAAATTGCAGCATTGTTTTTTCCTCCCTAAAATCTAAGGCTGCTTTCCACTCACCTCAGAAGAGAGAGGTTAGACCTGTGAATGATATTGACCGCATTCCAGTATAAGTTGGAAAGCTAGGTTAATTATTATTATCAATTGTTAGGAATAGCAGTTAATACTAGTGCTTTATACAGAATTTTGCATAAACATTGTAGCAGAAAGTCCACAGACAGAAGTTGGACCATACTGTGTGAACAAGTGATTTAAGAAGACACCAATAAACGGTATTTAAAACAGCTTTCATTGCGATTAATGGCCAGAGCAGCCATCTCCTGCCAACTTTCCAGGTAAATAGTCTAAATTCAATCAGGTGCTGGTTAAAATTACTCACTAGGAAAGAATGCACTCTGTTTTCAAGAACAGAAGAGCTCATTCACAGGCTATAGGCCAGTCATCGCCTGTTATATATACCATAACAGCTATTTGCAAAACATTCTCAACCATGTGGTAAATGTTATTCCAAGCTCAGTGGAATAAAGATCAGGCTTGGAAATGTGTAAAACCCATCTTGAGTCAGTTCTGTTTGTTCTTTGCAGGTTCCCTGTCGGCAGGCTTTGTGCACATACACTGTATGGACAAAAGTATTGGGACACACATCTTAATTACTGAATTCAAGTGGTTCCTTATTTCCAGTGAAGGGCAATCTTGTTTCAGCATATCAAGACATTTCAGACAATGCCATGCTTTCAACTTTGTGGACACAATTTGAAGAAGGCCCTTTTCTATTCCAGCATGTGCACAAAGGAAAGGTCCGTAAAGACATGGTTTGATGAGTTCACTGTGGAAGAACTTGATTGGCCCACACAGAGTCCTGATCTCAACCCCATCCAACACCTTTGTGATGAATAGAGAGATTGTGAGCCAGGCCTTCTCGTCCAACATCAGTTCCTGACCTCATAAATGCTCTAAAGAACGAATGGGCCAAAAATCCACATAAATGCGCTTTTTTTGTTTGAATACATTGTCATTGAAGTCTCTGTTGGTGTAATGGACAGGCGTCCCAATACTTTTGTCTATATAAGTGTAGCTACTATATGGCAACATCCTTTTTCACTATGCCGTTGATGCTGTCTTGCAACATTGACCTCTAGGGAGCAGACCTTGACATGACGGCCACTTTCCCGTTTAAAAGATTGCCTGAATCTTTATAATACATCATACTGCGGCGCGAACTTCTTAATGTGGCAATAAAAGGCAGGAAGGAGAAGAAAAAACAACACACAGTCTATCTCTTGAATTTGCAGTGCCTTCGCACCAAAAGCCACTTTGCAGCATAAAATATGTTACAAGGTAAAATTACTCAAAACGTACACAGAATCGGGTTGTGAAAATTGAGGGTGGAAACTGATTTTTTTAAAAAATCGAAACGTAGTCTCGCTCTCAGGCACACTGACTTACTGACTGACTGACTGAAATCTCACAGCATGCCACAGACAGTGTGTGTGTGTGTGTGTGTGTGTGTGTGTGTGTGTGTGTGTGTGTGTGTGTGTGTGTGTGTGCGTGCGCGCGCGTGCGGTGCGGTGCGCGTGTATGAGGGAGGGAGGGAGGAGAGGATGACGGAGAGAGAGACGCAACCTCACCGAAGGAGGAGAGCGAGAGAGAGAGGGAGAGAGAGAGAGACGCAACCTCGTTGAAGGGGAAACAAGGGAGAGAAAGAGAGGGAGACGTGGAGAACAGAACGATGAGGAGAGAGAGAGAGAGTGAAAAGAGAAAGAGCAATGTCTGCTGAAAATGCGCCTCTTCTTCTTCCATTGACCGGCCCTCGCTGAGACATCATGGGCTGTATCGGCTCCCGCACCATCAGTAAGAAAAACCTGCCTTTCTCATTACTGGGTTTTTTTCATAGGGAACTAGAGACAGGAGGAACCTGGACTGGCGGAGTGGACGACACTTAGAGACCCCATGCCACCCTTCCTACAGGCTCGCAGGGAAGTGTGTGTGTGTGTGTGTTTCTATGGAAACCCTTCGGTGAAAAGACCCTTGGTGCCTGCAGCTCGTAGACCGGTGGTGGTCGGTTTGCTGGGACAAGGAAAGGGATGGAGGAAAACGAGGGGGTTCTTATCGCCACCGATCAACTTGAACGGTAGAGATAAAGGGGGGCTTGTTGGGGAGGGGAGAGAAACAGAGCAGAAGGGAAGGGCGGATGAAAGAGAATCTTTAGTGGTGGATAGATCGGTGGAAGGGCAGGTAATAAGTAGGGAATATAAAAAAGAGGCAAGACAGGAGAAAAAAGGAGAGTGTGTGAGGAAACCTGTATGTTTTTGTAACGTGTGCTGTTTTTATTAATACCAGTCGTTCTCAGACCTGCATTGTGGCGCGTGTGCGCGCGCGTGTGCCTGCGTCACAAAGATGCTCAGGGGTGCGCGCAGTGCACTTCAGGTTAAGTGGTCCAAAACGAGCACACGCGCTGTCTAACACACCTGTGATGTGCACTGCATTCAGACAGGCTCCCCATATAGGTAACCCCCTGATCACACACACATACACACACCCAAACTCTCTCTCTCTCTCTCTCTCACACACTAGTGATGTGCGATACCACTGATTTCCTCTCCGATCCGATACCAAGTAAAATTCAGGCTGGTATCGACAATACTGATCCGATACCGATACTTTGTACAAAAATGTAATGTGTTTGGAAAATCAAAATAAAAAGTAGTGTATTTCAAATTATAGCTTCATAATGAATACAAGACATCAGACTACTTGTTCTTACTGTTTAATTAAGTGAAATAGCTCAACACATGACTTCGTTTACGCTCAGCCTTTGTTGCGAGAGAGCACACCAAAGTGCTGCAATGCATTTATACAGCCGTATTTCGCATATGACTATGACAGGCAGAAGAGGAAGTAGTTCCTTCTAATTTAGATGATCCCAATAATATAGTTACTTTCCACTGTGTTCCTGTTAATGATTAAACTTCACATTTACCCCAAATGACTAAAATATCGATACTTTAATATGAGAATCGATTCTAGAACATAAACAACTGGTATTGGAGGAATCGATATTTCAGTATCGATCCGCACACCACTATTACATAGCCATAATGTCACGTCGGTGTGTGGGGAAAGGACGCACCCAAAAACCAGGATCAACTGAGAACTTGTACTTTAATTCTTTTCAAACAAAAAGCGACGCTCGAAAAGAAGCGAACACAAACTGATGCGGGCAACCGTCCAATCCTCCTTGTGGAACCCCCGCCCCTTGGGTGCCTTGATACGTTTTCTTGGTTGATAAGTTTTCTCCTCGCCCGGAGTCCTAGGTGTTTTCTCAGCACTCAGCAACTCAGTCTGTAAACACAGGGTCAGGCACAAAGTGAGCAGGCAAAGTAGCGTCACATTGTCTACCTTTTCAGTAGAGCGAGCGCTCGATAAGGTTTGTCGTCTTTTCGTCACAGGCAGTCCACAAGGAGACCTCAAAACTCCCCCACACTCCGACCACAAAGACCCAGGGATATTGGTGTCCACACGAAGATCTTCTGGACCGGCTGGGACTAAAATACACACAAACGCACTCACTCCACCAATCACACAACGCAGACACTTCCCCTTGATTAAAGGCTAGATTACAGACAGGTGGACCTGTGATTAGGAGCTCCACTACTACCAGCGCTGATTCCCTGCTCCTAATCACCACGCATTCCTACACACGCACCTGCACTAGATCCAGAGTGTGAGTAGTACTCGGGTGAGGAGCTGCGTGCTCGAGGTCGTCCCAACGTGACAATATGATTCACCTGAAATAAGCATCATCTTCAAAAGTCTTCTGTCCTCCACATTTGATGGTGCTTTGTTCCGTGCTCTGACTCGTTTTATTGTCTGAAAGAAGCTTAACTGTGGAAAAAAATCAGACA
>JBBPDC010000141.1:5154573-5168612 GCA_037974485.1 Hemigrammopetersius urotaenia
TGTGTGTGTGTGTGTGTGTGTGTGTGTGTGTGTGTGTGTGTGTGTGTGTGTGTGTGTGTGTGTGTGTGTGTGGTGTTGGAGAGGTGGGTGGTTTGTGAGCGCATGATCCAGCACACACCATGACTGACAGGGCCCAAGGTGACTGTTCAATACCATGATTGACAGCATTGCTTCCATTGAGCACATGATCCAACATGAGGAGGGCTAGAAGAGCCTGAAAGACACAGAGTGAGAGAGGGAGGGAGGGGGGACCCGCAAAGAATGAGTCAGAGGAGAGGAGGGAGAGTGGGAGGGCTGGGTAAAATGAGAGCGATGCAAAAGCAGATAGTGGAGGACAGGATGTCAGGATGTTGGAGAAGCCAGATGAATAAGGCAGGATAGAAAGAGTGAACATCTGAATACTGGAGCATGAGAAAGTGAGATGCAGGCTAGGACAACCTCAGCAACAACGGAGCAATTGAACAAAATAAAAGGAAATCCCACCATTCCAGATTTGGAAAAATATTTGATGTAAAGGAAGTCATCCAGACTGGTTTGGTATGAAATGCTCTGTGTCTGAAAGGCTTATCAAGTCAGAATTGTTCACAGTGGCCAGACATCTGAAGTGTCTCCAAAAGCTAGATTCCACAAAGTCATTGCATAAAAGGATTATGAATACACTGCATGATATCCAGGGAAATAATACAGTAGTGGTAAAGTACAGTATGATACACAGATTAGTGTTGGAAAATTGCTGCAGTATTCCTTTAATAGTGAAAGTGAACTTATTACAGTGTAGGGCCACTGTTTCTCGCCCCAAGATCACAAAGAAAGTTTTTATGTGTCACGGTTCGGTCAGTGGCCGTTAGAGCCACTGCTTTTCTGTTGGGTTTTTGGGGCTTTTATTTTGGTGTTTTGTGCATGTTTGTGTCTTGGTTCATGTTTTCACCTGTCCTGGGTTCGGTTAAAGTGATTGTGTTTTCTGATTGGTTTCTGTTCGAGGCATGTTGTGTATTTATGTTCTGCTTTGTGTGTTTTTCACTATGAGTCCATCGCCTGATTTTGAGCATTTCTGTTTCCTGTCTGCCTGTTTCTGTTGAGTTTATACGAGTGGCCAGAGTGCCTGTTTTCTTTTGCCTTTTGAATAAAGACAGATCTGAATGGATCCCTGTCGTTCTGCCCGTTCCTGCATGCTTCCAGGTAGCTCCGGGTCTGGGCTTCGCGGCCCGACCCGTGACCTTATGTAAGGTCCTCATTTTCCATTAACATTTAAAAGTCTTGCTTAAAGATTTATTTATGACACCTTTGAGTGTTTTTTTATTTATCTTTTCTTTACCCTTTTACTTTTGCACAGCACTTTGAGACAACTTCTGTTGTTTAAATTGTGCTTTATGACTTTGATTTTGACTTTTGAAGAGAATATGTGGTGTAGTTTTAAACATTCAAATTAAAAATGAATTTCACTGACAATTTCTGCGTAATTCAGTGGTTGACAAAGTTATGCAGAGTGGTGGGGGTGAAACCAAGTACAGTGTTGCATACAATGCTATTATAGCCAAAACAGATTTTTATATGCAATGTTGTTTTCCTTCCACCATGAATAGATTAAAAAATGCACCAAAACCTTTTCAAAGTCATTAGAAAACAATACCGCTGGCATCATAACAATTTAATGTAATTCATTTTAAATAAGTTATTTATTTAAAATAGATATTTATTTAATATTTACTTCAGTAATGTTATCTTCTGCATCCAGAAATCGAACACAAGTAAAATCAATTTACAACTCAAAATGTCTTTCCTGTTAGTTAAAGGAGAGAAAAACTAATCTTCCTAACAGACGACCACAGTAATCATATACGTCGTACTATAATTTTGTGTTACAGTGTTGTCTCATTGCATTTTCCTCGTGTTGGCATTCCAATAGCTAAAATATCTAATTTTAGAAGAGGAAAATGGGTCACTGTACTTGAACTGCACATGAACTGACCATTGCTGCTCTACTTACAGATGTTATGGTTTTCCATGAGGACAAAATAAGAAACAGCCCAGTATGAGGGTTACTTCTGTCACCAAATTCAGTCCCATTTTTCCGACAGGGCAAAGAGTTTCTGCGCTCTCTGAGGACCTAATTCTCTGTACTGCTTCTATTCAATATATAGCACTCAGAAGAAGTCCCCATTTCTACATGCCTCAGATCCATACTTTTTTATGCTACTGGTCAACTGTTAAAATATAATTTGTAACCCGATTCAAAAGATTATCCTGAAGTAATGGATTATGATTACTATCCTTTGCTTTTGGATTGTTTTTTATTTTAAAAGGGGCTTTTAAAAGTAATGGAAAGCGGATTTTCTCTCTGTAGTTATCTTAAATGCAGTAATGTACGAGCCTGGTCTCACGAGTTTTCGTGCAGCCATTACGATATACAATGTAATGCTTTTTTTGTGCTAGGACAACGCTTCACTACCTATGTATACTATGTATAAAATACTATGTATTTTAATGCGCACTGCGTAACATCGCCTGTATCAGTGGTAACTGGTAACTGAGGGACAGTTGGAGAGAAATAATGAATTGATAGTCCCTAAACCTAACCCTAACAGTCACCAGGTTGCGCAGATACTGGCGGTGCTACGCACTGTCTTAGCATGAAAAAGTGAAGCGTTGTCCTAGCACAAAAAACCCCCATGATTTCATAATAAATTGTAATATTGTATATTGTAATGGCTGCACGAAAAGCTGTGAGATCGGGTTGAATGTATTCATATTATGGGAGCCCGGTCTTTAAAGTCCTCAGTGTCTTCTGATGAAAGCTCTAGCAAGGTAGCTTGCACACTATAGTAGAGCATGAATGTATTCTCCCATGTCCTGGAGTCTGGACTTGTTTTCTGTAATGAAGCAGATTTTTATACTGTAATATTGACCATTCCGCAGACAAAAAGGGAAAGGGAAAGTTCAGTAGTTTGACAAAAACAACCTCAACCTAATATTAGTATCGCACATGATATACCCTCTAAACATCTGCTCACCCAGCTGTCTGTCTAACTGCCTCTGCTTATTTGGGATGCATTTGGGATGCAGCTGTTTTTGAGAAATTGTACATTCTGTGATTACATTAACAGCTGGAGTAACAGTCCTGCATGACAATCATTCTGACAATTCAGACAATCATTTTCTTTTGTTTTCTTTCTATTAACAAATATTTTGATTATTGTTGTTAAAGAGGGATTAGGAAGGGGTCTTCTATTTATTGTATTTCTTTTATATAATCCAGACATAATGGTAGTCAGAAAGTGTTGTTAACACTGCCATTGGCAGTCTACTATGTAGCGAAGAACATTTGCTACATTTGGCAGATTGACTCTTTTGCCATTGCTACATGATTGAAAGTATATGGCATGCCTTGCGGCATAATTACCACTGCTTTTATTCTGTCATCATTATAACAAGAACATATTGGCATTTGAAAGATGAACACCACCTACAGAGGCGTTTTTGCTGTTGCTGTAGTGCCTGATGCCAGTTGTGAAAGATGAGTGTTTTAAGTGATTAAATGTAAAAGCAGTAAAAGCTGAAGGAATCCAGTGTAGGATCTCTTACTTTTTAAATGTCTCTTAAATAAACATCCATTGGTGTTTAAAGAACCGAAATACTCAACAAGCATGTGCTTATCTGTCATTGTCGCAGTAACTTTTATTCCGACAATGAAGCAGGTCATATCTCGAAATATCTGCATTTAAATAACTCAAGTGGATTTTAATGATCTTCCCGGCTGGCTGAGGTTGGAGTATAACCCTGCAACCCCTACTATTGTACTGACAACACTTCAAGATGTGATTATGGTTGCAGTGATATTTCGCATGGCTCATTATGACTCTTCAGCTGTCTTATTTTCTAAGGTCATCGGTCTGTTTCCATCAAAATTTCCCCTTTCAATTCATTACAGTCTCCAGCAGACTTCATACTTCTCTGCACTTTCAATTCTTAGGTATGCTAAGTAGCCAGTTTATTAGGGATTTCTAAATTGCAGCGATATTTAATGGACATTTTAGTCACTACATCTGCTATATAGGTTTACTTACACTTAATCTCTGTACCTCATCTGTTACTACACCATTTATCAGCCCCTTTCTAGTCCATCCACCAGTAGAAATAAACCACTGACCAGATTTTATTAGGATGGTGGATCATCCTCAGCAATGACATCAACATGACTTTGTGTAATATCAGCACTTCTGTGTTGAGAATATATTTGATCAGCCAAAAATATCAAGCCAACTGTGGTCCTGTGGTCAGAAACTGACAACTGATGAAGGGCTGGAAGAGCACAAATTGCATGGATAAAGATGAGCTATAGACTCTAATTATATACCACAAAATGGACCAATAAGGCTGGTAAGGGGCCAGCATGTGTATGCAGTGTATAAAAGGCGATGCAGCTGTAATACTTGTACCAGTGCAACACACACTTTGTTGGTGGACCTGCTATTCTGAGAGTGGTCCATCACTCAAATGCTATCTGTTGATATCCTGTGGAGATCTCCATTGTTGGGCAGGTTGAGGAGGCTGATACATATTGCAGCAACAAATAGGCTATGGTCAGAAACCTACAAAGTGCATCCACAGCACTGTGCAAATGTCAGAGGGCATCCTTTTATTTCTTTCCTTTTATGTCCAGACAAAATGGCCATTAAGTACAAATCATTGAGTTTTCTGTGTCAGATAAAAAAGCAGATTACACAGAAGCTTCTAACGACTAAATATCAATTTCAGTGTTTCAGTACTAAATGTGCCATCCATTTGCCTTAATTACCACTTCCATTCTTTGCGAGAGACTAAAAAATGCTTTCCTTTTTATAGCAGAAATCTGCAGCGTTTTCCATGCTTCATGTAAACACGTCCACAGTTCAGGCTTACAAGTTGCATTTTCTGCTTCTCACGATCCAAGCAAATCCAATTACAAATTTACACTCATCAGTCCATAAAACCTTCCTCCATATCCCATGTTCTAGTGCAAACGTTCTTCTTTTTCAGCTATTCCTTTTCTCAGTAATGACTTCTTTGAACAGACAAATCCTATCAAACCCAATGTGTTCTCACAGTGGAAGAACAGAACAGAAACACTGAAGGATGATCTGAAGGCAACCTCTGCCTAATGCTAGCTAATGAACAAGTCACTTGCTGTTATTGCCTGTTTCTTTCTAATGGTAGTTTTGGTTAACTCTGCTCCCCATATTGTGTAGGAATCACTGCTCTATTAATCGGATATAAAACTCAAATGAATGTAAACTTGTTAAGAATACTTAAAACAACGACTGACTTAAAACAACGACTGACTTAAAACAACGACTTCCTCTTAGTCGGTTCCCAATTTAGGCCGTATTTCATCCATTCATTCTCTGTTTGTCTTGTTCCTCCTTTGGTTTTTATTGTATATCACACCTCTGCCTTAGCATGGTTATAATATACCCCTTCTTTTGCCTCTGTGTTTGCTGGCTTGCTCTGTGCTGGAGGTGAGTCAGCCTCTTGGACTTCACCCTTAATCAGAATCACTGAGAGCTCCAGTGTGACACACTCCTCCTGTGAGAGACATTGTTCTCTCTCTCTCTCTCTCTCTCTCTCTCTTACTCTCTCTCTCTCTCACCGTTCTCTGCCGCAGGCCTGCAGCACAAAGGTGGGTGAAGGCTCCTGTGCATTCTAGGCCACAAGATGTGTCAGGCCTGATTGTCATGTGGCCATTTGTTCTTCCATGTGTTTCCTGGCAGCGACACATGGCTATCCTTCATTCTTCTGTGGCAGAGTGCAGGGTTTGTTCTGACTTATTGAGATGCCATCCACTTTTCGGTTTTTATTTTTTGTCTTCTGTTTATTTCCTCTTACTAAATATGCATTTTTTACCATCTATTTTCTTTCATAAACTTCACATTCACAGGCACCACAGGCATACAGTAAATATTCCTGGGAAATGCATGTGTCTTTATGTTGCTAAGACTATGCAATCTCCCCCAAAAAGCCTGCTTGGGGGCAGTGATCGGTTCAGTGTTGTAGGCCTGCTGTCACACTCTTCTTCACAATCAGACCAGGGGCATCGTTAAGTCTGGGAGCTCGGGGGTACAGAACGATTTTTTTATTAATAGACTTGACCATATTGGTGCAGTGTTCTGATGCTTACTGCTAAATCAAAAGTAACCCCTCTAATATATATCAACCACATCAACCTACATCACAAACAAATTTTGCATCAAAACAAATTGATGCCCAGACTAAGCCTTCAGTTCTTCAACATTCTGATGATGCAGCTAAAATATTAACTTATGGAAGATATCTGATGTATCTTTTTTCTTTTTCTCTTTGAGCCAAAGGATAAACCAATAATGGTTAGCTGGTGTTGTTACTTAGCAGCCGGTGCTAGGTTTGATAATACTATGCAATTTTGTCCAAAAACATAATGTGAAATGTCTAGTGCACTCCAACACTTTCAAAATTCACTGGTCTTCAACTGTTTTACCCTAGCTGAACAGGAATACATAGCATTATATGGTCAAAAGATTTACATTACTCTTTATAGAGCTCTATATAGTGATACAGACTTTGGAATGTAGGGAACTGTCATGTCTTTCCTCCTTCTCCAGGCACATAAAGCAGGTGCATTTTGAGACTTCCATGCTTTGGTACTTTATTGTAAACTTTAAAAAACAAAAGAACTAGGCACGTGGGCCAGATACCCAAGCTGAAACAAAAGGAGAACGAAGAAGAACATCAACACAGAATAACGGTGGACCGACAACTACTGTTGGTCCCTAATGCACTTAAATACTGACGCATCTTTCTCCTGACGAAACAAATAATGATGTACCTCAAACCTGGTGTGCTCAAGAAATATACAGCACAAAACCCTGGCTGCCTCCAGCGGCCGCCCACAGTCACTGTCCCCTGACCTGACAGGAACAGTGATAACGGGACCATTTCTAACACAGCAATGATGTTGTTTGTGATGATGCAGTCAGATTGTGTGAAAGTAATGGTTGTATATAAACACCTAAAGCTTCCATGTTTCTTATAAATGATCTGAATCTTGTGGGAATCTTGTGAAGTTACAATTTAAATCATTTAGGACATTCACATTTAATCAAATGAGTTTTAAATGACTGAAAACAAACTTCTGAACTGCGGCATATATAAATGTTAGTCTTCTGTAAATGTCAAAATGTTCTAGCTAGGCTATGTAGTTGAATATATATGTTGAATATATCTAGTTTTAATCAACTTTTTACAAACCTATCACAGCCTTTATCACTGTCTGACTTTCTATGGTTCATCCTTCGCTTGCTGCTTCATTCCTCTTCTCCTGAGCCTCAGAGCTCTGTGTGCTCTCTCTCTCCAGGGTGAGAGAAGCTGATTGAGGAAATGGCCCCGAGGCTCAGAGGCTCCACTGTATTTACAGAGAAAGAGCCCAGCAATTAACACACACACACACACACACACACACACACACACACACACACACACACACACACACACATATGCTCAGAGCAGCAATTAAGCATTCTGAGAGGTCCAAATTAGTCTGAGAAAGAGAAATTGAGAGGGAGAAATAGAATGAAGGAGATGCAGAGATGAGTTTTTGTGCACGTACATTCTTCATAAGTTGGATTGCTTGCCCTGTCCATGCAAGTAAGTTGCTATAATAGTAAGAAAACTCAAATGTCATTGGTTGTCGAAAATGTATTTGACAAAAAAAAAACAGGTTTTAAGTTTTAAACATTATCTCTGATGGATAATTATGTCAGATTATCCCATAATGATCCCTCATTAGCATCACTGGAGTGACAGAATTCCTTCCTGATATATGCGAATGTCATGCGACAAATTTTCCTGTATATCATCCATGAGTTCCGCAGCAATCTGCCTCACAAGTTTATCTATTTGAGATCACTGTGAAAACATGCCGTGTTAAAAGCGCCAAGGGTAATGAACTCTCAAAGTCAAATGGAACGTTACTCATTGTTATCTTTTTTTGGTCTCAAAATTGTCTAATTGCCTAATCTTCCTGTCGTTTTTACCCAGATGCGATATTTTACCGTTATGTCAGAAACCTCGTTCCTCTCAGGGGGCTGGCAGTTTGGCAAAGATAATTAACCTAATTTTAGCTCTTTGTGTGAATGTCAGCAAAAATTGCAGAGAGAGACTGTCAGCTCAGCTTAGCTTGAGTCAGAGAGGTTATGTAAGCTTGTCCTCCTAATTCATCTTCCCCTCCTGCTTCCCTTCCCTTCCCTTCTTTTCCAGCGGCAGATGCGGTTCCCGTAAGGAAAGATGGAGAGCAGGTAAGAAACCCTTCTTCCATTTATCCTCAATATATCATGGCTCCGGCTGTGGTCTGTTTGACCGATTACGCTTTAAAGGGAACTTATACTCCATAGAGATGATAATCTTGTTTATAGTTATTTAAAAACAGCAGGGGTTTATTAGCATAAATCAGACATTCCAGTGCTATTTTATTTACCTTATGTCCACTTTCCTCACTTTAGTCGTTGCCAGTTTTCCCCACAGATATAGCCACCAATATGGAAGGGTGAAGCTTGCACATGTCTCCTCCAAAACAGGTGAAGCACCACTGCATCTCCTCAAACTGAAGAATGCAAGAGATGCAGAAGGCCATATTGCCTAGCAAGAGATGGTTGATTATGTATTTTGAACACATAGCCACAAATTGTACTGGGAATCTAACTCACATTTTCCAGATGACTGAACTAGTAGGATAGGGTAGGATACTTGCCTCTGGACCAAGAGGTCATGGGTGTCGAATCCTACCTTCAGCACATCACTACTGGGTTCCTGAGCAAGACCCTTAACCCCAAGTTGCTCCAGGGAGAATGTAAACTTTAGGTAGGGAATGGAAGTCGCTTTGGATAAAAGCGTCTGCTAAATGCCATAAATGTAAACTAGTTCTTAGATGGCTTTACCATTCATAGTGCAATTTTGGGGTGAAATATACCTTTAATGCACACTTCTTTCTCTAGCATCCTTTAAAGGATATCTACACTTTTCATTGGCTTTTTTCATAGGTTAATCGACTAAAGCCAAAACTTATCTACCATTTTGATGTGAACTCTAATATTCGTAATAGTATCTTAAAGAAACCATGGACTCTAGTAACATGTTTACAAGAGGTTAGGCACATGCTAGCCAACGCCCAGATAACATAATACTTCTCCAGGGGAGGGAGGCTATTGAATTTCTCACCAAGGCCACAGGAGCTGGCCTCCAGAGGCCCTCCATTACAGTAGAGTACAGCCATATAAACGGGCTTTCTCTTCTGGGAGACACAAGCCCATCCATCTTCTTGCTCTGCCACCTCTCTACCTTCCCCGCACAAGGGCAATAGCTCCAGGCTCCATTGCCTTCCTCACACATAACTGAGATTGGCTTAAAATCAGCCATTTTGGATCCTGATATCCTGCCAAGAGGCTGCTATGAAAGATAGACTGCCAGCGAGTGATGTCATCCATGGCCGCTGCTGAGGAGGTGGCTTTGTAGTGTGCAGGGTTTGGAGGAATACTGGGGTTTAGATGAGTATTTGGTTTGCATTTCTGTGTTTGTGTATGTAGGAGACTGTAACGCCATTAGCTATCAAAAAGCAAGGGCGAATAACAGGAAACTCATTATCAGCCGCCCTACTGACAAGTGAAATTTCAAGGCCTTGTCCCTGCCTTGCCCTTCCTTTGATTTACTTAATGCTAGAAATTGCACCAGATAAATAATTGTTGGCTACGTTGCTGCTCCAAGTGACTATAAATCCTTCCTTAACATGAATTACCTCATCTGAAGCAAAGGCTGAAAATAATCTGCTGTTGTAAATGTACTCCTGGTTCCTTTTCCCCGATGTTGGATAGCAGCAGTAATTATTAGACTAGGACTGCAGGGCTGTGATGCCTAAGAGTACTTTTAGGGTTCAAGGCAAATTTATGTGAAACAAGAAAGCGGTGCAAGGACCAAAGATGAAAAAGTGTCTGATCGATGGACCCTGTGGGTCTGACCGACAAGGTCAGTTGCACGTTCAGTGTAGGCGATTCACCCACAGCTCTGCTGATATGAAGTTGACCTCTGGTTGACCTTCGCTATTGATCTGTCCTAATGAACACTTAGAGGCTCTTGCTACTTCTACTGGTAATATTGTTTCTCTCACTGTTGTGGGTACAATATGTAAGCAATCGATAGCTAACTGTACGTTTAGGCTGTCATGTCTTATTGACGTTAGCCTAAAACTCTACTTGAAAGCCATTGCAGCTGTGGCCTTGATGCTGTACAGTGTCTTTCCTCATGGGTCCTCATTTGACCTTGTCTTCAGATGCACAAAACCTGAGAAATATCTTGCCCAAACAGTCCTACTTAGGTGTTGCATGTAATGCATGTAAGAAGAAAAATCACATTCATTTCCATGAGATTTACCCTGATTAACAGTTTTGTGGTGCACACCCACAAGGCATGTACATTTTGTGTGTGAATTTTTGCATACGTTTTGGTAACCTTTGACACATTAATTCATATCTTAGACCAGCTTTGGAGCTTTGGGTGCAGTTTTTAAGCACAAAACTTTTCCCCCTGTGGCTTAAATAAACATGTGAAAGCCAGATTACATAGTACAGTTGTGAGCACATCTTTACTTTTGTGGATTTACAGTTTGTGGCAGACAAATTAGTTAGCTTGCAAACAGCTGTCAGCTATGCAGTCCTGCCATTGCCACAAACAGCACTAGTTATTTTTACTACAGACAAGTGGGTAGGTCTGTGCTGTGGCATCTGATGTAACTGTGTTACTATTGTGTTTTTGCTGTTTGTGGTGAGTTTCCTAGGTTGCTGTTATTAGTTCATTGGCACAATTACAGTTATTGACCAAGCTCACACAAGTATATAACTGGGTTGCTTCTGTTTGTGGTTAATGGGTTAGCTAGCCACCAAAGTGGACTTGATCTCCTGGACCAGCCTTGACCACAGCCATTTAACAAAGTAGTGCAAACTAACTCTCGCTCTCTCTGTATCTCTCTTGCTCTCTCTCTTTCTCTACCTCGCTTTCTCTCTTGAAAAGAGAACCTCCATTCATTTTATCATCTTCCTCCTGCCAACAGAGTTGGCCTTGAAGTGAAGTTTACCTGAAGTCTTATTGGTTTTCTGTCGGCTTTGACTGTTACTGATATGTTGAGAGAAACATGTTGAAATGCTGTATGTTAATTAAGATGCAAAAAGACTGGTTTCCTGGTTGTGATTTGCTCAAATTTGTTGGAACCCATTATTGTCCATTGCATTCTAAACCAAAATGCAAGCATTCGTCGCCTGAATGTATGTGAAAAGTAGTATCTTACTCAAAACAGGGGATCATGTTCCTGTAGATCTGTCACCCTGCAGGATTTAGTTCTAGTCATAATTTAACACACCTGATCCAGGTAATGAAGGACTTCAGGAGCCTGATGTGCTGGATCTGCGCTCTTCAGACGGGTAAATCAGGACCTGGATTGGGCATCGCTGTCTTCACATATCAGTGGCAGTCATTTTAGGCAGATATGATATGTTTAGGTGAAACTTCTCTTGTATATCGTTATTGTTTTCTTTGTATAAATTGAAATATCTTGCTCGCTCCTTGTATTGCGTTCCTGTGCTTCTGACATTATATCCTCCCTCTCCTGTTGTTGCCTTCCCCTCAGCATGGACGTGCCGAGTTTTCCTGGGAAGGAATCAATGTAAGTGAGGAGGTGACCTCTCCCTCTTCTCCCTCATCCATTTTTTGTTCATTATTCTACACTCTGTTTTTGTTTTCTGTGTATCCCTCTTTTGTCAAGCGCTGGTTTTCATCTGGAGATTCTTAATCAAATGAGCACACAATATAATGCAATAACACAATGAATGTAATTCATTGCGATTCATGCAAAATAGGCTTATTTATATCAAAGCGGCATTTATATTGATATTATGAACTGCCCACAAAACATGCAAATGCTAATACAGCTGTGTAAGGTGAGTGCCAGCCTGACTTCCTCATTAACTGTAATGGGCTGTTTTCGATAAACAGAGTCTTTGATGCTTTCTAAAATAAAGCAAGTGCCGCTGGCTCTAGTTTATGGAGATTCGTTTTCCTACAGTGCCTCACAATTGAATTATACTCATTTGCTTTAAAAAGGCTTTTACAGAAGAATTGTTCTTCATTGGTAGGAACATTTTTATACATTTTTCAAAATTATTTGATAAATAGGTTTTGCTTTTGTTTTTATAAGGGAAGAGCTAATATACAACCCAAAGTCAAGAATCAATATATGAAAATGGTAACACTGTCTGTCACGGGGGCCGGGTCTAACCGGCTCCCGTGATTTACCTTGGGGCAAGGACCAGGCTGAAAAGCAGGTATCCATGCTGTGGTTGACTTTATTTATAAACAAAATTAGAAATTAAACCTGGCACAATGGCTGCTACAAACTAGAACGAGAACGTGGCATAAGCAAGACAGAATGACTAGAAACGAGACACATAACTAGACATAAAATGAGTCGATGGACAGATAACAGATGGCTAAACAAACAGAACTTAAATACAGACAGAAATCAAAGAACAAACGCAAAACAGGTGAAAACCGGAAACAAGGAGGAAAATAGAACAGAATATCAAAATAAAAGACCAAAAACAACAGAAAAGCAGTGGCCCCTACTGGCCACTGACCGAACCGTGACAGTACCCCCTCCTCAACGCCGCAACACCGGGGCGGCAAGGCCCAAAAGCAGGCCCAACAGAAACCCCAACCCAGAATAAAACCAAAAGGGCGGGCGAGGCGGGGGCAAGGACAACGCACCCGTTCCCCACCCGCGTCGTTCCCCCACTGTCCTGGGCCGGACCTGTTTCTAAGGGGCCTAGGAGGTCAAGCTGAACCCTCACCTCTTTTGGCGCTCCTGGTCCGCTAGCCGCTGTGCTAACAGGCCCTAGCCTGCTTACTGGGGGATTCAGCCTGGGTGCTGGTGTGGGCGGTTGCTCTAGGAAGAGCAGCGTGGACTGTGCTGGTTCGGGAGGAAGGTGACAGACGTGGCCTGCGCTCTTCCTCCTCGCCGGAGCCTCCGTACCTCTCTGCACTGGCCCTGCTCTCTGGTGGCGTGGGGAAAGCCGCCCTCTCTGGCAGCTTGGGAGTAGCCACCCTCTCTGGCAGTGCGGGGAAAGCCGGCCCTCTCTGGCGGCTTGGGAGTAGCTGCCCTGGCTGGCGGCTGAGCGACCTCGCCCTCTGGTGGCTGGGCAACCTCGCCCTCTGGTGGCTTGGTGACCTTGGCCTCTGGTGGATTGGCGGTGATCGCTTCTGCCCTGCCTTCTTGGGCAGGGAGTGAGGCTCGCAGGACCATCCGCGGGTGAGCCTCTGGAGGCTTGTCGGGGTCGAGCCGGAGCGGTGCCGAGCCAGAGGAAGTCTCAGGCTCTCCTGGCAGTTGGGGACCAGGTGGACGACGGCTCCGACGTGGAACCCCACGTGTCCGCCTACGCCGAGCCGCAGGTTTCTTGGCTCGCCGGTAGGCGTACCCACCCGGGAGCTCGTCCGTGGCTGAGTCGGAGACGTAGGGGTCCACGAACCGCTCAGGATCTATGATAGGGGATCCGTTGATCCACCCGTACCATAGAGAGCCCTGTTCCCCCTCGCTGTCCTCCGACTCTCCACCATTTAACACCTCGCGGATCGACCACCGACGCTCCATCGGCTCCTCCATGAGTCTGGCCCCACTGACCTCACTCCAGCTAACCCCGTCAGGCAGGGCTATGCCTTGTGCCCAGGCGTTCAGGGTGTCGTTCCACTTTCGGATCGCATAGTCCTCCATGCCTCTTTTTGTGTTATGATCTGTCCATCTGTCACGGGGGCCGGGTCCAGGTTGAAAAGCAGGTATCAGTGCTGTGGTTGACTTTATTTATAAACAAAATTAGAAATTAAACCTGGCACAATGGCCGCTACAAACTAGAACGAGAACGTGGCATAAGCAAGACAGAATGACTAGAAACGAGACACATAACTAGACGTAAAATGAGGCGATGGACAGATAACAG
>JBBPDC010000141.1:5187140-5204657 GCA_037974485.1 Hemigrammopetersius urotaenia
TATATATAGATGTTTTGGTGTTGGATATTACTAGGTTGTCCATAATGCAGACAGTTAGACAGTTAGTGGGGCAGCTGGTAGCCTAGTGGTTAGGGCGTTTGCCCTGCGATCAGAGAGTCAAGTGTTTGGTTCCCAAGACTGCTAAGCACTCTGAGGTACCCTGAGCAAGATACCGTCCCCACACACTGCTTCCCGGGAGCTGTGTTCCTGGCTGCCCACTACTTCACTTGGTGAATGGGTTAAACACAGAGGAAGAATTTCGTGCTGTTTACACTGTGTGTTCATGTATGACAGAATGGTCACTTTCAGTTTTACCACAAGCCCCTGTTGCCTTATTTTACTTACTTAAGGATAACCCTGCAATAAAACCACTGCTGACCAGGATGATTCCACATGCAAAATATCCATTCAGCTTTGAGACACAAAAATCTCATTATGTAGTAAACAAAGCCTCAGACACCATAACTCTGATCAATGTCTGACTCCACTGTCAGCAAACTCATAACCACACTTCCATATTTTACTGCTATGAAGGGTTTCAAATATCTGTTGTCATGATTTATATTGTTTGCCCTGTTTTGACTGATACTGCCTCTAGCTCATTTGACAGTTGTGACACTGTTCAACATGGCTTTATTTAGTGCATGGAAATGTGGAGGAGCCAAAAAGGTGAAAATGGCACCGGCAATACTCAGGGCAGAAGAGCGGAATGGTGCAGTGTGGAGAAATGTTTACCCAGAAAGTGTTAGGTATACAGTAATCCCCCAGTTTTAAGCCATTCAGGAGTCACAGATTCAGTCACACGTAGATTTTTTCTGAGAATGGAACTCTCCACAGTAACCGGTGATCTCCACAATAAGCGGAAACTGCAAATATTCACACTTTTTTTTTTTGCTTTTTTAATGGCAATGTGAGTTTTTTTTTACACATTTTAGTTCTATATTATTAAAATATATAATTTACTAATAACATAAATAGTAATCCCAATACGAATTCAGCAAAATTTCCAGTTATTGGCTGCTGCCTTCCTGTTCTCTTGTTTTCGTTTCATTCTTCAAAAAAGCCCCATGCCACTCAAACGCCCTGCCCTTCTAGCAATGCAGCTCACCATCTCAGCAGCATCTCGGTGCAAGAACTACAGGCCCAACAGTCATGGTTTGTGGGCCTTTCTGAACTTTTCCAGATGAGAGAGAAGCAGAGAGAGAGGGAGAGATGGAGAGAGGGAGTAATAATAATAATAATAAAAATAATTTAAAAAATAATAATAATACATTTTATTTATATAGCACTTTATATTTTACACAAAAATCTCAAACTGCATACAAATAACAAAATAACTAAATAGTGGGATGTTCACGGCAAGAACCCCGTGCACGACAGTCAAAGTATTGGGGACCATACGCACAGTTAGTTCAAGGATACAGTGGGCCAGCCGAGCATCTCCAGGCATGGTGGTGATTCTCCTGGCGTGGATGGCGCACAGGCCCGCGTCCTCGAACAGGTCCACCAAGTAAAGCCTCGCTGGCTTCCTACAGGGCCATGATGGCGAAGCTCTGGAAGACGAGGTCGGTCCTGAAATCCCTCAACCTGAGCCAGACCTTCTCGTCCAACATCAGTGCCTGACCTCATAAATGCTCTACGGAGTTCCTGAGTTTACCTATAAAATATAAAATGTGACCTAACCATCCTAATCTTTCCTAATATCAAAAATGATTTAATTAGTGCAGTATTCTTTATTTGATCCTTTTATGAGACCTTTATACTGTCAGTAAATTCAGTTCAGTGTCACTGAGAAACAGCGAATCTACTTGGTTCAAGTGTGTCCATCATCAACACAATTATACTGATTCATTAGATAATTATTTACACATTTGAATCACACAGATTGAGTTCATCAGTTATTTCCAATATGCCAATCAGTTCTCTGTAACAGTTGAACTACAGTTTCTTGTTCATCTTTCCTTTAATAATTTGTTTGTTTTTTTTTAACTCATGATTTCTTTCTTGTTCTGTAGATCAGCCACTGCATCATTCCTCTGCAGAAGTGTGGCCTCACACATATGTCTCGCAGGGCCTCTACTGCCTCTCCTCCTCCGATGCCTGGGAGCCAATCAGCAACGAGCCATCAGGCATGGCCTCTCCTGCTGCCGGCTCCTACATAATGTCAGGCGGGGCTTCGGGAGAGGGCTACGATGGCTCCACCCACTATCTGTCCCAGCAGCAGCAGTTGACACTGCAGCAACAGAGCCACTTCCAGCAGCTGCAGCAGCTCCAGCAGTACCAGCAGCAGCAGCAACTACTGCAGTACCAACAGCAGGTTTGAACAATTCGAAAATATATGTTACAGCACCCCTAGCAATAGATTAGTACAGTTTTAAACACTAGTTTTAATTCATGCTTTTCCAACTGCTTTTCAAAAAATCAAACTTTAAATCACTGGACACCTGGAAAAGTGCTCAGTGCAAAAATGTTTGATCAGAGGTTGGTGTGAGGGAATGACAAGTTTTATAAATCTTTTCACATGTATAAGTATAGAGCCTCAAAGCTGTTTGTTTGGTGAGTTCTCGCAGTACATGAGGAGGGAACTCCAATGGTACTCCCGTCAGGCAGGCTTGTAGCCTTAAAACTTGCCTGTTGGTTATGGTAAATTATAAAATAAAATTTTAGTTGAAGTATTTTTTTAATATTTGATCAAGTCATTTTTACTGTTGGTAATTAAAAGAGTACTTTTTTTAGATTCTATTCCATTTATTTGAGTAGACAATATAAACACCATCAAAATTGATTTGATTTAAATATTATTGATTTAAGTACTGATTTAATAACTAACTTTGATTAAATACATGCAGATATGTTTTTACATAATAACTTCCCTTCCTCTCCTTATTAGAAGCAGAAGTACATTACTGAATAAAAGTTTAAAACAGGCATTTTAGCCAGAATTTCTCCCCGTTATAATGGGCCAGAAGTTATTAATGAGTGAGAAAGAATTAAATTAAATTAATTTATTTGGCGGGTAGCTTTTTAATCTTTCAAATGTTTCTTCAAGTCCCTGGAACATCGACTACACAGCGCCTCCCACTCCTTGCAAGCTACGCCAAACAGTACCATTCACAGCCTGGGCCCACCCACTCACCCACGACTTGCCGATTTGTGGGCTGCGGCGCAGGTGGAGCCCCATCAGGTGGAGATGATGGGACATATGGGTGTAACCTTGGCAGAAATGGGCATGCCTGAATCATATGGCGAGGAGTTAGTTACAGAAAATGAATGCATCCTTGAGCAACAAGAGGAGGAAGAAGCCAAGGTGAATTTGTATCATTTTTTTTTCTAAATTGCAACATCAAATAAGTTGAATTAGATTCAAATGATCTCATAAATCTCTTGAGTCTAAATTATTCTAGCTGAGTATGTGAATTATTTGCTGTTAGGATGCCTGGAAACCTATCAAATTGTTTCTTTAAGGCAAAGCATTATCCACAAATGCCTCCCACTACTCATGTTTGGAATCTATAAAATCATACAATTCTCAGACCTCATTAAGTCTTCTGGATAATTTTGAATTGTAGCCGCTTTAAAAACATAATTGTTTTCATTCTCTTTTTCAAGGAGGATGACATCACATTAACACTTGAACCTGAGCCACTATCCATAACCCCCTCCCTGACCCCTCCACCTCCAAGAGAGGACCCCACCCCACCTGGCGGCGTAAGTCCAGCACAGGCACCAGCAGAGCCAATGGCTGAGCACATGGCCTTCGAGGCCACATCCTGCGTCGTCCAATCGCTGGAGGAGAAGGAAGAGGAAGCGGTGGAGGAGGGAACTGTGGTTGTCGTGGCAACCAATTGACATCTGGTGTCACCTTAAAGGAAGAGGCTCGAACGAAGAATAAACAAAACTGTCTTTACCGAAATAATCAACTAATTAAGCTAATGTATACCCAACCCCCTACCCAAGGTGTATTCATTCTCTTTTTGTCCCGACAAAAACGGTGAAGGACTTTGGCGCCGAGAGAGGCACTGACTTCTACATTATTAAAGAGTGATGGAGGACATAATATTCGAATGGGCTTCAATGAAGTGGAGATGATTCGTGATGGGTTTCCAGAGAAGTTTTATGGCTGGTGAGAGAGGTGAGACAGAGAGGACACTTGCAAAAAGAAAATAACGAGTGCAATACCAAGATACCAAGTCAACCAAAAGAACGTGCATGCATTTTGAACATTTAAGTGACTGAATTATTAAAGCATATAGTAATAAGAAATACATTGATTTTTGTAATAAAACAAAAAGCCAATAAAACAACATGTATTTGTATGTACGTACAGTATGTATGTATGTTTGTATGTGTGTATGTATGAATGTATGAATGTATGTAAGTATGTATGTATAAAGGTATATTCTGAAAAAAAAAACATCATCAATTCGCCATTTGGCAATAATGTTGTGTGAAGTGTCTCCTATGTATTTTACCTCCAGCATCCACACACACACACGCACACACACACACACACACACACATACGCATATACGCATATACACACACACCAAATCTATTTTTCTTCTTTATATAACCAAGCACAATACTGCCCAACTGGAAACAGTGCTGCCCTGTTCAACATCCATACTGAACTGCTATTTATAAGAACTTATGCACTATTATGGACATAAAAGAATGTATTGTCTTTTGAGTGATGATTCCCTTTCTTGTTCCATCAGCTCTTCTGCCCAGTTCGTCTCTGTATTTTTTTTTACTTTATTTATGTTTTTCCTTGCCACGCTATAGAATTGTAACTTTTCAGCAGAATAGCAAAAGGAAACTGAGTTCCAGTGCGTTTCGTAGAATTTCCAAGTGTCAGAATACACCGACAGTGAGAGGTTTGATATGACAAACAATATGCAACATTACTTTCCATGCTGTAAAATATATTTTAACTTTAAGCAGTAAGTAACCTGTTTGCCTTAAAAATTGTTAATTGAACTTCAAATAATAAGTGAACAGAATGTAAATCATTTTTTCTGTTTACTTACTATTATACATTCAATGAACATAACATTTTAAGGCAACGTTTTCATTTTTATCTTTGTAAATAACCAAAGGAAGGTAACGTAACTGGAGAGAAACCAAAAGCATACATTATCGGGACGCCATAGCAAATTTGTTTTGGCGCCTCTTAAAATACAGAATGGTGTGGATGTGAATCCCAGTCTTTTTCAAACTCACTCAATCATTACTCAGACTAAATACTTGGGTATCGTTAACCATCTGAACACTGACTAAACACCGTCTGACTAATTGTGGTGTTGAGTTTTGACCACTGTATCGCATTTTGTATTATGCTGTCATGACCATGAGACTGTGGACATAATGGCTGAAACAGGAGAAAAGATGGTGCTTGCTATATTTTTGATCACAGGCTTTCATGTCATTATTTTAAAAGCTGCTGTTTGCTAGTGGATGAGAGAAGGTCGTTAGTAATTATGTATGGAAAGGTTTGTTAAACGAATGCATCTGGCTAATGCAGAGTGAGCGTCTGCTTGAAGATTGTTGTGATTATTTGTCTTTGCAAATGATTTCCTCTTAATAATTTTGAGTTTAATGTTTAGTGCTGAAATCCCATTATGCAACTGGAGCAACATTTTATTTTTGTAAAATTATTATATTCTATGATGTTTAAAAGTCTATAAAGATGAAGAAAGGTCAGTGAGCATGCCATTACTGTGAAAGGAAGGAGATCTGTTTCCACTGGTCTAGTTAAGGAAGTTGCTAAGCTGTGTTTTTTTAAACGGCTCTCCTGGAATTTTTTTGGGAGCTGGGGGAAAAAGTGAAGTTAAAAAAAGTGCACTGTCTTTTATTTTTTATAAACATGTTAACATGACTGTTAACATGACTGTTATCATGTAGATGAATGCCAACATATCGTATAGCCATTACCGCTCCAACATGACTTTAGTAATAAGAAGGTACTGCTTGGTTTCAGGATGAGAAGGATGTTATAGAATGAGGCTGCCTTGTAATCAAACTAATAACTCCACATTACAAGGGATTTGCAGTCAAAAGGAGAAGGAATATGGGTTGAGCTGTTATGCTAAATTGTAGCCCCATATCCAGTATGTGTGTATTTCCATGTGTTCTGTGTAAATAAAAATCTTACTGTGAGGACAGTTCCTGTATGGTTGGAAGTCTTCAAACCAGATTAAAGATGAAATAGAAGCATCTCCTCAAATACACATGCAAGCACACTTTATTATACTTTATTATACAGCTACAAAGTACACCTACATATGTATCTACACTCCACTGACCATATAGGTGTACTTTGTAGTTTACAGTTAGAGACTGTCCATCTTTTTCTCCGCATTATTACTTAGCCTTTTTTTTATTGTCACAACCCTCACCGGACCACCAGTGAAAGAGAGGATTATATGCAGGAGTGCTGCTTTAGCTTTTGAAGATTGTAGTGTCTCAGCTGGACTAAGAATAGTCCATCTAGCAAAACATCATGTCAGTGTCACTGGTCTGCTGAGATAATACTTGCACTTTGGTGGTCCTGAATGGGGTAGATGGTGGTTAACAGATAATACAGGGAAGCAGATGGACTGTGAGTGATCCTATATCCTGGAAATGATCAAATAAACAATGAGTGTAGATATAAGTTAGGTGAACTTAATGATGTGGTTTGTCTATGTGTATAAATGGTTAACAAAAGTCTATACTGTATTAAAAATGGCAATTCTGACTTGATTATTACATATAGACCCATTTTAAAAGGGTTCTACAGGTCCATCACAAAGAAACAAATATCCAAGCAAAGAGCCATTTATCCATTGAATTGGATAGTGCACTGGTCACTGGTTTTAAAGGGCCCTTTAAGAACCATTTTAGGGTGTAAAAAATGAAAGGCGTTCAGTGTTTGAACCCCTTATACAAACCTCCAGGCCCAGGCCTAATAGCCTTTATTGCAAAGGTATTATTTCCTCAACAAATCGTCATAGTCTAAACCACAACTCTGAACAAGGATCCATTACATCATGTTCTAAGTGTCACTTTGATCTCTACTTTCATAAACAACAACTGACTTGCATACCAGTGTGGGTTATTCATTAACTCTTGCATGGGTTATACATTATATCTGTCCACAAAGAGAGCATGAGAAAGAGACAAATAAATAAATAAATAAACACAGAATTGACATCAAAATTGAGAAGATAAACAAGTGCTTGTTACATTCCTCCTTTCCCCTTCAATACTACAACGCAAAGAATTGCAGACAATTTCAGCAGCACATATGATACATATACACAATGTTCATTATTGCTTAGAGTCCTTGGTTTAAAGACATGAGAGCAACCTGAGAGACTGAGAGATGCCGAAAGATGTAGAGGTGAGTGAAAGGATGTGAGTCAAGAGGTGTGTTTATATTCACACATAGCAAAATGAGTCTTAATGACAACAGGATTAGCCCAGAAAACAGCAGGAGACAATAAAGAATGAAGGCTGAAATAAAATGCAAATTTCATGCAGTTCTGCACAGATGCGCTGATTGCCATGTAAATATTAGCAAAAAATGTTGCATGCATAATATATGGAAAGTATGGGCTCTGCAGAGCAGCTGCAGCACTTGAACACACCCTAAATTTAAGCCAAATTTTCAGGGCTGAATAGTTCAAAGGGCTCCACCTGCTGGATGAACCTCATTAAACAACACAGAAGCTCTAAAAAGCAGAAAGAAAAAGGATGCGTGGCTTGAATGGTCCTTAAAAGAACTGGATACTAATTGATAAGCATAACTTGAACATGTGCTGCAAAGTTTGCCTCCCCCCACACACATAGTCAAAGGAAATAGCTATATTGTTAAACACAGTTTCAATGGGTTTGTTGAGTTTAATTAATTGGAAAACATATTTTTTTAATGTGATTTTGTCTGATATGTTAAATTGAGCATATGAACAGCAATTTAATTGTATATATTTTAACTTAATTTCACTCAAAGAATCAACAAAAGCATGTAATTTGTGTGTGTGCGTGTGTGTGTGTGCGCGCGTGTGTGTGTGCGTGTGTGTGTGTGTGTTTGTGTGTGTGTGCGTGCGTTTGTGAGTGTGTTTGTGGACCTATTGCCTTTTTAATTCCAAACAGTTAAACCTGAATCCCGTTAAACAAAATCCAGTCTTCCATTTCTGGGTTGTGAGTCCAGTCTCTGGAAAGATGTTGCTGGGAGAAAGACTAAACGTTACTGTAGCAAAGCTGACATTCAGGGATATTCTTCTCTGGATTAGTTTGGCAGTTCTTAGCTTAACTGATTTTGGTCCTTAATCTTCAGTCAGACTTCAGGCACAAGTCAATTAAGGCAGAGTCAACACCTGACTCCCTATTTCTTACAAATGTTTTTCTTGGGTATGTGAACTTGTTAAACGTTATGATGAATTTAGAACATAAATTCAATCCATTTGCATATTGAAGTCAAAGGAAAATAAGTATTTCCAAAACAAGCTCAAAAAATAATAAAATATGGAGATAATGGGACTCCTAACAACCATAAGACCCAGAAGACCACCAGAACTCTCTCCATCAAATCATTTCTGTCCGTCCTCCCAACGTAAGAAAAAACTCAACACTGTTGGTCTGAAAGATGTATGGCAGACTAAACAGAGATACCTGAGTGGAGTAAGGTTTTATGGACTGATATTTTTTTCTGATGCTAAAAAATGAATAGCTTAATGACCCACATCTTTCATTGATAGTCACATCTTCAACATCTTTACAAAGAATAGAACATAGTTTTGTTTTTTTTACAAATTCACAGATGTTCAGACAAAGAAGGCACACTACATAACTAAACATTTTCAGAATGAACATAAAAACACAAAAGAAAAATATAATATAAAAAGAAACCAAATATAAACTGATCGCTTTTCACAGCTCTGAAATGGGCTCTTCGTCGTCACTTTCTTCCTCACCCTCTTTCGTGTCCTCAGGGACAGGTCGAAGGGTGGACAGAGGGATGGAGGGAGGAGATGATGTGGGTAAAGATGGGCTAGGGTTGGGACTGCCTGCCACACTGCCGCTGCTACCTGTCCCGCTGCCGCTGCCGCTGCTGCTGTTGCTGCTGCTTCCAGTGATGGAGCTGCTTGTGTTCTCCACCACCACCTCCCGTGTTACTCCTTCAATCCATACCTCCATCTCCTGGTGTCGGGTTGGGGACACGGTCACAGGGGTGGGGACGCTGGGTGGGACAACTGGTGCCAGGGAGGGAGCTGTGGGGGACTCCGGGGGAGAGATTGGAGAAGACGGGGCTGGCGAAGTCTGCGATGGCTTTGAGGACTTGCGTCTGGTGTCACGGAAACTGGCAAGTGGAGGCCGCAGGCGGACGCCGCTCCGTGTGGAGCCCTCAATGGCTTTCTGAAGCTGGGAGCAGCAGAAAACAAGACATTAGACAAAAAAAGAACTGAGATGTGAATATGGTTATTGTATGTAGTACCACACAGTAAGAATGTGTCTCAGTTATGCATTACACCCTGATACTGGAAGATCTACTATATGGAAAAAAGCATTGGGATGCTTGACCACTACACCAACAGGGACTTTAATGACATTGCATTCAAATAGCCCTCCTCTTTTGTTTCAGACAGCATTGTGGGGCATACCTCCTTTAGTGCTACAACTCCAACCAGCTTGCCTATGCTAGTCACATAAGCATGACTGAGACCCAGCAGGGAGAACAATGTATGAGTCTGTAAGACAAAAAAGCAAATAAAAAATGGTCACCACCATTCAAAACAAAGATATTGTCAAATGCACTGATTTGTTGTTAATTACTTACATCAAGTCATTTTGGGTTATTAATATTGCAGTTTATCAGTCCAGCTTGTATCAATAATACAAAGAATCAGCTTCTGATTAGACTGACCCAAACGTATTGCAGAGTCAGCTAGTTTGTTTCTGGAGCAGTCCAATACATTATTAAGACCTCTAAACATTTAGAAATATTGAGAATAGAAGTCCATATTAATAATTTTCTTTATGTGTCAGTTAGTGATACTCAATTAGATGCTGCAAGTAACCAGTTGTGGAATTTTGAGCTTAATTGTTCACAACTGTCACGTTGTGCATGCTCAGGGAGTAAGGTGAGGCGCAAGTGCAAGTTCCCTTTGATGGTTTTTATTACAGAAACACAGACTCTACACATAGAACACAAAAGGCATTAGGGCCTAAAACAAACTGTACATAAAACAAGGACCAGGTAGCGTGAGGCAACTAATACAAGAATCATGGAACTTAAATACCTAACAGACACGGATGGAAAATCAGTCATTAAACACAATCACTAAACACAAAGCTCCGGGACACGACAACGTCGACAATCAATTTATCTCGTGTTGATCCTTTTATTTTGAAAGGTCGACGCTTTTTTGTGTTTTTGTGCTTGTGGGTGGGAGAGGACAGAGTGCCCATGATTTTCTTGATTTCAGAAGAAAGTTATATCTAAAAACTCTCTTGTAAATTCTTATGATGGACAATGCAAACGTCAACATTCACTAAATGGACACAAGTAATGGATTACACCAACAGGGACTTTAATGACACTGCATTTAGATACATAGACTTTAATAAGGACTTGGTCCCCCTTTGTAGCTGCTATAATGCTCTGGACTCTGGGGGTTACTTGTTTTTCTATAACAAACTAAATGATTAAACGTGAACGCCTGCAGTAGCAAATAGCTTGTGTTTTATATTTGATTTGATTACATTAATGTTTAAGTTAAGTTTACAGAAATATCTGAACTGCAGCTGTGTGACTGTGTTAAAGGGAAAACTGTAGTTAAAAAGCTCATTATTAGTGTTTGCAAACCAAATGTTATTGCACTTTTGTTCATATAGCAGTACTTAAATAAAAGTGTGCAATACACTACTTTTGAATGAATTATTTCATTTTGCATATAACAATGAGATAAATTGCGATTTAAAAATGTATTCTTTGCCCAGCATTAGTAACTAACACTAAATAACTTCTGACTTTTGATTTTATGATCTTAGGAATTAAGGAGACTGATTGCATGAATTAAATGCAACCTTGAACTTGTTTATTGGACACCAACACTGTCAGCAGGAGGCAAGTCAATTTAAATCAAACATAGTTTATTCTTGTTAACTTTACCTGCTAGACGGTTAACCCTGGCAAATCTCAATCAATCAGTTATGATTCCCAATTGCCAGAGAACACCAGTAATATATTGCAGTCATAATCAAGATAAGAAGTACATGTGAAGTTCCTTTTGACAATCATGCAGAGAATTCAGGAAATGGGCTATTAATGTGTCACTGAGGTGTTCAAATGAAACTAGAAAATGCACTGAAGGTTCAGCTTACCTTGTGCAGTGATGTTCTCTCCACCAGCTGGAAAGGGGAGGGATCTATTCGGATCTGGTCAAGTTCTACAGGCTTATCCATCTCTGACTCTTCCCATGCTTTTATCTGTTTCAGACAATACTATTAAGCTCATTTAACCCAACTACTGTGTATCAGTTAAATTCCAAATACGTATTTAAGTGTCTTGAATGACCAAAATGATGAATCGGAGAAGAGTTTTGCAAAGCAGGAGTTTTCAGTTAGCCTAAAATAACTAAGAAATCTTGCTTCACCTCCAAAGCTACAAAGAGATTCACCATGAGGTATATCAAGCTAAATTCATAATCATATTTATTAAACAGTCATAACCTCTTCAGGTGTCATCGTATCAGTGAGAGGTGGAAGAGTCGGCTCCTGGAGAAAAAAGGACACATATAAGGTCAAGTAGGTGTATTGTCATCTCAACTATATATGCACACAGTACACGGTGAAACAAGACAATGTCCCTCCAGGACCAGGGAGCAACACAAGAACAGAAATAGAAACAGAAAGACCACAAGAACAGAAATGCAGACAGAAATGCAGACAGGGCGAAAGAGAGTGCAAGAAAAATCACAAGATCAACAAAACAGCGGGACAAGACAACATTTCGTGCAGATGACAGTATTTACCATACTAGACTGGATGTATACAGTATTATTACAGTTACTGTAGCAGAGAGTTATGCATGGAAAAATGCAGAGCAGAGAGTTACGTGTGCAAAAAATGCAGAACAGAGGTAGACAGCAATAAACATAACTGTGCAAATATAACAGCAGCAGGACAGAGAATGCTGTGTAATAAATAGAGATTTATTTGCAGAGGCAATTAAAGTCTGAGGTGGTTGTTTAAGGCTGAAAATATCAGTGTGTGTGCATTGTGTTAGGTGGAGGAGGGAAGTTCAGGGGAGGTGTATGTTGGCTGTGTGTGTGGAGTTTCAGTTCTGGTTGAGGAGTCTGATGGCCTGAGGGAAGAAACTGTTTCCCATTCTGGCAGTGGATACCTGTATGCTACAGAGGCTTTAATATATAATATATAGTAGGAACAATGAACTATAATAAGTTTTAGCAGGAACAATTAAGATGTTATTTAATGGTAAGGTACTATCATTTTATCTGAATCAATATTTAATAACCCTTTTGAAATACTATATATTCAGGAAATTAAATTAGGATTAATTGACAGGACTAGCATATTAGAATATTTTTTTCTGCACCCAAATTGTTTTTATATGATGAAGAAGCATTCATTTTAGGCTTCTGGTTGGTGCTTCAAATTCTATTAATTTAAAACATGGATGAATCATGCACGAAAAATCACAGAAAACAAGTGAAAACTTCAGCGTTGTAACAAGGACAACAAGCTCTATTTTTTGTGAGTCTTTCTGTTTTAGATTTCAGAAATGTATGGTATTCTTCACAAGATGTCTTGACTTCTGAGTTATTCTAGTATGCACCTGTGTCTGACCCTCTGCTTGTCTTTCTGAAGAGGAAGAGAACAGGTTGTGTAAAGTTCTCCTGAAAGACTGAAAGGGGCCTTTATCTGCAGGAATAACAAAGAGAAAGAGATAAAGAGGGCACTTAAGCTGTGAACCGATGGTACAGAAACAGTAACATAAGCGACTATGACAAAAACTAAAGTGAAGCTTACTCTGCTGCAAAACAATACACCCTTACCTAAAAAGTGTTCTAGACAGTACTGAAAAGGGGTCATTTGACTCATAACAGTGGAACTCTTTTGGTGCTACAGAGAAAAGACCATTTGAAGAACCATTTACAATGGGCCCATTTAACTCATTTAACCTTTTAACCAGTGATACGTTTCTTTTATTTGTTATTTTTGCTACAGAATGTTTGAAGGATCTCTTTCTTAAGAGTGTAGGACAGAATGAAACGTAGGAGCCTCTCGTGTTTTGAGAGGTTCTTCAAAGGTTATTAGCAGTACTGCAGCAGAAACTATGGTAATATAAAGAATCCAATGGATGACACATGGAGTTATATCAACTCCCAGCAGATGGTTTGGCATCAGTTTTCCTCTGTTTTTAAGAACTGGAGGAAATGTTGAGAGACTTTAACAACAGCAGCAGACATAGCAGCTAGACAGAGGCACAAGCCTTTAACACAAGTTCTAGGCACTGTGCCTTTATGTTATGAACATCATGAGTTAGTGGCCAAGGCTTAAAATCGAACATGAGCACATTTAGTGGTAACATTAGGGCATGTTTTGTGCTGTGTTTGTGCCCAAATGTTATTTCTGACCAAATTTTGTATTACCTTTCCTTGTTTCTGGACATTTCCCATCAACAATCTTGACTTACCAGGAGAGGTGTGATTTGTGGAAGGTTCTGGAGGTTTGGGTGAAGGTAAAGGGCCGTTCCTTTCCTCTTGTATGGGCATACCCTGAGATGTTTGCACAGAAGAGTGGTTTAACCCTTTCATGCAGAGGACAGAAAAGGAGCTATGTCTGCCTTATACTTTTCTCCTTTAACAATATGATGTTGTAATGCCATTGTCTCATTTATTGTTATATTTACAGAAATTACCTAACCAAAAATCACTGGTCATGTGACACGAAAGAGGACTTAGAGGTAAACGCATCACATGGTATGAAAGCCAAAATCAGGAAGGTAGAGATTGCTCAGTTATGAAGTCATCATCCATCACAATACCATCTCATCTCTTCAGGACCATGAGTACTCCAGTATCTATCACTTGCGTGTGTGTGAGAATGTGGATTCCAGGTGGGATTTTCTATTCTCCTAAGCAGGACAAAGTCAATGCTTATGAGCGCATTGCTGAAAATGACTTAATGGTTTGAATTAAAACAAGACAACAGAGAGAGACACACCTTATCACCTCCACTTTCTTCCCCTTCTTCATCCACAAAGGCAAAGGACTCCCAGCTGACCTTAGCACATTGCCCTTGATCATGCAAACCTTGTCCCTGCATCAGGAGTCGCCTCTCTGCTGACAGCCACCAATCACAGAGCGCGAGAAGCTCAGACCGATCGATGCTGCCCAACAGGATCATTGATTCTGAGGTTGATGGACATGTGGGAAAGCATTAAAAAATTAGCTCAGCATTTACTCACCTGTTTTTCATTTGTTTGCAAGATATATGGCAAGGATATTTAGATCACATTCATATTGTTTCTTATTCAACAGACAATAATTGTGTGTCTACCTTTATAATGATTCAGGTTAGTCAAAAATTGCTTAAATCAATTAATTTCCCCCACACATAAATAACTCTGTGTTTCCCTACAAAGCAAGCTTGGAAAGTTGGAGTGCATGTACAATTCAAGCATGCCTTCTCTCTCTGATTCTTCAGCAATGTCTAAATGGTGTACATTTAATATGCTTTATTTTTAAATCTTGTCTGTAATTATTGTTTTTACTGTTTGTAGCACTTGTTTTATTGTACTCCTTGTGTGTCAGAAAGATGCCTATAAATAAAATGTATTATTATTATTATTATTATTATTATTATTATAATTATTATTATTATTATTATTATTATTATTATTATTATTATAATTATTATTATTATTATTATTATTATTATTATTATTATTATTATTATTATTATTATTATTATTATTATCTCCTCTACTACTAACCATTTGTGTATTTATAATACAGAAGAGATATACATCATGATTTATGATTGTACAAATTATGATGTGGTTTCACAAAATCTCACCTTTGGAATCCACCAGAGGGATAGTTTTGAGTGTGGTAGAGTCTAGTAGATGTAGCAGTTCTCTGTATGTGGACTGTGAGCACAGAAACTTCACTTTTCTTACCATGATGTCTTCAACAAATATGTTATACTGACTGTGAAAGAGAGAACAGTATCTCTAATCAAAAACTGTTTTTTTGGAGTGGCAACTAGCTTTTTTAAATGTACAGATCACAAAAAAAACATCAGAAGCAGGAACAGTTCCATACATCCATAAAAACAATAATAAACCAGCAAGGCTAACGTGTGTACAGCCACTCAGTGCTTATTGGCAAAACCCCAAGGTCACACATTGTTACTTTGATGACAAGTCTAAGCGCCAGTGGTGTGGAACACTGATAATGAATCACAAGCACTCTGTAACACTCTCAGCAGCCTTACTACACTTTGGCAGCACAAGCTGTACTGCTCACTTGTGAGTTTTAAGCTTAGATCTGATGCTTATGTTGAATGGTTCATGTGCTTGTAATTGACTGATTTACCACCTTTAAATCATATCTGATCTTCAAATCAGATAATTTGAGAGGGAAAGCTATATTTTTCATTATAGTTGTGTTGTAAGGATTTATATTCCTTATCAGCAGGATTGTAAGGATTTATATTCCTTATCAGCAGGATTGAACAGGGGGCACACAGGAACAAAACATGGTGATGCTAAAATTAAACAGGACACATGGCCTGAGAACACACAAAATGGAAAGCAGGGTGGCCAAAAGTCCCAACTTATGCAGGAATGCTGACAATAAAAAGCCAGGGTCTGTACTGGAACGGGACCCAGCACTGCTCCTCAGGACTGTAACCCTCCCAGTTCATGAGGCACAAGAGACCACATCCTTGACAGCAGACATCCCGCAAACAGTGTACCAAGTATCAACAAGCCAGGAAAGCAGGGAAAGTGGAGCAGACATGTGGGAGTTGATGGTATGCTCATTCCAGGGTAACGGTTGGCTCCAGGATGTTTTCCAGAAAGTCTTCCACAGGTTATATGTGAACTAAGGTCCCCTGTCTGACACTACAGTCACAAGTAGGCTATGCAACCTAAACAAATGTAGAATGATGCAAATGGTTACACATTACACTATGACAAAGACAGCCTAAAGAGTCCGGGGAAACACACTCCCACCTTCTTAGTCCAACAATACCTCACTCCAGCATATTGTTTGTGATTGTTGTATGAGGTAAGTGAGATAAATCTGTCACATGGTACTAAATTTATTTGTAGATGTGTTACCACCCTGACCCTCAAATGCTAGATTTGTTCCATCAGCAGCCATGAAGCATTAAAAGTGTTAAAAGCATTCTTCTTAAAACCTGTTGGACAGAGATGTAGTTCCTGTCACATTGATTTACTGGGCACTACCACAGTTAGACAAAAATGTCTAACCAACCCTAACCCTAACCCTAACTAATATAGAGTCTGTAATGTAAAAAGACTTGGCATCAGACTTGAAATCAAAATTTAGTTGTTTTTGTTTAAAATGACTGCATTTCAAATATGTACACCATCTAAAACCACAATAAAAGTGTGAATGTGAATATAGCTTTTGATCCACAGCACTAATTCACCTCTTACCTCATGTGGCCAAATCCCAGCTCAGGCAGGTAGGGCAGCTTCTTGACCTGGATGATGGAGTCATAGAGTGAGGGCTGAAGCCCCTGGGCAACCATGTTGGCCAGGATAACCGCTACCATCATGGGCAGTATGTGGGAGATCTGACCAGTCAGCTCAAAACAAATTACTGCTGTTGAGACCGTATGAGTGACCGCCCCTGTAAGTGCTGCTGCACCTGTAAGAGATCCATAGTAGAAGAAGTGAGAGAGAAAAACGAGGATGAAAAGGAACAGTTTGACCGAATAACACATCCTGTCTGACCAAATAAGTGGTAGGTCTTTATTTGTTTTAGGTCTTTATTCGTGCACAGTGACACCACAGTTTTTCATTGCAAAGTAAATGCAATGTGCCTTTAAATATGCTGCCAAGTTCTGAGTTGGCTAATAATAATAATACATTTAATTTATAAAGCACTTTTCAAAATACTTGAAGATGCTGTACAATTTTGAATAGACAAACCAAACGGAGCATTTTGTTTGTCTAATCAAACCTAGCACCGCAAAATTTTACAGGGACCCTCAGCTCCCAGAGACCTATTGAAGAAGACCAGTCGCGAATAGTGTTGAGCAGTAACGCTTTACATGTCTTGTTTACTTTTAGTTCTGTTCTTTTCTGAGCACTTTAAAAGATATTGTCTGAATTTTACAGTTCAGGCAGACACATTTTGTTTGCATTTTGTGTTAATAAAATTTCCATATACAGTATACAGTGGGGCAAAAAAGTATTTAGTCAGCCACCAATTGTGCAAGTTCTCCCACTTAAAAAGATGAGAGAGGCCT
>JBBPDC010000141.1:5204757-5219573 GCA_037974485.1 Hemigrammopetersius urotaenia
CAACAATGACTATAAACAGGTGGATGGAAAGGCTATACAAGAAAGGAGTCCATGGGGTCAATGCGCCCCCAGGTGGTTGCAGGTGGAAACTGTCCAGTGCTCACAGTTCATCTGCTGACTGTGTACCCCCCACTCAACGCGCAACTCCGGGGCGCAGAAGAGAAACTACCAACCCCTCCGCCAAAATGAAGGGGGGGGGGGGTGCGACGATCCATTCGGAGTGTTCCACCATGGCAGAGGCAGTGGAGGAGGAGCCGTCAGGCTTCGTTTCAGTGGATTTGAGGCGAATGTCCCACCCGGCACTGTGGTCAAGCAGGCCGGTTTGGAGTCCGGCCCTGGATTCTGGATGGCCGGTTTGGAGTCCGTCCCTGAAGTCTGGACGGCCGGGTTCAGGTATGGTCCTGGGCTTGTAGTCCCTTGAGTCGGCCAGCGCAAAGACCGGCGGCTGGAGTTGAGGTGAGTTGCCCAGCCCGAAGACCGGCGACTGGAGTCAAGGTGAGTCTCCGGGCTGACTGGATCGGCCACGAAGTCGTCCGAGTTGACTGGATCGGCCAAGAAGTCGGCAGGGGTGACTGGAGTGGCTGAGACGTCGTCCGGGCTGACTGGATCGGCCAAGAAGTTGTCATGGGTGACTGGAGCGGCTGAGACGTTGTCAGGGCAGGCTGGCGCGGCTGAGATGTCGTCATGGCAGGCTGGCGTGGCTGAGATGTCGTCAGGGCAGGCTGGCGCGGCTGAAACGTCGTCAGGGTAGGCTGGCGTGGCTGAGACATCGTCAGGGCAGGCTGGCACAGCTGAAGAAACGGCTTGACTAGTTGAAGAGGCTGGAGAGACGGCTTGACTGGTTTTGAGGTGAGTTGCCCAGCCCGAAGACCGGCGACTGGAGACGAGGTGAGTTGCCCAGCCCGAAGACCGGCGACTGGAGTCGAGGTGAGTCGCCCGGCCCGAAGACCAGTGACTGGAGTCGAGGTGAGTCACCCAGCCTGAAGACTGGCGACTGGAGTCGAGGTGAGTCGTCTGGGCTGACTGGATCGGCCGCGAAGTCATCCGGGTTGGCTGGAATCGGCCAAGAAGTCGTCATGGGTGACTGGAGTGGCTGAGACATCGTCCGGGCTGACTGAATCGGCCAAGAAGTCGTCAGGGGTGACTGGAGCGGCTGAGACGTTGTCAGGGTAGGCTGGCACGGCTGAGACGTCGTCAGGGCAGGCTGTCGCGGCTGAGACATCGTCAGGGCAGCCTGGCACAGCTGAAGAGACGGCTTGACTAGTTGAAGAGGCTGGAGAGATGGCTTGACTAGTTGAAGAGGCTGGAGAGACGGCTTGACTGGTTGAAGAGGCTGAAGAGACGGCTTGACTGGCTGGAGAGACGGCTTGCCTGGCTGGAGAGTCGGCTTGACTGGCTGGAGAGACGGCTTGACTGGCTGGAGAGACGGCTTGACTGGCTGGAGAGACTGAGAGTCCAGTTGGACTGGCTGTAATGTGTGGAGCTGGAGTAAGTGAAGTTGGAACATGTGGAGCTGGAAAATGGAGAACTCAACTGAGTGGAACTGAAGTGTGTGAAGCTGGAATGTATGGAGCTGGACTAAATGGAACTGGACTGAGTGGAACTGGAGTGTGTGAAACTGAAATGTGTGGAGCTGGACTAAATGGAGTTGGAACATGTGGAGCTGGAAAGTGGGGAGCTGAACTGAGTGGAGCTAGAGTGTGTGGAGTTGGAACATATGGAGCTGGAAAATGGGGAACTGGACTGAGTGGAACTGGAGTGTGTGGAACTGGACTAAATGGAACGGGACTGAGTGGAACTGGAGTGTGTGAGGCTGAAATGTGTGGAGTTAGACTAAGAGGAGCTAGTGTGTGTGGAACTGGAACATATGGATCTGAAACGAGTGGGACTGGAGCTAGTGAGCCTGGAGCTAGTGGGACTGAAATGGGTGAGACTGGAACGAACAGAGCTGGAGTGAGTGGAGCTGGAAAGAGCAGAGCTGGAGTGAGGGGAGCTGGAATGAGTGGAGCTGGAGTGAGTGAGAAGCCATCTAGATTGGCTGAGAGGCAAGGCTGGCCGACAAGATTCGTGAGAGAGATGCGTTTAGCGAGCACTGGTGGAACACAGCTCGATGTACTCGCGGGTTGACAGACGCGTGTCCCTGTCGTGGACCGGAGGGTACGGGGCGCTGGTACAGGTCGGAAGGTGCTCGCTTCTGCCGTAGGTCGGGTGGCGTTCGCCACCGCCACTGTCTGGAGAGCGCGCGAGACATTCACCATCTGTAGAAAGCTCTCCTCGGTAGCTGGTTGAGAGGGTCCTGGAGCAGCCGTTGGCTTGAAAACGCTCTCTGCTTCCGATGACTGGCCGGAGGAAGCCAAAGAGGAGCACGCCCAGTCCTCCGGCGAAGAATGCGCAGCAGCCGTAGGTAGTGCGGAGAGAGCCGGCAAAGAACCTGCTGCAGTCTGCAGCGAGGAGAGACGAGATGATGCCGGCGGCGAGGAGAGACAAGATGAAGCCGGCGGCGAGAAGAGACGAGATGCATTCGGCGGCGAGGAGAGGAGGTCGGAAGTCAGAGGTGAGGAGTGTCGGTCAAGTCGAGTTGAAGCAGCCGTTGAGGAAGTGGGGCTCGGCTGATTCGCCTTCCCTCGCTTCTTTCTCCTTCTACGGTTCCGAGGTACCTCCCGTGATGCGGATTCCCCCCCCGAAAAGGTCTCTGTAGGCAATCCTTACTGGCCGGTCTCCTGGTAGTCCACTCCAGCAATACGTGAACTCCTCGTCCTCGTCGCTAAGGTAAGCAGGAATGCCAGGTAAGACCTGGGAGGAAGGCTGGCAACGTACCCATGCCAGTCGAAGTTCCCACCTCGAACCCCGGAGCTCTCGCCCCACTCTTCCTCGCCGTGATCATCATCCGTGCTGCCGTAGTCCAGATAGAGGGAATTACGGGAGATAGGTCGAGTGGTGCTCTCGAACGTCTGCATTCTGTCACGCTGTGGTCCGGTCGGTAATGTGTGTGGAAGGAAGACACCAGAACAGACTTCCATACAAACACTGATGGTTTTAATGCCACATAAAACACTACAGACCAGGGTAGGAAGCCCAACATGAGTGTATGCGGACGTGCTGAACAAAGGAAGAAGGAAACTATAAATACAGGGGAAAACCAGGCTAGGGACAAATGGGGAGACAGAGAGTGAATTGGGAATGAGAGACCGGTGAGACAGGTGATCAACAATGAATATAAACAGGTGGATGGAAAGGCTATACAAGAAAGGAGTCCATGGGGTCAATGCGCCCCCAGGTGGTCGCAGGTGGAAACTGTCCAGTGCTCACAGTTCATCTGCTGACTGTGACAACACCGCAATGTGGTAAACTCAGAAGTCCATGTATTTATGAATATAAATAAATGGTTATCCACACCAATGCTTATTAGCTTGAACATATAGCATGAGCATATAGTCCAGCTTGGTTCAAATTTGAACCTTAGCAGCGAGTTTCATGTTTTTAATGGCCTTTTGGTGATATAGTAGTGTATATATTGCTGTCTCTTTCCCACTGCATTACCAGGCCAGAGTGGTTTATATCTTGGAGTTATTATTCTGTTTAACACTGATGTTTTACACCAGAGGTTATTAAGGGATAGAATAAGGATGCAAAGAAGTGGCAAAGAAATAGGAGGAAAAACTGACCAATGACAGCATACCCTCCAGGGATGATGCGGTAGAGTATCCCATCAAACAAAATGCCATGAGGAAAGAGAGCTGCCATGATCTCACCCACCAGACGACCAAACGCTGCACCTACAAAAAAGAAAAAAACATATAATACAGTCAAAAGTATTTAGTATAAATGTCCTGTAATGTGTTTTGGGCATAGTATACCTAATTAGCACTGTTTAAGTCAAGTTTAGGGTCTTATTCCTAATGTTCATTTAATAGCTTTGACTGCAGTGAACAACAGAGATCTTAATCTCTCACTGAGTGCATCTAAGTGCTTTGTCCTTGACATTAAGAAACTTGGCACTGCTTTGTGTTTCAATTAGTAATTTAATGATGCATAAGTAAATGTCCAGTAAACTGTCACTTAACAGTTACCTTAGTAATTCAATGATTCATTCAAGTGCTTAATCTTCTATTTAGTAGTCCCTAGTGCTGAATGAATAGAACTCAAATTAATTATAGGCAATTCATGACTTATAACTATCAACAGCATAATAAAGCACTGGTTAACACATAATAAGCCATTAATAAACCATTAGTTTACTGTTATTCATTTTACTACAGAAAACAAATTAAAAGATTCTGGTATAGTTTCATAAAAAGGGAGTAACATTATTTTTTATTATTTATTATCATCACTATTATTATTATCATTATTATTATTATTATTATTATTATTATTATAAATTTTCTGTAACAGCTTAATTCTTACTAGGTTTGCAGGTACCCGGAGCCTATCCCGGGATCTATGGGTGCAAGGCAGGGACTCACCCTGGGTGGGGCGGCAGCCCACTGCAGTATTATTATTATTGTTATTATTTTTATTGTAATTATTATTATTGTTGTTGTTATTGTTGTTATTATTATTATTATTATTATTATTATTATTATTGTTGCTGTTGTTGTTGTTGTTGTTGTTATTATTGTTGTTGTTTTTCATACCAAGTACAAACACAGGCATGAAGGCTCCAGAGGGGATGGGCATTGTTGTTGAAACAGCTGACATCCAGAACTGGAATAAGAAGGAATCAGATTCATTACTTTTTTTCAGAACAGCCAGTTAAACATGTTAAATATCCCAATCCATAGTGTCAGTGTCTTAGTGTCAGTGTCTTATTATTCTTAGTGTCAGTGTCTTATTTCTAAGTTGCTACTTGATTTGTTTTATTTGCTGTAGCTTACGCCTACAGATTCTGAAGGGCCAGGATAGCGCATGTAGCTCACCGCGTCTGCCACCAGTCATTTACAGAGGGCAAGAGCTACTGCATACTGTAATCCTCTATGTGCAGGTCTCAGCAAGTCTACTGAAGCATGATATCTGCTGTGTGCCCAGGATCATATAATCCTGCACTAGCTCTCTCAGCATAGGTCTGTGTCTATCAAGCACAGCCATTTTAACCTTTTGTTATGTGAGCTGTAAGAAGAGGAACAGGCTAGACTAATGTGGCCACAGAAGATGAAGGATGAAGGGAAGAATGATCAAAATATGCATCATCATAATGAAGGTCTAAAAAAGACCAATGCAGAAAGCAAGGTGAAAATAATAACCAGATGTGAGAAGAACTAGAACATGTGTGGAATGTTTGGAAAATAGAATGTCAATGCAAATGAATAGAAGTAGAAGTTTACCTTCATGATAAAGAAGAGAAGAAGTATGAAGAAGACATTGACATCAGGGTGAAACCAAGCAGCCGATCGTCCCAGACCAGGTGGGGCAGGGGACCCCCAAATCTTAGTCCAGGTGAAGTTATCAAACAGAGAATTGATGGCCTCTCTGGGCATTAGCTATGTTAGTAGAGAGAGAGCAAATGTACACTGTTCAAAAGTTTGGAATGTCAGCTGAAAAGTTTGAATACATTTTTAATAAAACAAAAAACCTTGCTATACTAGTTAAACCAAATATAAAATACTTATTACAACCTGTAAAAAATGTTGATGCTGCAAGATCATTCCATAATTACTGAGTAAGCTGTTGATCTAGAATGAACTAGAATGTATTTTATGTTCAATTTGATGAAAAATGTTGGTATATTTATAGTTATTGTAAATAATTATAGTAAATTATGAATAACATTCTACCCTTTAAATCTTAGTGTTGAAAAAACTTCTAATGTCTTTATAATATTTATATTTTATTATTACTGTTGCATATACAATGGAAAAAATATATATATGAACTTTTAAACAGTCATGCCCAAAAACACAAACATAAGGTTAATGCCATGCTCAGTAGGAGTGATGGTCTTATGGTTGTTGTCTAACCTCTCCTGCCATGAACTGTCCAAATCCTGGTGGAAATGTCAGTGTTGTGATCAGAAAAGTAACAACACCAGGAAAAATCAGTCGGCTGTGGGGGGGGAAAAACACTTAGTGATTTTCCTAAAAAGTTTTTGTTTTTTAATTATCTCATACTACGACAATGAATTAAGACAACAAATAGTGCTTCTTCGACAGGGATGCACAACTCTAGCACTGGAGGGAAATTGTGCTGGTCACTGCCCCCCCAAAACCAGAGTTGTGCACCCTAGATCTACAACCACTAAAGCACAATTCCTGTTTAACTGTATGTTAGACCACTGTGAATGAAAGACCCTTTACTTTATGCCCACCCACCCTCCTTTCAACCTGTTTTCCTTTCGCTTACTGTCTGGTAAGGAAGCGTGTAAGAGTATTGGGTCGTCTCATGAATAGGACAACTTGTCGGTTCAAGTAGACGAAGAAAGCTCCAAGAAAGCCACAAGAAATGCTATGTAGGTGAACAACAGAAACAAAAAATATCAGGTGACCCACTGAAAGAAAATTAAACACAACTTAATGTACCCCAGAACTTCAGTGCTTTCACAGGAGTCAAGTTACATGACGGTCAACAGCCTGAAATCAGTCCAAATAAATTACAAAAATAAAAGAATGTATAGTGTAGATTATTAATTGAGAGCCATGTATGATACTACTGTTGCTAGTAATGAATGACGGCAAATGTCAATATGTCAAGTCAATATGCATTATGCAGTTTACATCATTCTGCTACTAGCTTCCATTCATGGTTAGCAACATTAGCCTTTTAACTACATCATTTTATATGAAGTCAAACATTTGCAATTCTGTATTAGTTAACCTATATTTAAGTCAAAATACATCTAAGACAGCCATCAAATGTAGAGTAGCTCTTTATGTTTCAAAGAAACTGCAGCAAATCTGAATGGAGTTTATGCATATGCCTAGTAATGTTAACAGAACACATGATCTTTTACTACAACCAATCCATTTCCAGTATGTTTTCTGTCAATGGTATGTGTAAAGTAAGCTGATATTCTGAATGCCTTATATATAGAGGGGAAATTTTCCCATTAGTTTTTGTATAGTCAGATAATCATTATTTTATAGTTTAGGGATGTTAATATAAAGGCAAATGAATGAGGCAGAGCAAAACATGTTAAGAAAGACTACGAAACATTTTTACAAACTGACAAATACAATGAAGTCACAGTGCACAAGATTTGTGCTGTGCCTCTCAAAATGGCTTTGTGGCATTGTGATACAGGGTTGGGTTGCACTACAGCACACAAAGCTCCAGGACTGTGCCCTCACCACGAACGGCACGCTCTTGCCCCGCGCTCTCACCCAATGATGGCGAATGCTGGCAGCTCCTGAAGGTCGAAGGGGAAGTCCATGCGAAACTTAGTACGGAAGAGAGCAGTGATGGTGACTGGAAAAGTGGAGAAGAGCGGGTTTGGAAAAAGAAGGTCATACAGTCAAACAGAACATTTGTCCCTGTATACCAGAATTTGTGTACAACGACATATGGAAACCATGGTATAATCTCACCTGCATCTTTATTGAACACTGAAAGGACCCTGAAAATGAAAGCACTGAATGTCGCAGCAAAGTAGCCCCTCCAGTAGTTCCTCACTGCAAAGTAGGTTGATGTCACCTCAATGCTGAACAGTACTCCTAGAGGAGAAAGAATCACATAAGTGTAGTGTCTATCTTCTATATTACAGTCTAGTGTACTTATCACATGATGTTGCCACCTGTTGCTTTAGCATTCTCCTAAGAGCTGCTTGACAGCGTATTTTTGAAGTGGACAGAGATTTTTTAAAAACAGAGCTTATATTTATTTTTAAGTAGTCAGATAATAAGCAGACAGCCAGATAGTAACACGGATATGAGAAGATTATTCCATTCAAATTAGCAAATCAGCAGAAAACTAGGGATGTTGTAATTCTAGTTCAGATGTGAATACATAAAAATTATATGTAGAAACTATAGAAACAGGCACTACAGAGGCTCGTCCCTGGTTAGAGTCATTAAGTGCTCTCAGCTGGCCAGGGATGAGGCAATTACTCAAATCATGTAGTTTGTGTTTCGGTGCCTGTATAAATAGCCTGTATCTTGTTTTGGCCCCCGTGTCTCTTTGTTTTAATTACAAATAAAGAATAAAGAAAAATGTGGAAGTCTGCTCCTGTGCCTCCTTTCTGAACGGGCATGGCCCAGACGTGACAACTGTTGCATAAACATTCTGTTCAGGAGCACAAAAAATACATCAAATATAATTTTGAAAAATCTAAACATCTGTCTTCATGGAAATGATGTACATATTTGAATCAATCCAATCGAAAGCATCAGTTCTGGAGGTTAATTCTTCTGGAAAAAAAGAAACTAATCTCCAAAACATCAGCAAATTTGTACATGAAAAATGAAGAAACTGTCATACTATACCTCCAAGAGGAGTGCCAAAACAGCAGCCTACCCCCACAGCACACCCAACTGTGAGGATGTCTGTGTAGCAGTATGGGCTCTACTGGCACAGAAGAGCAGAAAGAAGGGATGGGGTGTATAGATAAGGCAGGGATAATGTTAGCTGTGACATATTACATGGGAATGAAAAGCAAATCACTCACAAAATGTAAGGCTTGTTGGATGAAGACACCTCACTTCGTTGGTTGTTTCATTGTGGTGTGGTGATATAATATCACCTATGAATTTTTTGTATGTCGTTCCCTATTTGAATCAAGATTCTAACAATCCGACTGGTTTTACCATGGCTGAGAGAATATATTCTCACACTGCTGAATACATTAGCGAGAATGAAGTACAAAATACCAGTATGGTTTATTTTCCTGGATTTTTTTAATTTTAATTATTCACATGTAAAAAACAAATAGTTTGGTGTCAAACGATAAATTGTATAGAAACACGCTGTATGAGTGGTGATATTAACTATGGGTTCACAAATGTCCAAATTGCAATGTAATTCATGTAATACCAAAAAATAGTTTAATGTAATAATAGTGACCCACATATTTTAGCTGAAACACCTGCAGACATACTTAAGAATGCACTCCTGAATATTTTCTTTAGTATTTAGAGTGTTGTGTACACATGTATTGGAAAGCTCGGATTAATGAATAAACCCGACACAACTTCTATTATTGCATTGTTATAACTGTATTGTAATAAAGTTATAGCTTCTGAATCCTAATCAAATGTATCTATCCATGAAATGTTCAGATCACAGGAGTAACATTACTTGAATAAGAAACACTAAAAAATACTGCAGTTTACAGAGCAATTAATCTACATCAATTAACTCATGCTTACCTGATAGACTCCAGAAAAGAACGTCATAACCTTGCTGAGCACAGCAGCACAGATGCTTGCTATGTGAACAAAAGGACCCTAAACACATAAAATAAAACAGAGAGGTTACAATTAGAAACCATTACACACTACAAGCAGTCTGAGTTAAGGTAATATAAAAAAGAGTCCTACTTCTTTGCCTACTGGCATTCCACTGCCTAAGCCAGCAGTGAGTCCAACCACTTTGGCTGCAAAAGCCTTGAGTGTGAGATACTCTTTCAGGACAACTCCTCTGATGATGGTTTTCAGTTCAGGGATACCAGAACCTGGGAGAACAAGAGGGAGATGAAGGGAAAGGGGTGTGTGGAGGGAGTCAGTCTTATGAATTATTATGTATGAAAGGATTTGAAACACTTCAGCTGATGCTGCAGTACAATTTTTCTTTGTTTGTCTTTGTCACTCCACCCTGTATTTATGTTCGTCTCCACTGTGATATTAGCAATTTTCTCAGGGATCAACAAAGTTTTCTGATTCTGATTCTGATTTATGTCCTGTGTTTTCACCCTTATCCAAATGTTAATCCTGGTTATGTTTCCTAGCTCATTTATTTTACTTTTCTAGATTATTATCCAGTGATTTTTTTATTTTATATCCACCATGTCTTCTCCTGCACATACGTTCACTTCTAGTCCTCCTATACCTACTGCCACTAATGGACCAACCTGCAAAAAAGGACATAAAAGTAGATGATCACCTGTTTGTTTTGTTTCTGGAGGACTTTGTGACTGGGTCAGACAAGTGAAAGTAGCCAGCCTGGGTGGCCATGAACTGTTAGACCTGCTGCAGCTCCTCTGTGAGTTTAACAGAGATGAGTGCATAGGCCGGCTAGCAGATTCAATGCCTTCAGTGATCAGGCCAGGAAGTGGCTCAAGGATGCCAAGAGCCACACCAAAGCCAGGGCTGTTTAGACTGAAGACTTGCCTCTAGTGCCTGCCAGCAAGTCATAGCGATGCACAATTTATTTGCTTGTACTTTCATTTACATTTACATTTATGGCATTTATCAGACGCTTTTATCCAAAGCGACTTTCATTCCCTACCTACAGGGGACAGTCTCCCTGGAGCAACTTAGGGTTAAGGGTCTTGCTCAGGGACCCAGTGGTGGTCTGCTGAAGGTAGGATTCGAACCCATGACCTCTTGGTCTGGAGGCAAATATCCTACCCACTGAGCTACCTCCTTCAAATCCTCCTCACCTCCCAGCATCTGTCCTCCCCATTTATAACATGCCTACCCGGAAGTCTTTGTCTGAACACGTCATTGTATTTGCAGCGTGCACACTGACTTGCTGCCGCAACCAAGCCAGACACGCTTTCCGTTTTTCTCAAGAAATATCCAGATCAGGCGTAGAAGATCCTGTTCTTGCTCTCAATAATCTCTCCAACTTTAAACTGGGGATTAATCATGTTTGCACTCTGTGTGACATTAAGACTTTATTAGTTTACCCAGTGAATGTGTACCACAGCTCTTAAGCTGTTTAATTTGTAGCAAGTCTGTGCTTGAAGTTGTGTGTGTGCTTTTTGTAGTTGCTTTGGATAAAGTATGATCAGGCTTCTTGGATTAAACATCCATCTGTTCATTGAATTCTGCATTCATCTGTAAAAAAAGACCTGGCCTAAGTGTAAAAAGACGTGACGATGTCTGAACATTAAACTAACGTTAACAATGGAAAAATAAAAGTGACATTTGCCTTATTTAGCCTGCCTCAGTCACTAACATACTATCCACTGTGTGTTAACAAAATAAATCCAGAACAGCAGTTTCAGATAATGGCCTGAAGTCTAGAATGCTTACACTTACAAAACAGAAAGGAAATGGATACTTATTGATAAATACTTATTGATACACTGAAAGGGGATCCCAGCCCTGTCAAGTTGACCGAAAACAAACTTAAATTGGGCAAAACTAGGAAAATAAAGAGAATGTGTGGAATAACAATGAACACAAATATGAAATCCACAGTGCGTGGTAAGGAGCATGAGCAAACAAAGGTGTGTAAATACACGGAACACAAATAAGACACAGCTGATAACACTGAGGGAGGCTTACACACTACATACAGGTGATATGGGTCACCCTTTTGATAAATTTGGAAACATGTTCCTTTAGTGTACATGTCAGCAACCACTTCTGGACAAAAGACTTGACAGGCACAGAGACGTGAGTCTGCACAGGTATAGAGATGGTAGGTTTGGACAGGCCCAGGATGGACCGGAAACTAGAAAGGTACGGGGATCTTTTGTATCAGTTACATGTAAATGTAAATGCAAATGTGAATGTGAATGTAAGACAAATCTGATGCATACTGTCAGCATGTCATGTTCTGACCTGGCCCTCAAGATCACATAAAATGTCAGTGGGGATAATACACATATTACCCCATTTAGTGAAGTCTGAACAACTCATAGTGACCAGTAATACAGGAGATATGGATCATTCTCTTGATGAACTTTGCTATTTCACTGTATCTCTTTAACCCTGCCTGTCATCTGTGCACAGTTTGTGGGCATGACTGTGCGTGGTTTGTGGAATCAGCAGCATGGTGCAGTTATATGAAGACAGGTTTTCTATTTTTCATATATCTAGATCTGTATAGCCACAGTTCAAAATACAACATCCAGTTTCTGACCGACATTATTTTGCATTCAAAATTTGAGTAATGATATAAATTGGGAATATTTGGTCTAACTCACAGCAGTTAAAGGAAAAACAGAGGAAGTTACAGTGGAGTTGCCAAAAAATGGCATGCAGAAAGTAATGGTTTAGGGAAAAGCAAAGAGTACACACCGATAGCCTGAGGAGCAACCAGGTGGCAGAAGAACGAGGCAAACATGATGAGAACCATAGGATAGGTGACCCAGACCAAATACTGCAATGGTACATTTCCACTCAGTTCCCTATACACCCACTTATAAGCTGAGTGAGAGAGAGAGGAGTCGTGGTAGTGATGGAGGAGAAAAGTGAATATAAGAGGAAAGAAGTGCCAAAGTGGAGAGAAGCAAGGGAGTGGCAGAAGCATTAGAACACATAAGCAGGTGGGTGGTGTGGATTAAAAAAAATAGTCAGGACAGACAAATGGAAAAAGAGAAAAAACAGAGCAAATCATTAAGCAAATTAAGACAGTACAAAAGAACTAAAATCAAAAAACCTAATCAGTTGAGTTTAGTTTAGTATTGACATAAGAGTGTGTGCTAACACACCTGTTATTAAACCCATTCTACAGCACTGCAGAAGATGACTTCAAAAGAGGAAATGAAAAGGGGAACTCTAGAGACAAGAGATGTTGTGATACCTTGAAGACTCTTGGCACTCGCGTAGTCCATACTCCAACTGACTAATGCCATGGAAATACCAAGGAGCACAAGGAAGATCCAGTCCTCTCCTAATTTTGTTACTAGGAATCTTTGTACACGAGCCACACAGTCTGCACAAACCAAAAAAGTGGTTGAAAGGCAATAGTTAGCTGAGCAGAGATTTTTGCTGAGATAATCTAGCAAGAACTACTAACAAGATCAGTTTAGGTCTCTTCCTTTGAGAAAGAAGATTTTTTTTAAATGTGAAATGTATTAATTAATTTGAATTAATAAATTATAGGCTATGCTAAGGCCTTGTGATGTAGGCTGTGTAGTATGTAAATTACACCACTGCAGCAGTTTCATCTTATTTTTATAGAACTTATACATCCCATTTAATTACTGAAAACATTAATTCCAGATTTTATATATGTTTGACACGATCAGTAAGTCTTTGATTAGCATTTAACATCTGCAAATCTCGCTTGATATCATTTAAGTCCCTAAACTTAACCAACGCAAATTATGGTTCCTAGGTGTTTTTCTTAATGTTTCACAACTTTTTTTTTTTATCAGTTTTTCAGTTTCATAAGTCACTCACTACAGACTTCTGTATATCTAATTTGGGGCAATGTCCCATGAAAAAAGCACCACATAAAGGGAAACTAAATGAAAGAACATTGGCATATGGCTCTAAAACTTTATCTTTTAAGTGCAATTTGGAAAATTGACAAAATATATATATTATAATCCATTGAATTCTTTCCCACCATTGCACCAATGCTTACCTTGCACAACCTTCTCTAAAATACTGCACAAAATTGCTGTGTCCTAGAATAATATACTGTAATTTAAAATGTTTTTTATATTGTGTATGTGCACATTAATGTTGAAACTGTAAAGCAGAGTGACATTACAAATATGAAAAATGCATTGCAATTGAATGGAAGTTTAGCCAATTCAATACTCTGCCTTCCAGGTTGACCACAACACTCTGACTTCTAAATCTGTACCTTTAGCAAGTGATATTATTGCAATATACCTTTGCACTTGGAATAGGAGCGTTGTTTCTTTATGAAGGATATGTGGGTCTCCTCAGGTTTTTCTCTATCACGAATGCTTCCGAGGTCCAGTTCCAGGTGGTGGCGGCTGCGTTGGCGGCTGTGGCTATGACTTCGGCTGTGGTGCCCATGGTGGTGGTGTCCGTGATGATGGTGTCCATGATGATGGCCGCCATGCTTCTTCAGCTGCCTCTCCGTCAGCAGACGGGTGGCCTCTTGCCGACGAGACCCTCCTGGGTGCTCTCTGTACTCTCCATAGAGCTACACAAAGACAAGCTTGGAATGACAAATCAAACATCCTGAGATGCATAGGAATAAGAGGCAAATTGGCAGCTATTCCTGATTTATTAACTTCTTAAACTTATTATAATATTCATCTATTAATTTTCAGGCTTATTATTCATATTATGGCTCCTCTGGATTGCACTGCAGCATGGCAACCCAGCTATATATAGCAACCCAGCTATATTTTCACAATGTTAATATATATTTAAATAATGCTTAGTATTAATATTTTGGATTGATAACGTAAATATTGGTTTAAAAAATAAATAAAATGAAGTAAAATGTGTTCAGATGTATTGTATCATTATGAAATTTCATGAAGCAATGAATTGTTTCCAATAACGTAAATAATGTCATACATTTGTGCCAAGTTTGTAGTTTAAAACCAAAATGCAATTTACGAGAATGAGAAACCATATACGATTCATCATGGTATAACCCTCTCAAACTGAGCACAGGAAATCCATTCAGAGAATTCAGTGATGGCCCCTTTAAATCTGCCACTAGAGGAGTTATGCTGCTTGCATGTCCATGATGGCAGTGAAATGTATCTGCATGTAAAACTAAAGGTACTGAGGACTGAGAAGTATGATCTTGGAAATGATGCAATATGTCACACATTTTATTCCTTCATGATAGAGATAGAGGGAACTAAAACTAGAGAAAATAAGCCTGAAAAACTTATACAAAGAATAGTCAGCCTGCATTTAGACTTCCATACCACACTCTGACGTCTGGGAAATAGATACCCTCTCACTTCACACTCTCTTTTCTCACACACACACACACACACACACACACACACACACACACACACACACACACACACACACACACACACACAC
>JBBPDC010000141.1:5226790-5262071 GCA_037974485.1 Hemigrammopetersius urotaenia
GTTAAATGCAGAGGAAGTATTTCGTGCTGTTCACACTGTGTGCTGTGGTGTGTTCATGTATGACCAGATTTTCACTTTCACCTTAATTGAAAAAGTTAGTTGAGGATATGAGTCTTGGCACACAGCAGCGAGTGGGATTAGGCAGTACTGTAAGCTTACTGATGAGCTTGGTATTGAGTTGGTTAAATGAGAAATACTTCCCAAGCCCTGCTTAGAGAGAGTTAATCTTTCTCTTGCAAGGAAAAACACAATCAGACAGATTACTCTATTGGCAGCATCTCTACAAAGATCTACCCCTTTGAGTCTTTCTCCTAACATGAGCTTCTGAGGTGAGAGCTTCAAGCAGCAATTTAAAACTACATACAGTAAAGGGGCATTTAGCAGACACCCTTATCCAGAGCAACTTACAATCAATAGTTACAGGTACAGTCCCCCTGGAGCAACTGAGAATTAAGTGTCTTCCTCAAGAACACAATGGCAGAAAATGGGGGTTTGAACCTACAGCTTTGCAGTCATCAGTTTCACAGGCACTGAAGAGGTTTTTTGATTTGGTTCCTTAATACACTTTCAGTTTCACACAATGTAAAAATCATACACGTAAAAATACGTTTCTGTTCTGCTGAGCCAAGAACCATTTATTCTTATGACTAATAAATCAAAATTTTGGGATGTGCTGTTTTGGAAAATCAATTAGACCTAAATGCTTTAAAAGTAAAGTGGTAGTCATCCATCAACACAACACAGCGCAGTGTGTGAACAAGATAAAATTCTTTTTCTGAACCTATTCACCTAGTGAAGTAGTGGGATGCCACCAACAGGGCACCCAGGGACTATTGTGTGTGGGTACAGTACTCTGTGGTGACACTAGCAGTCATGGTATTCAAACCCTCAACCTTGTCATCACAGGGGCAACTCCCCAGATGTTGTACTCTCCCTGTCAGAAATTGAACCTCAGTCTCCTGTATGTCACGGCTGGGGCTCACTGCCACTATACTAACAAGGTGTGGTATTACATTCCTTGAATTGACCCCAAATTATTCTTTTTTTTTTCTAAATTGGTTTGCTGACCCTAATTAATCTGTCCAAGATATCATACATAATCATTTATCTTTTTTATCTATGAAATAGATTAGTTCACCAGTGGTGAGAAGGCACTGGCTTTTCTGGTACATGGATTTATTTAATTCAGAAAAGTTTACTTACTTACTTACTTATTGAACTAAGCCACCCATGTTCAGAATGATTATGTGTTCTAAGATACTATGAAGGCAGTAATCCCTCTAGACCTGGCCCTCCAGACTGTCAGTCCAGCTCCTCATTTTGCAGACACATAAAAATGTGCCCTTGATCGGATAAACAAAAAGATGGAGAGATTACAACAGTTATAGAAGAAGGTCATGACAGACGCTTTCAAATGTTGTACCGAGGATTATGCCAGTAATCTCTCAGTTAAGTCAGAGAGAACTATGAGGAAGAGAGTGGGAGAGATTGAATAAAGCAATTTTAAGCATTGTTACATCTGAAAAAGACACAATTTCCATTGCTATGGCTCTACGCTCCAGCACACTAGATTTGAAATGAAACGGTGACTGTAAGATTACAGTGTCTGCTTTGATGCAAGAGTATTTTTATCAACGTTTTTTGGAACGGTTTATGAGAATCAAAGCCCTTTTTACTATAAATACACCCCTTTTCATTTCAGGGGACCTAACACTTACTATTCTCCTCTGGTTCTCACACTGTCCTGAAGTCACTTGGGAAGTGTCTGCCAAAATAGGTTCAAGTGTGGTGTAATGAAAGATATAATGAAAAAACTGCCTGTTTAGAGAGACTGGAAAATTGTCACATAAAAATGACATAAAATTACGATGTGGAGCGCAGGACAAGAAATAATTTTACTTTTACTTACAGACGATACTTTTAAGACAAAAAACCTGGATTTTGTTGGAATTCCTGTAAAACTATTTATTAAATGCATCACATCTAAATAACGTAGGTGGTCAGAAAATGTAGAGCATAAATGACCAATAAAAAGTTATGTACACTTGTTATATACAACACATTTGATAATATGAGAATGATAAATGACCTTTTACTGGCCTTAATTCACAAAACACAGTGTAATATACTTGCACAATTAATGACCATTAAAAACGGCGAGCTGTCATTGTGGATCAATGGTAGGCCCTATTTGGCACTTGAGGTTGTGGGGTTTTTTTTGTTTGTTTGTTTTTTTGATATTTCTGAAGTGCATTATCTATAATCATCTAAAACTACATTGCTGCAAATGAAAAATTAAAATGCAAATGAAATACACACTTTGTGCAAAGTTCTCTACATTCTACATGCACAAACATATATGCACACATTTGTAGAGGCGGTAATCTGTATTTAAACTGCGAGTCTTTTACACATGCGGCATCTATGTTGTATTATGTATTATGCTGTACAGTATATTTACAAAGAAAATTGTGGAATAGTTTGGCTCCTTTCTATTATGTTTTCAATCTTGCTTAGTGTAAGAGCATAAAAACAGAACTTTCCGGGCGGGGGTTACTTTAATGGTTCGCACTGAATAAGACGCATTGCGTCATCGTTTTCCATCATTCCTTTGATGAATTCTCCTTCCGCAACCCGATCTGTAAGAGAAAGAGAAGAGTTACTGTGAGAGAAATGTTGTTAAATCATTTTCTCTATTATTCTACAAAAAAAATATGGATCCTTTTCAAAAGATAATTTACAAAACAAACTTCCAACTGGTTCATGGACTGGAAAACAACTATCCCTAAGAGGTCAAAAACATTTTCTATAGAATAAGGGTGTGTCAAACTGAATTTCTCACAGGCCACAGCTCCACGGGGATTAGCGACTTTCCCTCTTGTAACACTCTAAATCCTATTCTGAATCCAATCAAGTGAGCAATTGAATCAAGCACATCAATAAAACTCTAAAGAGATTCCAGTGTCACACCCCTAATAGAGAACCTTCAGTTTCTGTTGCTCCAACCAAAACAAGGTTCTTCAAAGAATCATTTACCAAAAGATCTTTTTTAAGAAATGTTTCATGGAACGTCTGTCAAAAAAACTCTCTCTGGCTCTGTTTAGAGTGTATGCATAAGGCGAACCGTACAGGAACCTAAAAAGTGTTGAGGAGACCATTTACAGCAAATTATTCATTTTTTAAAAATAAGTGCCAATCTCACCTCGCTCTCCTTTACCAAAGAAGCTCCACAGCTTATCTGCTCTTTTTTCTGGTGTGTTCTCATCGTTGGGCAGCGTCTCCAGCTTCTCCTTTGGGATCATTTTGAAAATGGCCTGGTGGGAAAATATGGTAGTGAAAAACTGGACAACGCATACAAAAACCTTAAAATAACGATTCCAAATTCGAAACCAGCGCTTCTGACAAATGCATAGACTAGAGTAAAGCAGAAAGAATCTTTGTCTTATTAATCTGAAAAATCTGAAACAACCATGCATGATTTCCTCATGTCTCTAATGAGAGCATCATTTACCAGATTACCAGAAATTATAAAGATGCTCATAAATTTGTTTTAAGGCGACACTTTGTCACTTGTCACTAATTCAACGTCATTAGAATTTTTGCCTTAAAATAAATTGTATGTACACTAAGTTATGTCAGGTTTTCTGAGGCTTCTACCATTCTCAATCTTTCTGATTTGTTCCAGTTATATTAGCTGAGATATCTCACTCATTAATTAAGTCTTAAAACACAGAACTTTACTGCTTCCATTCTCTTACTGAATTTCATAATGATCCTCCTCAATAGATAGATGAATGCCTTTTCAAAACGTCACATTGCCTAGAAATGACTGATCAATCTGTTGTGCGCCAACTTCATTGTGGGATATGGCTATAGAAACATCATAGCAAGCTCTCTGAAATGATATATTCACAGGAGAATGGAAAACTGTGAACTTTAATGCGTGTTAATGTAACAAGATTTTAACTAATCATCCATCCATCCATCTGAGTCACTCATCCTGCAGTGGAGAGCAGTGATGTGTCATACTGGTTCAATATAAATACATTTATTTAATTGAATTCATTAATAACTCATTTACAGCTCATTCAAGCATGATGATATGGTTAATAATGAATAGAGATTAGCACAATGTTATTGTCATGATTATGATTGACAGCTAGTTGTATTTCACCACTCAGTGAACCATTCTTTCAACATAATTCTTTGTGGATATGATCTGTTTTCATGACCTGCACTCACACTTACACATTCTACTTGGAATAACTTAATATTCACTTTGTTGTGGCGGGAGCAGGTTGTAGTGCACTGCCCCACAGGCCTAGTCTGGGCATGTCACTTAAAAGGCGCATCCCTAAATCCTTTTTATTCTTGTGTAATCCGCGTTCAGCTCCATTTCGGCTCATTGTCTTTGGTCTGTGTGCTATATTTACCACCCCTCTCTCTCTCTCAACACCCGCTCAGGCTAAGAGCTGGGTCATGGCAGCGTGTTTACTTGATGAATCAGGGCGTCTTATTTTACCGAAGATTACCTAACCATAAGTTAGCAGGAGTATCTGAGTGTCAGCTACGAAGCAGTCATTAGACCATGATATTTAATCCTTTAAACCTTAAGATCTGTTTATCAGTCCACTCTTCAGTTCCTCACTCTTGCAATTACATAACTTACGCATCAGTGTCACGGATATAAAAAGAAATGGCAATGAAATAAATATTAAAATTAATAACTGAAAAATAAACCAAAGATTTACTCAAGCAGAGATTCACGCGAAACATCAACAGGTAGAATTAACCGTTAAATTGCAGTAATATTAATATTAAATATTTGATTTAATATTAGGCCATATATATTGTTAATGACAAACTCATGCAGCTATCTCATGAAATCCTCATCACTTTAATAGTAAGCTCACCCTTTTTGTCCAAATAAATAACCCTCAAATTGTGATGAACTTTTCAGCAATTAAATTTTTATATATTTTTTTAATGTATCTTATATATTTAACAGTGAATGCCACTGCACAATTATATGTGTCTACTACATGTGAGTGTGTCTATCCAGATGGTATCAGTGAGTATCTCTTGCTTGTGATTCGTTTGGTACACAATCAGAGATTTTTACTCGGTGGCCTTTTTCTGAGAAAAGGTCTCTGGCACTGTGATGTCACCAGACCCTTCTGTGGACATGATCTTAAATCCTGATTGCACATTGAGTTGAGGAGCTTATCTCACTCTCAGACACCCACCACCCAGCCCCCTCCTCCCTAGGCCTTCCCTCTGGCCCTATAGAGCCCAGGCTTAAGCATTGTGACCCTCTGTGACACAGATCAGCTTTAATATGAAATGTTCTTGATAGGTGTTTGCAGAACATGCCACAGATCAAATGAGGCTAACCCAAACTCAATCCAAACTCATCCTGAGGATGTGAGATTACATCTGATGTCTGACAGTGGAAACCCTGATTTAATGCTTTGGTATTGTGGATAAACTGTATTTTAACATCGCTCAAATGTACAGATTTAGTCAGAAATCGCTAGAGCCAACAGGGTAACATAAAACATGATTTGTTTTTAAAATGACATACATATAACTACAGAGAGAGAGAGAGAGAGAGGGAGGGAGAGAGAGAGAGATGTCTGTGTGTGGATTTAGAAAAGTGGGAAGGTGCACTATATGCCCAAAAGTTTGTGGACAGTGAATTCAGCTTTTTTAGGTGCATCCATCACTAGACAGCAGGAACACCCACTACTGACTGTGAACTCGCAGCCTCTCCAAGATAGCCATGTGTGATGCTAAGCATTGCTCGATGAATATAAAGCTCTAGATGACACTCCATTTTTGTGATGAGTTGGAGTGGTGTTTGTGATCTTCAACTAATCGTCTATCATCAGTACCTGATCTCACTAATGCTCTTGTGAGTAAATGCAATCATATAATTGAAGCAATCTACGGTTAAACTTGAAAAGTTGAGACGTGGGGGTGTCTAGATAGATAGACAGACAGACAGGCAGATAGACAGATCGATATATCGATGAATAGATGGATAGATAGACAGACAGACAGACAGACAGACAGACAGACAGACAGACAGATTTATAACAAAACAACTCACTACACATGAATTTTCTTTCTCTTACCTGACAGATTTCACAGACTTCGTTTTTGGTGATGTAACCATTCTTGTCCACATCAAAGAGTGAAAAAGCCCACTCCAATTTTAGGGTCATCCTGCCTGAGGAAGTCATATGTAGGGCCACAATATACTCCTTAAAATCCAGCGTGCCGTCATCATTTGTGTCAAAGGAGCGGAAGACATGTTGGGCGTACGTCTTGGCATCACTTTCGGGAAAGAAGCGACCGTAGATCTCCTCAAACTGAGTCAATGTGATGCGTCCTGAGGGACACTGCTTTTGGAAGTTTTCATACCACTGTGTGATCTCTGCCTCTGAGAACTTGGTGCTCACTTTCAGATCATCCAGGACCTCCCTGGACACCACGCCACTTTTGGAGTTTCCCATGGTCTGTTTAAGGGTGGCTGTACCAAGGATGAGATCGGTTTCATCAGCTGTTATGGTGCTTGAATCAAAGTTATTTCAACTTGCAGGGAACCAAACTGTAAAGTTCTAAGAGTTATTCAGCGCTTTTAACTTTCTTATGAACTGATCATGAAAGGCTTTTAGAAACTGGGAAATATGTCATGGTGCAAATCACCCATGCAAATGAAAAAGGAGCGTTACATGAAGCTTAGAAAACTTCACAATTTCATTCACTTACAATGCAATCATAAATGTAGTAAACAACATAAAAATCGTATTCTTACCTTCACCAGTAGAGCCCAGGAGCCAGTCTCAGCAAACTGAGGTAATAAATGAAGTGCGACTTAAAGGAGAAGAGGCCACACATCCACGTAGGATTAAGTCAATTAACAAGGATTTCAAACGGCTGAGCCTTAGGTGGCCCTAAATTAACTTTGTATGGTATGTATGTATGGTATTACTTTGTTTCTGTCATTCTTTTTATTTGAACAATTTCAGAAACTGGAGGAAATGATTGAATTTGGCTGCATATTCAGAATGACCAGCTCTCTTAGCATGGCCTCAGCTCCGCATGTGCTTAAGAAGACCTCTAATTAAGGATGACAATTCATTATTGACTAATAATGGAAGTGGAGCTTTGGTTTTGGTATAAACAGACATTCCTTTTTTGAACCTACTAATCATTTAATGCTTTAATATGTTATTACACATGACCTTTTTTGTTTTTTACTTATTGAGTATATGAACTCTTTAATCTACCTAAGCCATCTGACTGGTACTCTCTAGCAGGGGTGCAGCAGTACCAATATGTAAATTGTAATAGTTAATGTTTCATGCAGCCAATTTTTAATACATTTAGGCAACAAGACGACAATGACAGATAATTCATGTTTTCATTTTTACTGTGAAGTCATCAGCCCCAAGATGTGATTTTCATTTTAAACAAATATGAGGAACAAAACCAAGGGAGCTGGACAGTGTTGCTTTTTAAAGTTTGAATATGTTAATGGTCAAACCTTTGAACATAACATTATATTCCCACAAATATTTAATTGCTTTCATTGCACTCGTATGTAAAGCACATCCATTTCACATGAAAAATTGTTGCTGAAAATTGAACTCAGAATGAAAAAAGATAATTGTATTTGCTGGAGTACATGCATTGTAAGACAACCTAGAAGTGCTCTTCCCACCCCATCCCTATATTTTAGTTTGTCACACGTTTCAAACTTAATTTGCTTTCCTAAGATCCTACTGGATCCTGGAAGAGTCTTTTTTGTCCCTCATATGGTGCTGAAGGCTTGGGGGTATTAGTCTCTTTATCTTGGTCACCTCTGACCTCCATTCTTTCTTGCTCTCTTAAACTATTTTTAAGTGAGGATAGTCCCCAAGGTACAAATATACTCTACCAACATCTTCTTAAAGGCTTATTGCCTTCACTGCCATATTGCCACAGAACGTCTTTAACACCAATCCCTCAAAACTTAACCTTTGCTCTATTTTAAGAGAGGGAGGCTAGTTCATCTAGCAAGGAGAAGAAAAAACAACAGGGAGTCAAGCAGGTTGGCTAGTCTAATGCCTGATATCCATTTAAGTGTGTTGTGTTTCCAATTAATTGTGTCACAATTAAAGTCGCACACATGCCAGGTTGGATTGTGACACCACCTCTTAGGCATCGTGCCTACGTTACCCAATATCACCCGCAATACATTGAGAGACTTGAGGGAATGTCATTACAATCCATAGTTCCATGCTGGGGGCAGTAAAATTATCAAAGTTTTACTTGTTTTCCATCTGTACAAAAATGCTGCCTGTATTTTAAATGCAATAGCTTCTGAACAAACTTATTATTAGTTCCTTTCATTAGATTGACAATCAAATGACTGAAGGGAGACGTTATATCTCTATTCATATGCTTGTGCAAATGGAATTGTGCTATGGGTTCATGCTTTTTAAAAAGTGATTGAAGGCAAAAAGTGGATTAAAAGGCCAAAAACAGTCACTGCATTAAGAAAGTAAAAATAAATGAAGTGCTTGGTTGATAGTATAGGTCCCATGCATCTAAGAAATGTCAGTCTGGAGTGTGTAATACTACCTCTTATATAGAAGTGTCCTGACGAATATTTCAGTGTTTTTTTTTGTGCTTTGTGGATGCAGCACAAAGATTACATGACAAAAGGAATATTTTTTACATGTGAACATTAATGCACATTTATAACTGAAACTACTATCTGGTCTAATATTACTGCCCTAATCAAAAGACAGAAGACAAAATATATTCCTATATCCCTGATAAAGTGAGTCTCAAGCTTCTGAAGTGAACAGCCATCAAGTCAACACAGGGCATCCAGTGAGGTACAGTTGCCTCTAAGCTGTGCCTAAATCCTATTAGAAGGCTTACAATGTGCAACATCTTATTTAAAGGTTTAAAGTGACAAGAATTGAATCTCTAAATAAAGCTAAGTGAGTCTATTTTTTTCCTGTTTACTGAAACTCCTATTTTTTTAATCCCCTTTGACCATATTTCTTCCTGTTTTCTGAACGTCTTTTGACCTCTTTTACCAAAACTAATATCTGCATTATCCCTTATGTACTCATTTAAAAATTAGCATCTCTATGCCAACCGTTCCATGCCATTCCATGTTAAATTCCAACATAAGCACCTCATTCTGCTTTCTGAGGTACTGATTACTGATCATCTGAATCACATCTTATTTAACGAGGAAAGGTATAAAAACACTGCTGTAATCACCACTCACCTCTTGCAATGAGACCAGGTGGATCGCAAAACACTGCTAGAAATACGTCAAAGATATCTATTGCCATTTTTTGAGTGAACAAGAGATTTGTTCTCTTTGAATTATTGTTCTGTAAAGCTGCATCATTTCTCTAATTTTGATGTTTTGTCATTTGCTTTATATTATGCTTTAAAGAACGACATTTTTATTTGGAAATATTAGCAGCAAAGATGATACCTGCACCTATAAAATCTAAAACCTGAGAAACTTTTTTGCAGTGGTCTCTTTTTTTCCTGGAGCTACACACTCTTAAAAGTAATAACACACTTTACATTACCGTGCCGCATTCTTGTCATTTACACATGTATGATTTATTCATTGCAGGCATCCAGAATCACTAGTTACCTTTAAATACAAACAAGTCTTACCTATTTTAAGAAACTGAACTAAACCAAGATCCTTTTACAAATGTGTAAAACAAAGAAGTAGATTGTACACACACACGTTTAATTATTCAGCACATATAAAGAGTTAAAGACAAAGAACATTTGCTGCATAACATTACCAGTGGCAGTCTTTGCAGTGAGATAAGTGTTTTGGATGAAAAGGAGACCCTGACAAGCTAGGCAACTTGATAACGGCTATGTAAATTGCTTCTGAGAAAATTGGAACACTACCATTTTAATAAGACATTATGAAACAAATTACACCAGATGTGTCAGGGCATGTCAACACTGTTTAAAAATACAAATTATAATGATGCGTAGTCAAAAATATGCCGTGTAACAGTCAGATTATTGGGAGCTAGGTGATGAGGTCAAGTCACATCTTTCAGTCTTCATAGGACAAAACCTAAACATTAGGGAGAGATTGTGAATTATTTCCAGACAGAAATCATTTATAGTATTCTGTAGTGCATCATTGTACCCCTCAGATTCATCAGTTTGACAGAATTAACAGATTTTGTATCATCTTTGCTGGGTGTTCTCTCATTAGAGTACAGTAAATGTCATAAAGCCTAGCCTATAGGAAATAGTGAAATAAACTACAGCTTTCAATTCACATGCATTCAAGCCACTTAAACAAATAATTAATCATTTCCACTTACATGCAAGTGATGGATGAGAAAAAGCTAAACTGTGGCTCATATCTTAATCGGATGCTGTTTAAGATAAATAATGACATTTATTATCACTACAATCACAGTGATAATAAGTCAACATGCATTTTTGTTTACTCTATCTTTACAGTATTTGGAATGTCAATACACCTATAGAATGTGTAGGTCTGGGTTTACACATTACCTATAATCTACCTATAGACACAAAAACAACCTTGTCTTTGCAGGATAAAAAATTCCTTAAGTGGAATTCACTCTAATGCAACAAGCTTTCATTTTAAGTAATTTGTGTTTATTCCATTTTATGATTAAAACTTAACGCAATGTGTAGTTGATGTTTATTAAAAAAAAATGTGTGGTGGAGTGAACTTAAGAGTCGTTGCTGTAACACTGATATGTTTCTGTACCTATTCTGTTGACTCACTCTTCAGGGACCTCTATGGCCCCTAAGCGTGTGGGTGCGTATCTTCCGGCTGAGGTTGCGAGCGATGCGGTCCACTGCGTTACCGATGTGGCCCATCTCCTTGCTGGTTGTCAGACCCTCAATGTTGCCGCTGTACCACATAACCCAGCCACCGAGCGACATCAACACCATCAGCGCTCCGGTGTAAACCAGCAGATCACCAAAGTCCCTTTGCTTCACCTCCAGTGGGACGAAGACCCCCACAAGCAAGGCTGTGACCCCCAGCACGTCGAAAATCACTGCAAAGGCCAGCGCCACTTTGCAGTGGGCCAGGCCACCACAGGTGCCCATGCCAGATTTTGAAGAGTCTGAGAGAAGCAAACACAAATTGTGTCTTTGTTAAACAGACTACAGTTTTCTATTTAACATTAAGCTTTATTTAAGGAGAGGGAAGTAGGAACTGTTCGGTGTGGTTAATATTTGTTGTGTATGTATAGAGAAACACTGACCAGTGCACCAATTATGCTCTGCCTGGTGGTTTAAAAAGACCAAACATGCAGGACTGTGAGCCTTTATAATGTCATGATAAAATATACAGACAAAAGTATTGGGACTTATTCCCATTTCCACCAACAGGGACTTTAATGACATTGCATTAAAATACTTAGACTATAATATGGAGTTGTTGTTGCACCCCCTCCCTCCTCCCTTTGCACCATCAACACCTTCCACTCTTCTTGGAAGGCTTTCCACAAGATTTTGGAGTGTTTCTGTAGTGAATTTGTGACCATTCATGAGAAAGCCTGGCTCACAATCTTCCTTCCACTCCATCCCAAAGGTGTTGGATGGGATTGAGGTCAGGGCTCTGCGTGGGCCAGTCAAGCTGACAACGAACACACCCAACCAAGTCTTTATGGAGTTTGCTTTGTGCACTGGGGCACAGTCATGCTGGAATACAAATGGTTCTTCCCCAAAGAAAGTTGGAGGCACGGTTTTATCCAAAATGTCTTGCTATGTTGAAGCATCCCTTCACTAGAAGTAAGACCCTAGTGCAACCGCCGAAAAAGCAGATGTGTCCCAATACTTTTGTCCATATAGTGTTCGTCATCATGCTAAGTGGTGCATATTCACTCTTTCACGAGTTTAGCATTTCGACTGAACTATTCCTGTGAGAGGCCCCATCTCACAGTCTAGTTCTCAAAATAGACATCGAACACATGTGCATACAACTGAAAAACAGATTTTCTCATCCTTAAAGCCTACATGTAGAACGTTGCATGCTGCCCTAGAGGATCTGGACAATACAGATCAGATATGGGACAAGTGATAAAGAGTTCATTTCTGAATCCAGGGTCGCCTAATATAAGTTAGCTTAGGAACGTGTGGTAAACATAGAAAACTCACCCTTGCCTTGGTGTACTAAAAGATGTACTATTGCATGTGTTTTCCTCTCGAGGAGGTCCTCTGATCTGCCCAGCTCACCTGTGCTATTTCCGGATCCACCTCTGCTGGATATCTGACACCACCATAATCGGGGGAAAAAAACATAGTGCCTGTCTATATATTAGCTGTCCCCAACCTTTTTTGCACTACGAACTGGTTTCATGCAAGACAATTTTACTTCGGGCCCAGGGGTTGCATAACCAACACAATAAAGTGCATAAAATATAATTATAAATATGTCATGTAATCGCAATTACGTGGACAAGATGATGTTTTGTCCACTAGATTTTTACTTTTTATTCAATAAATGAATTTTTAATAATACAACTTTAATGTTAGTGTACTGTAAATTATTTTTAATGATCCATATGATCTACGGGGACCCCTGCACTAAATGCTTACTCCCAGACGACCACTAGCAGGCATCCAAGTTATGATATTCTGCATCATCAGAAAAAGTTCCAGTAACAGACCCTTACCCACAGAGTGGCCTGCAAAATATAAAGGACGAAAGTAGCACGTATAATTACATTATATTAGATTTCAATGGATTTGTGGGTCTTGAAACAGAAACGACCATTGATTATAGATGTATCGAGGACTAATCGATACAGTATGTACAGTGTTTTGTATCTTTGATGATTGCACTAAGCAGACTGGATAAGACAAACTCAAATAAAACTCGTGCAGCACAAAGTGAAGACGCTTATGCGCCTGCGCGCTGCAGGGCTGTTTCTGTTTTGTCGTCTGATTGGTGAAAGCGACATAAATACTACACAGATTTATAGCCAATACGGAGAAACTTAGGTTTGTCTTTTTGGCCGAAATCTATGGGAGGCCATGTTATAGAGATCTGTGCAAACGTATAACAACAAACTTCTCGTGAAGCTCATTTACCGCGCGGGTTCTCTAGTCGTCGGTTGGTTCAAGTTAACTCGAGACCATTTTGTGAGTGATTTATCTGTAAATTAGACACTTAATTTATTGCCACAGTGTGACAGAAAGTAATTAGACGGTAGTCAGTGTTCGATTGTGAGCTAATCATCGTTTCCTCACTTTGATAGCGAGCAAGAGTTTTTCTTTTTCTAAAACCTGCAGAAACGTGTAGTACGTTTGTTTCGAACGTTATAAACGTGCTATAAGTCTAACGTTCACCTAGCTTGGCTACATTATGTAGTTTATGGGGTAGAAACCTCTAAGCTAAACTAATTTTATTTTCTCTTAGAATGATGTTATGTTATTCCTCGGGTGTGTGTGTTTGTACAGTTCGTGGCCTGTGAGGAAACACATGGCTGGCTGAAAGGATGACTGATACGCAGAGAGGCGCGAGGACCTCAACAGGTACAGAGAACAGCTTCACTCAAAACAGAGCTGTCACCGAGCTAAAGAAAAGTGGTCTATTTTCCAATATTTCTGCGCTCTTTACCAACAGCTGCCGTACAATTGCCTTATAGAGGGAACAAATACACTATGTGGACAAAAGTATTGGGACGCCACCACAGGAGCTTTTTAACGTCATTACATTCAAATTACATAGACTTTATTACGGAGATTACCCTTTGCAGCTTAAATAGCTTCCACTCTTCTTGGAAGGCTTTCCATAAGATTGAAGCGTTTCTGTGGGATTGTGCCCATAGAGCATTTAGGAGATCAGGCAATAATGTTGGACGAGATGGCCTGGCTCGCAATCTCGGTTCCAGTTAATCCCAAAAGTGTTGGATGAGGTTGTGGTCTGGACCTTGTTTTGTACACTGGGGTCATGATGGATTGGGAAAGGGCCTTCCTTAAAAAAAACCAAAAAAAACATCTCCACAAAACTGGAAGCATACGCTAGTGCAAAATGTCTTAGTATGCTGAAGCATTAAAGATTACCCTTCACTGGAAATAAGGGGCCACCTGAATTCTATAATTAAGAGGTGTGTCCCAGCACTTTTTTCCATAGTTTGTTGATGCATATGGTTGCATATGGTTCAAATAAGAGGCGTAGTTAGGAGGTTTTGTGGAACCAGTGTGCAACCAATTTAATGGACACCACATACAAAAATGGCTACCTACTTAAAATTCACACACTGATATTCTCTAGGTGTGTCATTCCACCCTATGCTATCATGGATTTCTCTTATTTGCAACCAAATCATGAATTAACATTTACCCTCTTTTTATATATTTTGTACAGATTTAAAGAATGAAGACAGCTATGAAATCTCTATTCCTTTTGAAGACAGTAACATGGAGCAACCTGTCTTTTACAACCAGAATGACCACGTGTTTGACGGTATAGTATTTCTGTCGTAGAAGGCTGGATGAAAAACATGTATGAAAAGAAGTAATCAAATTTTACTGCTTGCAATGCATCTAGTCCTGGCTACTACTTTTCTCCTTTCTGTGTACAAAAAAAAAAAAGTGCATATACGAGAAAATTTAAAACCTAGATCACAATTATAGCAAGATAATAAAGCAGAACAATCGCTAACATAACCATCTACTGGAAAAGCTATCACGTTCATTTAGGGTGTTAAACAAAAGTTTGCAGTTAATAAGCAATGTCAGTAAGACCATGATTCTGACACTGTGGGGTATATTGCTAGTGTTTGCTTGGTTTTAACATATAATTATTATTAGTTATTTGTTGTCTTTCTCTTCCAGCCTAAGACTGTTCAGTAGATGAGTATCTAAATATCCAAATAGTTCAATGTAGGTGCTACAGAACTCCATAAAACATGATGCATATCTATGACCTTTATGAAGTTAGAGTATCGTTGTTTTGTACTTCAAACAGAGGCAGCAACAGGCCATACCACCCCCTGCAATCCATATCTGCTGATGTCCAACCTTCGTGCCCAGCTGCAGATCTCTCTAGAGAAGAACTCCTGGTTGCAGAAACGCATTGAGGACCTGGAAGAGGAAAGGGACTTCCTACGCTGTCAGCTCGACCGGTTCATCTTCACCACTAAGAGTCGGGAAAGGAGTGGTGAGGGAAAGGATTGAGATAGGATGAGGAGAGCTGAGTCAGGAATTAAACTGTATTGATTTTAACAATTTGAAGACTAGTCGACATATTGCCGTTATATAGTGGAGTTTGTTTCTGTCTAAGATATTCCAGTGTTTTTCTAATTTCACAATGAAACAATTATTAAACAATAATGTACTTGAAAAAGAATAGAAAAAAACATTTGACCCAAAAGCCATTTATCTTAAAATTACATTTCAAAGACCTTTACAGAGCAATTCTGGCTGCATTCATTTTAAGGTTTTCCTGATCAGTCAGGAATCTGAGAGAAATAAATCTACACCACTGAGCTGGTCCTCTAGAAAAATGGTCCTGAAATAATGAATTCAACAGAATCTTAAGTCATATGTTTTTTTTTTGTATAAGTGTGTACTAATGGACCGTTTTGGTGGCAATTACTTTCCCTTTCATTTTCATCTCAGAGCTTCAGTCTAGAGGTGCACAGCCACCTACTCCCAAGAAGTCCATCTCTCGCAGGGCTTCGACCCCATCTCCAACACCCATGATGACCCGCTCCGGCCAAATCCCCACACGCCACCACAACCTAAAGCGAAGAAGAGTGCGAAATAGCAGTGTCCAAGGTAAGTTACTAATTTTGTTGGTATTTTTCAAATGATTGCCTTCAAAAAGGCCCTTATATTACTTCCATTGTATGTAGAGATGTATTTCACCATGGTTGTGAGTTCATTCTCTTATGGAGGGAACAACATAAGAGCTTTTGCATCCGCCTTTACATTTTTTCCTAAAACTCATTACCTCAAGCTTCATACACTTAGACTGGGAGTCCACTTTCTGTTGCAAACACACTGTATTGCCTGCTCTACTACTAATCCTCTATATGTTTCAAGCCTGGAATTCACATCTCATTACTGCTCTCAAACCTAGACAGATAGCAGTGAAAATGAACATTTATTCAGTCAGTTTTGCGTTTAATTTCATTTGCTAACATAATAGCTCATAATTATGGAATTTTTATCTGGTCGCTTATTCTGCCACCAGACCCTTTGACCTTTGCTCTATTAGTGTGTGCATGGCTTACATAGTGATCTAATAGTTCTGAGAAGACAGTTGGCCAAAAGGTTTTTGGATTATTTCTAATACAACAAGTCACCCGCAAACCAAAAGTGATCTCTGTAATTATCATGACCTCCAGGCTCGGAACAGCTGGTGTAGTGGAGTCATGATCTTTGTGTATACTGTGGTGCTTGATTGTGCTGATTCAAAAAAAAATGTCAGAAATCTTACACATCCTTTAGTCCCTCATAGTAATTATCATAAAAAGTATAATAAAAATTAAATTGTAGAGAGAATATAATTAGCGAGTGGTTGACTCTCCACAGAAAGTCCAATTTGAAAACTCTTTCCTTAGATGAGGAGGAAGAAGAAGAAGAGGTGATAGAGGAGGAAGAGTACCTGGAGGAGGATGGCTACCTAGAAGAGGAACAGATCGTGTCAGATGATGAGTCTGACAGCAAAAGCTCCAGGAGAGGCAAGTTGAGTAACAGGTCGAATGGTGGGCCGACAAGAGTGAAGCGAACCCGGGTATTCCGCATTGCACGCAGCATGGAAAGGCAAAGAGGTGAGAGGAACCGGAAACATTGGTTCTCTGCATCTTAACCGTACTGTTGGAAGTGTTGGGATGGGACAGTGTGGATATTTTGCTTCATATGAGGAGTGAGAGTTCTCATGGTTTATCTGTCAGGTTTTAAAATATACTACAAATGTTTGAAACGTTTTAATCCAGACTGCAGTCCTTTCGAAGGGCTGTCTCAATTACTTGGTCAAAAACTAAACAATTGACATGTATTTTCTCCATGAATCAACACAGGATACACATACATTTAAATAAAACCTAAAAAAACAATCCCAGTCTCAGTTGCTGCTAATTCCTGCTATTTCATTAAGATCCTAAATAAATAAGCCATACACAGTGGCAATAGATATTTATAACGGTACTGCTAGGTGTGTGTGGGTGTGGGTCTGTGTGTGTGTATCATATACAGCCATGGAAAGAAATAAGAGACAAATCATTTTTGTTCTTTTTTACTTTGTGGGAGTGTTGAAAAATAGTAATGTTAGGTGCATAGTGTGTGCAGGTGTGAGACTGAAGCCGCAACTGCTTAACAGCATAAAAGCGGGGCTTTACTGTATATATCAAGTATCTTTCTGTTGTTTTTTCTGACACTGATAAACTTGCAATGTCTGTCTTGACTGCAAATTAAATAAACATAAAGTGATGTCTATTGTAAAGCATTTTACATGCATTACCTCATTATATAGTGTTCTTAATACAATATTATAATGTCAGTGTAATGAAATATTAGGTAATTATGGCGATACTAAATTTTAATATCAGCACCTGGTGACAGCTCTACTTTTTACAACAGGTATTAATTATATTGATAGATTATTATAAAAATATGAAACTCTTTAACAACAATTGAAGGCTCCCCACAGAGTATGTTTAAGTGATGGATTTGCTGGGGAAATGTGCATTGTCCTGGTGTGTGTTTTGTGGGGATACTGTACCAGTAGTATTTACTTTCACTTTGCTAAAAATTATACAGAGTATCACTGATTTTATACCACAATAAATCAATGAAACGTCGTTGTCCCATCACATTCCAGTTAATGCTAAAATGTCTTGACTGCCCTTTATTGTAATCTTCAAGAAACTACAACAAAAAAAATCAAATGTAAACTAATAAGTAATACTTTGTTACATTTCAGTAAAAGATCCTGCTGGAGTTCTGCTCCGCTACAAGAAGATTCTGGTTACGTACCAGAAACTGAAGAGCATGTCCAGAGCTTTCCAGGTTCATGGTGTTGACCGTAACACCGTAGCTTCCACCACTCCCATCGCGGAGCTGCTGCTGGTCGCCCCTGAGAAAGTGTCGGAGATTGGCGAGTTTGATTCCTCCAAGGAGAAGCTTCTGGACTATGCACGACGCTGTTACAAGGCACTTGATGAGACCACTCATGCTAAAGTCCAGGCTTTGAAGAAAAGCAGCCTCCTACTGCCCATCTCCTACAGATTCAGGAACTGATTGACCAAGAACCTTCTCTCTTAAAGCTTACTGAGATGAGAAATGGGAGAAGGAGACACTGATGGGATGGAGTAGCATCAAAACAAGGAACTCTGTTTTTTTTGTTTGTTTGTTTGTATATTTTTCCCTCTTTCTCTACCTCAGCTGTTCTTTATTGGTCAAAAATGACTTCAGATGGGTAATCAGGTGATCATGAGGGTGATTTATGGATTGTTTGTTTCTGCTAAAGGCTTGATTGTACAAAGAATGATGAAAAGTCCAGATAGAAGCATGGGGTGGAAAGCTAAAAGAAAAGACAGAGCACTGGCCGAAGTGGTGGAACCAGAAGCAACACGATCCAAATAACAAAGGGAGAATAAATAATTTGAGTTTAAAAGAAAAAAATATAAATAAATAATTAGTCACTCTATTTATGGCCTGTCTTTTATTATTTTGGAGGAAAAAAAAGTTACTGCTCACTTTCGTTATATCTAAGGCAATACATATAACCCCACTCTCTAGCACTAACATCCTTGTATGTAAACAAAGGGTAGTTCTTCTGAGGGATACTTTTGTTTGTCTTTAGATTGAAGACAAGGCAAGACGGGAAACTTGTTTTGAATCCTTTTGTTTGCTACTAGAACTGGCAAATGTGGCCAAAAAAGAGGTAACAGCATTATGAAGGAAAAGTAAACAGAAGCAGTTTACAATACCTGCTGTGTAAACTAGTGGAGCATGTTGGCACTGTCAGGCTTTTAGCTCATAGTAGGTCAAGAGTGTGCCTGTCAGTGATAGTTGGCGATTCATCTTGAAGTCGTTTAATATATAGGGAAAAAAATCATGTTAGTTTGCTCTCGTTTCTTTCCCTCTTGGTAGCTTTACTGTAGTACTGAAGGTGTGCTCAGGGATGGAGCCCATTAACTGAAATTGTTTAGATAACAGTAAACATTTAACTGGCTGCCTTATATTACTGTAGTCTTAAAACACTGTGCTGATGATGATCAGTAACCTTTTGTTCTGAGAAAGGTGGGTCTTTCTCCTGTTAATCTGTTTTTCTGTATGCTTTTGTATGTTTTTGTTTTTCATATAGTGCCCCCCACCCACACACACACACACACACGCACGCACACACAAACACACTCACTCACTCTTTCCCTCGCTCCTTAGATCTCGCTCTCGTGAACCTCTTTTCTGTGAAGTGTATGATCATGTTGAGATTATGTGAGACATTAGATTTTGTTTTTTGCACGTCCACTTTTCACTCGTGTGTTTTTGTGGGGGGGGGATGATTACTGTGATTACTGTATTTGGCCTTCTTCTCTCCTTTTGGCTGCCAGTTGAGTGTTATAGCAACTAATAAGACTAGCTAAAAGGCACAGGAATGTTGTTTATAGAAAGTGATCAGTGACCCCACAAAGAGACAGTGATCTGGCTATGATGAACATTTGTTAGTCACATAAAGGTTGTAGACTTTAGTATTTTATCTTATATCCTTTTGTTGTTGATGCCAAAGTCAGCTTGCTAACCAAATAAGAAATATCTTTACAATACTGTTTCTTTTAGTTTGCATTGCTAAAGCAGTGATTCAGGGAAAAAAATTACGTGTGAAAAAATGTTTCAAACTTCGCAGTCCGCCTTTTTTCCTTTCTGAAAAGTGAGTCTAAACTAGCAAATCTGCTCAGAGTGTTTAGTCTTGTTTCTTCTTACTGTTTACACTTCATATGTGAATGTGTGCACTACTTTATTAGAAATAAATATAAAACCCCCTTGATCTGCCTGTTTGGTCTATAGCGTGTCTGTGTTACTGGTGGTGAATGAAGAATGGGGGTGTAGCTGACAAGTTGTGCATAACCAGTGATGGATTACAGTCAGTCATTGAAGGCTATTTTCTGTGTCTCTCAGATTTTTCTGATAGTGAATGTATTTGAGAATAATAAATACTATTACTTTGATACTCCATTTAATGACCAAATAATATTTGTTTTATTCTTGTTAACGTATAAAAGTTGATCATATAATTATTAATTTATAATGTGATGAACAATTACAACAATACTACGCTTACGAGTCCAATCTTCCTATGACAGTGATGTAAACCGAATTTTGAAAAAACACCTAGTCCTAAGTCACTTGCCTATCCCAACACAGTTGTAAAATCATAATCATGCATTCGTTTCGTCCCCACACTTTTTTCAAACCCTGCCCCCTTAAAAATAAAAATAGTAACATAAATATTTTTAATATTAAATTCTGCTTATTTCTGCCATGCCCAGCCTGTGGTCCTGTGGTCAGAAACTGACCAGTGAGGTAAGTGATGGATTTCAGTCACATCACTGTTTGAGATTTTTCTGACAGTGAATGAATCTGAGAATAATAAATATGGTATATAATCTTACATCGTATTTCATTTATAAATATTACAAATAATGTGTAATGATGAATAAAACAAATACTAAGTAGTTATATATTATCAAATATTTTATTAATTATACAATTATTAGGTAGAACTATAATAATGTAAATAACATAAAACCACCAATAATAACTTATCTACTTATATTAGTCTTAATATAAGTAAACAGTTTAAAGCGTCTACACTATATGGACAAAAGTTTTGGGACGGCTGTTTTTCAGTGTCTGGACTAGGGCCCTTGCGCTCAGTAAATCACTCGCATCTTAATGCTGCAGCACACCAAGACATTCAGGACAACACCATGCTTCCAACTTACTGGACACAGTTTGGGGAAGAACCTTTTCTATTCCAGCATGACCGTGCCTCAGTGCGCAAAGCAAGCTCCATAAAGACGGGTGGCTGAGTTCAGTGTGGAAGAGCTTGACTGGTCCACATAGAGCCCTGACCTCAACCCCATCCAGCACCTTTGGGACAAGCTGGAATAGAGATTGCAAGACGCACCTTTTCGTCCCACATCAGTGTCTGACCTCACAAATCATCTACAGAATGAATGGTCACAAATTCTCAGAAGGTTACTTTATTGTCATCAGCAGCTGCGGATATGCGTAGAGTGATGAGTTGTTTCTCCATTGACCACAGTCCAACATAAAGCAACATACAACATCCAACGGAGTACCAGTTAATGACGACAGTAGACAATAGACAAACAATAAACAGACCACTATAGCTAATGGGGCCACTATGTAAACCTTCTGGAATGATGAGTATTGCACCATACGTATGATTATTGCACAGAAGGTAGTTAGCAGCGCTGAGAAAAGTGCAAGAGATCACTGAAACAGTACAATAAATAGACAATACAGCAGTGTATGGGATGTGAGGCCTCGCTTGCTAAGACTCACATTCACTGCTGTTACAACATAAGTACCCGGCCTCATAAATGCTGTAAAGAATCAACGGGCACAGATTCACTCAAAATGATGTGGAAAGCCTTTCAAGAAGAGTGAAGCCTTCCAAAGTGGGGACCAACTCCATATTAAAGTCTATGTATTTGAATGCAACACTGGTTGAATGATGAGGCGTCCCAACACTTTTGTTCACGTAGTATGTGCCCAGCAGTAACCAGGCCTCACCGTTGGATGGCGGACATCAGTGAAAGCCTGATTTGAAAAAAATCACTTCCTGCAGCTCAGCGAGAGGCGAAGGCGGTCCAAACTTATCCGGCGAGCCGAGCCTGTGGCCTTTCTGTGAATGGAAGACACACTTCTGAGGCATTAAACTGCTTTATAGATATATAATAGATTTGAACAGGTATAGGGGATTTATAGTATATGTCTCAGCAGAGCCTGTGCAGCAGCGTCCTCGAGAAGTTACATGCTAGCTAACAAGAGCGTTAGCACAACGGAGCGCGACAACATAGAAAAAAACGGTTTTTTTACTTTCTTTTAGACGTTTGGTGCTACTCGCTTGTACCTAGTTTCACTAATTTGCATCCTTTGACCTCACGTTTAAAAAAAACGTCGTGTTTGTCAGGCAAATACTTCCTATTTTGGAAGTAGAATCGGCTAACTCGGCTAGCTAAGCTGCTGGAGGTGTTTTCTCCTCGCTCGAGCGTGCCAGCCCGTCCCAGCACGGACTCAAAATGTCGGATTTTGATGAATTCGAGAGACAGCTGACCGAAAACAAGCAGGGTGCGTATACTTTTGCCTGTTGAATGCTTCTTCATGCCGACTGTGCATGAATTAATCCCCGAAGAGCGTGAGGTGTAGCGTGTAGTCTCGGTGAAGCGACTCCAGGCAGTGTTGCTGGGGAACGAGCAGCAGGCCCGAGGACGGACTGCGTGGTTGGGTTCTCCGTCTCACTTAATTTAATAGGGTTTATGTGTGCCACTGACAGTTTTACTAACACCTGAAACTTACAAGGAAGCCTTATTTTGTAACGGAGTACAAATTAATACGTATGCGATATATAGTTCCTATGTCTATGTAGGTGTGTATAATTACATTTCCTCACAACATTTACAATAATATATTATTAATCCTATATAGATATGTTATTAGGAGATATGTTGTCTATGTAGGTACATTATTATTAGGGATGTACCGTTATAAGATATCTATGTATGTGTAGAATGTTATTAGATATACCTATTCTTATATAGGTATATACATTATTTTTGGGCAACATATTATAACCACCTTTATAGGTACATATTATTAGTGAAAATATTATACCTCCACCTATATGGATATAGATCATTATTGGGGGATATATTATACCTATATAGGTATAGAACATTTTGTTAGGGGATATATTATTATACCAACTGGCGACAATACTTTGGGCCACCGTTCAGATTTTCTAAACTGCAGATATTGGAATTAAATTCTGTGCTAAATTTCTGCACTAGAAGTCATAAAGAAAATAAGTCTTCCCATTAATTTTTTTCCAGTTTCTGTTGACACAAAAAGTTAGAGGCATTCTGGACCTCAGAAGGAAAGCATTGTCAAAGTTTATACCAAATGAAAACTATTAATTTTATGAATTAATATCCGTTATATTATGAAATATTTAACACCCAAATAGCGATTCTTGATGCTGTTGAAACAATATATCATGGCAATTGGGATGAATCAGTATTTGAAAATCATGCACCTTGATATTCGAGTAGATCCACTGATTGCCATCATGTCACAGGATTTTGTTCAGACATCTAACAGCTGATCTTGGTTGTTTACAGTCCTTTAAGAAAAACACCAGTGTCATCTCTTATTCACATCTATAGTTGAAGGGCAAATCTGCTTGTTTAAATTATTATAGATTTTATTAAAAATCTGCATCACAATACTTTAATAATAAAAACATTAACATGCGAGTAAAGTAACTTAGTGTTTTGTTGGGATGTGTGTCCTTCTAGGTTAACCTGATGTCCGATACACTGCTTGATACCCGATACATTTTTCTTACGATCCGTTTTAGAGTTTTTTCCAAAGCCAGCAATTGTAAAGAGGTACATGCAGGGCGCTGTAAAGCAAAAAAAGTATCCAGAGAAAGTATACCTTTTGGAATTTACAGCTATTTTACCAACATGTTATATACAGGTTCACTATTTTGGATGGTGAATAAAATTTACGTTTTAAGTTTGTCGTCACCTCCATAGTAAAGAATTTCCCCGTTTTCACATTTAAAAAGTCTGGAGGATTTTACAGAGATTGAATTATACAAATTTACGATTTCAAAATAAAAAGAACAGCAGAATTCTCCTTTAATTAATTTAGACACAGTTTGGACATAATACCATGTTTTTGATTATATATGTTGTACCTTTTAAAATGAAATCCATTTTAAATGTCCTGATTAACAGGATGTTAATTTAGAGCAGTGTTTCTAAAACCAGCAGCTGGTTTTTGTTTTTTTTTAAATAACTAATTGGACCAGATGTGTTGAAAGCAGGAACAATAAATTCAGTGCTGAGCTTAATCTGTGTGTGTGTAGAAACTTTAACTGTCTCTTTAAATGTAAAATAATGGGCAGCGATTGGTCTTGGTTTCCAGGATCATACTGTGAAATTGTCCACGTTGTGCCACTGTGACATGAAACTTGACCCTGTTGGTGTTTGTATTGAAGCAAAAGAGAATTTACTGCATCTGAGATTAACCATTTTCATTCTCTTTCAATACAGGTGACAGTCTTAACGGCCATGGTGGGTATCAGTGTGGAGTGCTCCTATATGCTTTGCTAAGAAATTTACACAACTTTACTGTTGTCTCTTTTTTTTTTTCCATCTTTCTTTTACTTCCTTTTCTTAAAGTGATGGTTCGGCCAAACATGTAATCTACACATTTCCGCCTTACAACGAATATTGATGACGAGCCAAGACCTGTGGTGCCCACAGTTTTTCTTCCACACTTCAGCTAACAAGTATAGAAGCTTTCAGCCACTAGATTACACACTGTATGGACTGAAGTGACAAGCTCACCACTAACTGCTTTGAGTTATTATGCAATCCCAAACAGCAGGACTTCAAATAATGCTCTCCATTATCTGTTAATCATAAGTCTGATTGGCAAAAAGTGCAGTGACTTCATTTTTATTATAAGCAGTTTTTTATTCGCAAAATCCCATTTAAATCTAAATGTGCTCTCTTCTAAGTCATTGTCACTGCTATCAAGGGCACAGCATGACATTTTCTGCATTACTCTGGAGAACAAGCCAGATAAAATAATCAACACAGATTTAAGATGGTACAAGCATTTCTGTTTAACTTATTTGTCAGTGATAAGGGGGCACTAAATGAATTAGCTTCTTTGTGGTTGGTAGCATCCTCATAAAACCCGATAGAACATGTGAGTTTACTTCCATGAGTGAAGCTTTCACAGGAAAACTTTGCATACGTTACAGTAAATAATTTGTGTTTTTAACATTTTGGCTCCTACATCCCTCTGCACTGCAGTCTTCAACTGTATTTTCCTTTAATTAATTCCACTACAAGGGAAGCTAAAGCATTGACAATCCAACCAGCTGATAAGATTCACTGAATATATTTTTGTATTATCATTTTTGTTTCATTGAGTATTGCTATAAAAAAAGGACTCACTGTATGTTAGTTTAGAAGTAAAATGCTTAGAATAAAAACGTCACGAGTTTGTTGTTACTAAATAATTGCGGATTTGTAAGGGGGAAATTGTGTTCATTTTATTTTTTCATTTTTGTCCGATCCATCACTTTAAAAGTTGTAAGAATAAAAACCTTGAAATGTAATCAGATCTCTTAGAGGAATGGTTCAGTGAAAAATCCATTTTTCCATTTGTTCCAGATGCAGTAGATCAGTAAAGACATTTATGCTTCTAAAGTTCTGGGGCAGATAAAGTAATATTGCTGAATACAACCTTTTCTATTAAGATGTCCAAGATTTCTTTTAAACCTACTCAAACCACAGCCGGTTTTTAATTGAGGTGGAGAGTTATCAGTGTGGTTTAGGAACCAGTATGACTTACTATGAGGTGTAAAATGGGTGGAGGTAGCTCAGTGGGTAGGATACTTGCCTCCGGACCAAAAGGTCATGGATTCGAATCCTACCTTCAGCACCACCACTGGGTCCCTGAGCAAGACCCTTAACCCTAAGTTGCTCCAGGGAGACTGTCCCCTGTAGTTAGGAAATGGAAGTCACGTCTGATAAATGCCGTAAATGTAAATGTAAAAAGGAAGAGGTCATAAATACAGAAAAATCTGATTCAAGATCAATCTCGCCCAGCCCTTGTGTATGTAGTGGTAACCTTTTTTCATTTTTGTAGTTCACATTAAGTTTTGGAGTGTTGTACCTGTAGGTTTTGGACTTCCAGTCATGTCTTGGCTGATCAACTGTACCTGGGCAATTTGGAAAATCTTGATTGTATGCAGAACTTTTCCCTGAAGCTTTTGGGCTGTACGGAGATGGAATTTAACATTTTTAATTTTAGGGCCCAGGTGGGTCTTCCTGTTCAACTGCTGCTTTTGCTGCAATCTCTCTTGTCAGTATTTTACTTCCTTCCTCCTCCTGTCTTTCAGCATCTACAACTGTGTCCATGTATTTTTCTCCTCAAAGTGAGGTCTGTGGAAGATCTTGTTACTACTGTCTCAGTCCTCTGTACTCTTACCTCTGTTTAGAGCGGGACAAGGAGAACAGGCACAGGAAGCGGAGTAGCTCCCGTAGCCGCAGTCGGGAGAGGAAGAGGAGGAGCAGGGAGAGGAGGAGCCGGGAGAGGCGCAGCAGCAGCAAGGACCGCCGGCATAGACCCGGGTAAGAGAAGTACCTATAGGAGAGTCCTAATGCTGTCAATTACGCACATATTGTACAGTCAGCCACCTGGACATTCCAGTTTGAGTATGAGAAGATAATCTTCTCAAAACATACTTCTAAACTATAGGCTATAGTAGGGCTGGGCGATTTGGCCTAAAATCAAAATCTTGATTAATTGAACATTTTAACTCGATTACAATTAATGAACGATTATTTTATTTATTTTTTTATTTTTTTGCCCTCATAGTTCAGTGACAAGTTGCTCAGTTGTCTCAGTGTTTAAGCTCTCCATGCTCGACATGTCAGCGGAATAACGTAACATAACGGAGCAGGGTCACGTGACTCCACACACGGTAGTGTTTTTAAAGGGAAAGTAATCTAAATAATCGACCTGGAAAAATTTGATCGATTATAGATTCTGAATGTCGATTTAGATTACTTTTCGATTTATCGCCCAGCCCTAGGCTATAGCTTTTAGCTTCAGCTTCCTTTAGAAAGTGCGTCTAAATCTGTTTTCTGTGGTATTTGACTACAGCTGCAGGTTAGGTTAAAAAATGCTAGCGCCACTAAGTGCTACAGACAGGGATGTGATATTTCATTTTAAAACACATTGAAGCAAAGCTATGTCTGAAAATAAAGATAAAAAATTAGTAGTGTGATATAGTACTCCTAAAAATGTAAACTCCGAAGCGGCACAATCAGTAGAGATGTTTTGCTTTGCTCATGTACACGTCTGTCATTACCATGTTGACGACGTTGCTGTTTAATTCTCAATTCCTTAGTGACTCTGCACACAGAGAGAAGAAGAAGAAAGTAAAAAAGTACTGGGATGTCCCTCCTCCAGGTTTTGAGCACATTACACCAATGCAGTACAAGGCCATGCAGGGTAAGTGGGTCACCAAACAAAGCTTATCGTTAATTTACTCTTGTCAGCATTCTACTTCTATTAACATCATATTGATTTGGATTCTTTTCTCTTCATTTTTGTTTTGTTTACAGATATATTAAATACTTAAACACTACGTTTTCAGTCACATCTCTTTCTGCTACAACGACATTTGGTTATCTCTAGATACACCTATATTCAATAAATTACATCTTAATGTGCCCAAGGTGGTGATTTTAAATGATTAAAATCATTTCACAGGTCTTGAAAGACTAGAAAGAAGTTGATGAAAAATATGTACTGATATAAAAACGAGAAGTATGAGATGGAGTTGTTTACACTAAATGGTATTTTCCCTTGTCTGTAGTTTTAACACATCAACTGCAGCTAAATGTGTCCTCAGTGACTCCTTCACATGACCTCTCTACATAACTATCATATGCAACCATTCTAGTTTGCTGCTACACTTTCAATTTACAGTGAAATGAAGACATCTTGAAATGGTCTTAAGTTGGTGGCTTTTATATTCGCACCTAAACTATGTTCTCTGTGTTTCAGCTGCTGGTCAAATTCCTGCTACAGCCCTGTTGCCCACTATGACTCCGGATGGACTGGCTGTTACACCCACCCCAGTGCCGGTAGTGGGCAGCCAGATGACCCGCCAAGCAAGACGGCTGTATGTGGGCAACATCCCTTTTGGCATCACAGAGGTGAGAGGGCACAGGGTCCAATAAGTTACAGCTCCTAAGTTTTTGTTCTACTGTTTTGGGTTACATGTAAGATCAGCAGGTCTTCCTGACAAAGATTGAACATTCTCCACTTTTTGCAAGGTTATTATTGAAAAAAGTGTCCCACTTGATGCGAACAATAGTAAATGAGGCTACTTAGTTAGGAGTTTCCATCAAACTGTATGGATGTTTGACCTACTTTTGCTATTTAAAAAAAGCATCTAAGTGCGCTGTGACCTGATTTGTTTGATAGGTCCTTAGAGGAAAAGCAAGGATTAAAGGTTTTCATTGCTATGATGAATTTCTGTCAATTGTATATACTTAACCCTGACTTATGAGAGTTGTAAAACTCATGAGCATAAGTGAGTGAAGTTGGATGATGAGGGGTAAAACTAGAACTTCTTGTGAATGGACTTTTTTCCAACAGAAAGCCTATTTTTGTAGGTTCACACTGGTGTATTTTGCATACAAAAAACCTCTATATATAGTGTGTATATGTGTGTACAGTGAATTATAAAAACAACTAAAAAGGTAGAATTTCTGGTATTCAGAAAGCAAAATTCCATAACTAAACTATTTACAACAGTGTATGTATTACTCTTCTTTATTGTATTTCACGTCTTTAGGAATCAATGATGGACTTTTTCAACGCTCAGATGAGACTTGGAGGTCTTACTCAGGCTCCAGGAAATCCCGTCCTTGCTGTCCAGATCAACCAGGACAAAAACTTTGCCTTCCTTGAGGTAAGTGGTTCTTTTTGTGTGGTCTTGTGCAAAAATAATGCACATGGAAGGTAGACCTGTATTAACCTGGATGTAATGCATGGGCTTCATCAGAATAGCCTATACTGACTGACAGTCATATTTTATAGATGAGCTCATTAATGGCATTGATTATAATTACTTTTTAAAGTAGACATATAGTGTTGATTTATCACTCATCGTTGTTACCCTCCCTTCAGTTCCGCTCAGTGGATGAGACCACACAGGCCATGGCATTTGATGGCATCATATTTCAAGGCCAGAGTCTCAAGATTCGCCGGCCACACGACTACCAACCCTTACCAGGCATGAGCGAGAACCCCAGTGTGTATGTGCCAGGTATGTTTCCTAAAAAAATATTTTTCATTCTCTCCTTTTCCCGGAAAATGTAAACCCATGCTTATGCTTTAGAAGAACCGTGATTTTTACTGACTTGCATTTTTTTTTAACTACTTTCTTTTTTTCCCCCCTTTTATTTTTTTACCTTTTGTTCCTCCAAGGAGTGGTGTCCACTGTGGTTCCTGACTCTATTCACAAGCTTTTTATTGGAGGCCTGCCCAACTATCTTAATGACGACCAGGTATATTTACGTGCGCGTTAAATGCCCTCTAAGGTTATTTTGTTACAGGAAGTATGAAAATGTATATACAAACATTTGCTTGTCAGTCAAGTGAAAATGTAACGTTTATTTAGTAATATACTGTATTTTGGTAATAAACAGTAAAGTTGTAAGATGCACACTTGGAACAAGGCCAAGACCTCATTACATTCTCTCTTGCTGTGTTTTAGGTTAAAGAATTGTTGACTTCTTTTGGACCTTTAAAAGCATTCAATCTTGTGAAGGACAGCGCCACAGGTCTTTCTAAAGGCTATGCCTTCTGCGAATATGTTGATGTCAACCTCAACGATCAGGTGTGCTGGATGTGTCTTGTGTTAAAGAACACCTTAAAAATCAAGCCATCAAAACATGACATATTACTAAATGTGTGCCCACCTTAATCTGGTGAACATGTTATTTTTTTTAATCTACGTGTCTGTATTGTGAACTCCAGGCTATTGCCGGACTGAACGGGATGCAGTTAGGAGACAAAAAGCTCTTGGTCCAGAGAGCAAGTGTTGGAGCCAAGAATGCTACTCTGGTAAGGAGGCAGAATTTCACCTTAAAAATACATAAACTAGAACTGGGGAACCGAACTTCCTCATTAATTATTCATTATCTTTTTCATCATCATCTGTCCAGCGTTTTTAAATGTTGCCCCTTTCACACCTCTTAAAGGCCTTTTTCAGACTGTGTCCTTGCTTTTCCCAATAGACCAGTATAAACGAGACCCCAGTGACACTCCAGGTTCCAGGCCTGATGAACAGCTCAATGAATCAAATGGGAGGAATCCCCACTGAGGTGCTGTGTTTGATGAACATGGTGGCCCCGGAGGAGCTGCTGGATGACGAAGAGTATGAGGAGATCGTAGAGGATGTCAGGGACGAGTGCTCCAAATATGGCCAAGTCAAGAGCATAGAGATCCCCCGTCCTGTCGATGGCCTGGAGGTCCCTGGAACTGGCAAGGTAGGGAATGTTACACATACATTTACACGATCATATCTCATAATTACAGATACATTTAGTATGATGATGGGCTCCCACAGATGTAAACCTTTGACCACACAAGTGTTTCAGTGTGATGTAGATACTGTGGCTGTGCAATATGACATTTATTTAGTTTTTTATTTAGTTTCTTTTTTGATGTTTATGCAATAAGCCTGAAAGACAATAACATTTTAATTTTTTTAACTGAAGCTCATACTAGTGAAGTTCATTTTATTATTCTTAACTTTTTACCCATCTGTTTTTTGGAGCCGCTTCTCCTACACATTCCTAAATGACAGACTAATGAAACACCGTCCTAATAGAATCAGTGACATGGACACGCTTCAGAAGACGTTTCCTTTACTTATAAAAACATATAATCTATGCAAATACATCAGATACGGCCTTTAATTTCAGGAATACATTGCATATATATATAAAGTAAAAGTCCCAGAAGCATAAACACAACTGTGACAGAGAATCAAGATGTTAGTTCTCTTCCAAGCTGGTGGAAGGATTTGTTGTAAAACTGTAAAATGACAGTGATAATTCAAATGTTACATATATGCCTCATATATCAAGACTGTCACAAATAATGTTAATGAAAAGGAATTTAGGGAAAATGTGAAGAATGAATGTTTTAACCATTAGCTTGGCATTAATATATTCCTGTAGAAGAGCAAGCAGAAAAAAAGGCTACCTTAAATGCGAATATTTCTACATTTTAAATATTGCTGTTTAATTAACTTTAGTGATTGTGACCAGCAACAGAATTCCTTTGAAGTTCCTGAAATATTCTCCGCTGTATATTTGTTCTAGGTTTAAAGACTTAAAGCTATATTTTTTAGTTAAAATGCCATTCCTTATTGAAAAAATACATCTTTGTGTACTTGGATAGCTCCAATTTACATCATAAAATCACAGCCCATATAAACCAAAAGCTAATTGGTGAATTGCTGTTCATAGTTTAGGAGTTAAAATGGCAAATGTGCCATAGTAATAGAAGCAGCAGCACGTTAATGGCCATGGTTTTGGAATGGATTGTACAATGTCTTAAAGCTGTGATGGTCCAGTTGGGAAATGGAGTGAGATGGCAGCAATGCAGATAAATGTTGTCAAAGGCTCCATTCCTGACCTCTTCATGATTAAATTCAGGTGAAATTGCAGTGAAGAAATCGGAAGCAGCCATAATTATTATTATTTTTTTTTAAATGGCACCTTGTGGCCGAGTGTTTAGGGAGTTGCCCCTGTGATCAGAAGGTTGTGGGTTTGAATACAAAGACTACTAGGCACACACCATCCCCACACTTGGCTCCCCGGGCGCTGTGTTCCTGTCTACTCACTGCTTCAGTTGGTGAATGGGTTAAATACAAAGGGAGACTTTCATGCTGTTCACATTATGTATTGTGGTGTTCACTTCAAAAAGGAATGCTTAGTGAACCTTTGACCACGTTGTGCTGTAAACAATGCCATTCTTTCTCTCTCTCTCTCTCTACAGATCTTTGTGGAGTTCACATCACTGTATGACTCCCAGAAAGCCATGCAGGGCTTAACAGGGAGGAAGTTTGCCAACAGAGTGGTGGTGACCAAATACTGCGACCCCGATGCCTACCACCGTCGAGATTTTGCCTAGACAGGAAAGGGGAAGAATGAGTAAGATGAGAGCTTGGATGAATATAGAGGAGGGAAACGGAGGGATGGCAAACGAGGGGACTTTTTTGTAATTTTTTTTTGTGAAAGAAAAGAATTTGTTTTTTTTAAAGGGGTGTAAAAGGCAGAGCATTGCAAACCGCTGTGATGTAATTTTGTTTGTATTTTAAGAAAGCAGTAAGGATTCATTCAGTTGATTATTTTTTTTTGTTTTGTTTGATTTTTTTTTTTAATTGAACTAGATTGTTAGAAAAGGGGAAGTGATTAATTTACTCCATAAATCAGAGAACCATGGGGATGACAAAAAACGAGGGAGGTACTTAACGTTTATTTCTTTCGCTTCACACAACCACCAAAGACAAAGGAAGCTGTTTTGATCTTTGATCCCTCTTCAATCGCTGATTTTACTCTGTTGGGGCACTGACTATGTTTCTGCTTCTCTCTCTCAATTTTTTCGGCAGTTTCTATCTCCATATTTGGTTTTGTTTAACCACAGGTTAGTTTATGCCCAACTTTGTCTATTTCCAGTACATGTCACCGCCTTGTACAATGGCTGTGTTGCATCAAGTCTAGTGTGGCACCTACGTGTGTCTCTCTGTATGTGTGAATTTGAATATAATAGCCCTTGTTTGATAATAAAACTATTGGAAAAAAACCTGATGGTTGCTTTGCACTGGTGATATGTGCAGATTTGCAGTGGTTTGCTGTGAATCAGTTGCTTGAGCCTGCAAATATAATATTCAGTGAATCATTTTCTGGAGTATGTCCTATTTTCTGCTGAATATTCAGATAGGGACAGCTGGTGGCCTAGTGGTTAGGGTGTTGCCCCTGCGATCAGAAGGTTGTGGGTTTGAATCCCAGTACTGCTAGTGGCACCACTGAGGTACCTTTGAGCAATGTATTATCGGAATACGGAAATAAGTCCTCTGACATTTGGTTGTCATTTACTGAAGCTTTGACAACTTGATGTACTGTTTTCTTTTCTTAAATGAAGCATAAAATAATTGGGAATAGGTTTCTTGGGGGCTCCCACATGTACCCTGCATGTGTTCACTGTATCTGAAAAAGCACCATTGAGATATTTTATAAGTGTCGGGGTCAATCCACCAAATCCATTCAATCATTAGACTATATAAAGAAGGAAGGGGAAAAAAAGCATTTGCCTCTTTTTATCATTAACATCACATATAAAAGCATGCATATACTATCACCGATAAAACAGCTACATGTACACAATGTGATGTTAAAAGGAACCCCTAGTTTGCCAACCTTGGTTCCTTTTAATATCACTGTAAAGTGAGTTTACATTAAACCATCTCTGGATAACAGTCAAACCCCTTTGAATAACAGTCTAAAATGAGATATATATATATATATATATATATATATACATGTATATACATACATACATACTTTCAAAAGTGGAATAAAACTTTTGTTCCCTTAAACACAATCACACAGCTGCACTTAATGTAATCAAATCAAATATAAAACTAAAGCGTTTTGTCACTGCAGGTCATTTACGTTTTATCTAGCCTGTTACTGAAAAACAAGTTACCCTCAGAGTCCGGGGCATGGGGGCAGAACCGATATAGCAGCTGCAAAGAGGGACCAACGCCAAATGAAAGTCTGTATCTGAATGCGGTGTTAATAAAGTCACATTTGGTGTAATGGTCAGGTGTCTTATACTGACAAAAGTAATGGGAGAGCTGTACGTGTCGGCTGGTTTTCCCGGGTATCAGGCGTCCCATTACTTTTGTTCATGTTAAATAGCTCAACGCTGGAATAAACAAATTTTTAAAAACTGCGTAAAATTATTGTCGGCGACCATTAAAATAATGTTATCTCCCAGCCCTAAAATATAGAGTGGCTACAAATATAAAAACATATGTATGTGTACACTGTGTAAATATATTAGGGGTGTCGAATTAACGCGTTACACAGAAAAAAATAACCAGGTGACATTAACATTTAACCCAGTCCAATGACTGCCGAAACATGCTTCCCTTCCAGGTGTGGTACTGTGCCCTTCTGCGCATGTGCAATTCCACAAGCTACGCTGAAAATTCTGTGCTACCTAGCATTAGGGAAGCTGGTTTATCTGTTCGATTTTGGTGTTTTAGACTGGTTTATCTGTAATACCTTGTGTTCGGGTCACTGGTTCGTTGTAACACACATTCGGCTTGAACACTTGCTTGTTTGCTTCTACACGCACAGTTCACAGACACATTTTTCTCTCATTATGCATATTATTTACCTGTTTCTCATTATCAGTGTTATAATCTGAACATAAACTATATAAACGTAAAGGCAGCATTTTTCGACAAGGGAGCATAATTCATAAGACCACTAGTACTTGTATGTGCATTGTCTTAACTGCACCTTATAGATGGACTTAGTTCTATCATTATTCTTGTTAAAGCATTTTTTTTTTCTATTAATGCACATCAACAGTGCAGATTATATATTATACGTATACACACATGCACGTATATTTGAGTGTATGTACTATACTCACATATATGGGTGTGTACAGTGTAAATATATTTATGAACTTACACACAAATATATGTTTGTATATATTAAGATTTCCTTCTTCCTCTCCACAGGGCTGAGTTGATTTTATTTGTTAAAAAGTTTAAAACCGTGCTGCTCATGTCTGTCCCTGCTGTTTTCGGAGTGGAGAAAGATTGAAGCTCCCGCTGGACCTTTAACCTCGCCATGTTCACCAACCACCAGGAGCACTGCACGGAAACTGTCAGGGTGCTCTTTTTGATTGACAGGCCAAGTTAATCAACCAGAGACGGTTGATGAGGGCCGCTGTCCAATAGGAGATCAGGAGGGCGGGGCGCAGGGCCCCAGCGCTCCGACGGAGGAGGAGGTGTTCCTGGCGGCCATCTTTGATGCGCGAAGTGATTGTTTGGCGAATACAAAAATAATAGGAAATAAAAATAAAGACTGGAGAAAAAGTTGGTCAGTTCGGCTCGGAACAGACGGTCAGATAAAAGGAAGAGAAAGTTACACTCAGGAAAAGCAGGTAAACACGGCGAGCATCGCTCCATTTTACGTTCTTCGTTTTTCCCCCCTCTCTCTCTCCTCATCTCTGTCTCTCTCTCTCCTCTTTCTCTCTTTCTCTCTTTCTCTCACCACTCCCTCTCGCTCTTTCTCTCTCCTCTCTTTTCCCCCTCTCTTTCTCTTTTCTC
>JBBPDC010000141.1:5262171-5281073 GCA_037974485.1 Hemigrammopetersius urotaenia
CTCTTTCTCTCTTTCTCTCACCACTCCCTCTCGCTCTTTCTCTCTCCTCTCTTTTCCCCCTCTCTTTCTCTTTTCTCTGTCTTTCTGTTTCTCCCTCTCTCCCTCTGTTTCTCCCTCTCTCCCTCTGTTTCTCTCTCTCTCTTTCTCCTTTCTCTTTCTCTCTCTCTATCTCTCTAGTTTGTGACCCGTCTAAAATAAGGTTCACCGGTTGAGTAGAAAAGCACTGGCTCACAGACGCTCAAAACACCGAGAGCTAAGAGACTTGGATGTAAAAGTGATCCTTCTCTGACTGTTTTGTTTCTCTGGAAGCGGTCCTGAGCTCGACCTGAACTCCTGCTCTCCTGCCTGAGCATCCGACAGAACTGGAGAGAGCACATGCAAGACAGGCTGGAAGTTAGTGTTACTGGGGAGAGAGAGAGAGGCTCAGATCGAGTCTCTGTAGCTCTGAGACCGTCCAGACACTTTAAATGCTGGCAAAAATGCAGCTGCATCCCACCCTGAACCACAGGGTAAGTTGTAAAATTAGAGCCATTAGAAAGAATGGATAAGAGCTGTTTGCATTCTTACAGTCCTGTGATAAACTTTGTTGATATTTCCAGTAGAGGGTGAGAGTGTAGGTTGTGCTACAGTTTGAGAATCGAACTAGCTTGGAATAAGTTCATGAGCCTTATTTACATGCACATGATCCACCAGGATACCTAGATGATGACACGTGTGATATCAGAAAGTAAAAGTGCCTATAAGCAGTAGAGTTAAAGTAGGTTACCTTTGGTCTTTCAGAATTTGTATGTAATGAAATAGTTAAGATTTAAACTATGTCACTGAGAGTGGTGAGATATGAAATATAGTTCTACAGAACTGTACAGAGTTAAAAGCGTTTTCATACAATGACAGATTTTCCTCGACCATTTCTGAAACAAACTTTGATTTTAATATATGTACTTGTAATCCTATGCATTCATGACAGAAAGGTATGTGCAAGGTGTTGTATGACAAAAAAATCATCTAAACAAGTTCATACACACACACACACACCATCAAACGTCTACACAACTTCACACACACGCATCTGCACGCATTCACACACACACCAACAAACATCTACACGCATTGACACACACACGTCCACCATCGTACATCTACATAACTTTACACACACACACCATCGTATATCCACACGCATCAGTACGCTTTTCATGGTGTGTGTGTGAAGGCGTGCAGATGTACAATGATGTGTGTGTGAAGTTTTGTAGATGTACACACGCCATCATACATCCACATGCCTTCAAACACACACCATCGTACATCTACGCCCCTTCACACACACACACCCACACACCCCATCGTACATCTACACCCCTTCACACACACACCATCGTACATCCACACACGTCGTACCCAAGTTTGTGTGATTTGTGACATTGATCGCAGTCTGTGAAAAACATAAGGCAGAGCTTGACCCTAACACGTTCCCAAACCTAACCTGTGTTTTAATATTTGAAACCTACACTTAATCCTGATTTTAAAGGATTATGCATTCAGCCTTTTGACTCTGCCATAAGGCCCAAAGAATTGCATCAAAACACTGGCTAGTTTCATGAAAGGCCTTCTGACATAAATCACCCTTATTCCATTTGCAGTGAGAGCTGTTTATTACTTGCATCTGGTGTATATGTTGTGAAGTGGAGTTAGTTTTTGTGCTTTCAGAAGGTTAGTAAACCAGCTTGGTGGTTTCCATGTTTTGGAACATGTTACTGTTTTCAGATACAGACCTGCTCATTAGAGCAGGCTTTCCTCTTCTGTTGGGTCTGTGTCCCAGTTCTGATGGTCAGGTGCACTATAAACAGTGGACAGGGGTTAGCATGGGGACCCTGATATGTCTGTGGCCACGCAAAAACCCACGTGATGCACTGTGTGTTCCAACACCTTTCTGTCATAGCCAGCTTAAATTTTTTTCAGGAATTTGTGCTACAGTAGCTCTTCTTTGGAATGAAACCAGATGGTCTAGGCTTTGTGCATCAGTAAGCTTTTCAGTGCCCATGACCCTGATGCTGATGTATCAATTGGCCTTACTTTGGTAGGTAATAACCACTGCTTACCAGTTTGGCCTATTTTAAAGTTGCTCAGAGCTTAACGCTTTCCCATTTTTCCTGGTCTTAACATATAAACTTCAAGAACTGACTTCTTTTGAATAATATTTCCAACCCCCGACTGTTTTAATCACTTCAACTGTCATTTGTTTTAATGTTATGGCTAATTAGTGTATAATGTCTGTTTTGGCCTGGAGTGCGCTGTGGGGGGCGTCTGATGCTGTAGGCTGTTTACTTCCAACAACACTTCTTAAAAGACTATAATTGTATATGGTGTAAAATGGAAATGGTATGGTTATGGTTATTGTTGGGTTTCATACGTCATTAAAACCAGTAAACATCCCTCCTGAAGAGTACAAAAATAACTACTAGTTACTAGTAAATGTTATCTTAAATTATGTTATGTACAGCAATATATATTTATAAAGCAGTGTTTATAGTTGTCCAATTGTTACTTCTCGAAGCTATACAGTGTGCAAAAGGTAAAAAATGACAGCAAGAAAGTACAGTTAGCTCACTTACTGCATAGCACTGTATCCAATTAAACAGGGCTAATTATGCTCTGCAAGGCTCTTGGCATCTTCAGATTAAATTTTGTCCCACCAATGTTCAGCATGCTGCTGTTGTGTTAACATGGCACTTCTTAAATTGCTATTTAAAGTTTATAGTCAAATTTGCTGTGTTTTGTTTTTAAAAGCTGTTATAAACATTAAGGTCTTTCTGACATCGTTGCTTTGAAAATTATCCTTGAATATAACATACCCCCATATGCGTTAATGAACAAACATTCTTTAAAACTGAATTTTTTTCATTATCACAGTGAAAGAAGGCATGAAGACAGTATCCTAATCAAGTCATGGCTGATAAAAGAAAACTCCAAGGTAAGTACCAGAAAATGTTAACATTTTATATGTTCTGGTTGCATGTGGGCTCATCATCACCTCTGCCATTCACATAATTTGATGTTCAGTGACCTAACCCTGCGTTGTTGTTTTTCGGTTTTAAAAAAATGCCTATTTTTATAGTGTAATTTCATTTTAAATTCAGTTTAATCCATTACCCTTAAAGGAAATGTAAAGGTAAACCCATATTTGCCTCTTTTTAAATTAAATTCTCTGCTGAGATATGTAACTTGGAAACTCTGAAGCTTGCGGGACAAATGTATTGGAACACCGCGTTGAGGTGAACGTTTTTTGTGGAGTAACCCCTGATCTACTTGGGCTAAAAATGAGGGCTCGTTGGAAAGGTCTCCTGGATATCAGTTGAACTGTGGAGTGTCATGAGTGCTTGCACTGCGGAGAAATTGCGCTGGGGCTTATCGTCCCTGACAGCAATCTCTCAGAAAACACTGGAAATCACTAACCATAGGTCTTGTCAACTTATGTTCTTTTATATACTTGAGCGAGGTCGCTTGACTGCTCACATATATCACTGTAAACCTCTCACTAATCGCTACAATCCTGTATATGTAAATTACAACTTCTCAGTAACAGGTGAGAGTAATGGTCTGTCAAAGCTGGACCTCCTATATCTCGGCCTAGGAATCCCTTGAAACGTAACAACCTCCGCTATTGTTTAAAGTAAAGAAATTGGCATGTAAATACACCAATCACAGCATAAAAAGAGTATTTTGGAGCTGAACGCCAACATGCCACCACACTCATGTGCTTTTGTTTTTGTCTGTGTGGGCCGCTCTATTATGTCTTTGGTTTCGCCTGATTTTTTTTGCCGGTGTTGGGATTAACTGCAATGTTTCGCACTGCGGTTGATAGTCAAACCGCTTAATCTCTCCAACCCTAATCTGGAATGCACTTCACCACAATTACGGAATGTGTTAGTCGCTGTGTACCCTGCATAGTCTCCACCTACTCTACTTTGGGCGCTTCTAAGCTAATTTAGAATTGTAAATACTGTGCCAGGAAATGTGACGAGTATCTGGGTACAGATGCTACATTTGAAAAGCGCAAGTGTAAATCATACTGTGTCTTGCATGTGGGTGGAGTATTGTGAGCAACTTTGCAGTACCACATGATACAGTCATGAGACCCAGCAGATGCTTTAATGACAGCTGGTAAATGATAAACAGCAGGCAAAAACTATGAAAGAACATTTGGTTAATCAGCAGTCTGATGACAGCTGTTATCTCCAGGCAGCTTAATATTGTAGCATTTGGTATCATTAGGAAAGAGGGTTTAGTCTCCCATTGTTAGTGATCGGTTTCAGACAGAATTTTGGGCTGAGGTGAGATTAGGACTTACATTAATATCTAGGGTAAGTTTGATGTAATTTTTCTTTTAAAAATGACTGGCATATGACTACCATCTCTAGATGAAAATTAAATCATATATAAACACACGGCTATAAAAGTAATGAAAAAATAATTTAATTGGGTATTTGTTATCTTTGTCATTGTTGTGTTCCGTAATCCTGTTATCCAATGATCCTGGAATCAACGATGAGTCTTGGTCTTATAATTTAGGCAACTTATAATTTACTCATCATTTTTCTTACTGTTGCCGAATGATGACATTTACAGTTTCAGGCTGTGACGCCATATTTATATGCAAAGAGCGTATCAAATATTTTAAAAACAACTTGTATCGTACAGTAGCACTTTTTACAGGAGCAAACCTTTCATAAACATCGAGCCCTTGTTAGTTTTATTTTGCTGGTCACACACCCCCATGTCTTCAAATACTTTTTCCAAAATCTTTGCTCTTCTGTCCTCAGGAGAAATTGATCGATGTTTGAAAAAAGTAGCAGAAGGAGTGGAACAGTTTGAAGACATTTGGCAAAAGGTGAGATTTATGAATTAATCTGATGGTGATCATTATTTTCACTTACTAAAATATTCTACTTTAAGATATGGGGGAAAAAAACCCTAGCTATTATTTTATCTCCTGTTTGTGCACAAATGATTTTGTAGTGGTCAAGTGTGGGTGTGTCTGTCTGGCTTTTCCCCCCTCAGCTTCACAATGCAGCCAACGCCAACCAAAAAGAGAAATATGAGGCTGACCTCAAGAAAGAGATTAAAAAATTACAGGTGATTAAATTGCACACATTGAACACATTCTATATGTTTAGGACATGGGCAAAAATGGATTCTAGCAGTAATTCAGTTTATTTAGTTATTTTAAAGTAATAGCCCGTCATATTTGCATGTTTTGCTTGATCCTGGATTATGGTGTTTAAGTGCTTTCTGAAGGTGATAAATCTGTCAGTCTGTATAAAGTGTTAATAAGTTCACTCCCTATAAAAACCTTGCGAGTGTAGGACTGTTACATTCATTTTTTTGACCGATCATAGATTTCATAGGACCACTCAGAGTCTGTGTTCTGTAAAATGGTCTGTGAAATTTTCTTGATTTGGCTCAATAGATCTGTTATAATGAACCTCTGCACTTTGAAGTGCTAGTCTGCTTCAGAGTGAAAAGGAATAATCCAGTGTTTTTAGTCTAATCTTTATTTGTTGCATCTCTTATTCAAATATTTTTTCTCTGTGCTTAGAGAGCAACTAAAAGGGTTGAATCAAATGCTTATATGTTGCCGTATGGCTTCTATTTCGAGACGATAGGTTTTCTATTCTTTCACTAGGGACAAGAAGGCACATTAGAACTGTACATAGTAAGCAGCTGTATGATACAGATGCAGTAGGTAAAGGTTAAAGGGTTGTACAGATGAATTAAAAGGAATATTAACTGTTGTAAAAAATGCAGACTGACTTTAAGAACTTTACCTGCTGAAAGTCTGTATGAGGTGCTTCTATAATGACACACCTTGGTCAACTGCTACCAACTCATCAACTGTGTTTCCCTTTGTTGGTTGCCATGAGGACGCTACCCAAGCCAAGCATATGTGCGTGTACTTGACTGAGTGAGGTCCACTGTGCTTGGCCTCACAGGATGAGTCCCTGCACGCTGGAATCAAACCTTTCTCCCAATGACTGACTTTCTTCCTTCTCTTTCATTTTTATATTTTTTTGGCCATTTCTCTGAATTGGCAGCGCCTTCGAGACCAGATTAAAACGTGGGTGGCCTCCAACGAGATCAAAGACAAAAGGCAGCTAGTGGACAACCGCAAACTAATAGAAACGGTGAGTGAGCATTCGCAGTAAGCTGTTTAAAACAAAAAGAATATTTTATGAAGTAGCAAATCAGGCATGTGTACTGATGTGTCCATGATGTGCTGATGCCATTCTGATCTGCCTGTAAATCTTTGCATTGTCCAGTGCTGAGTTAAAGCTCCATAACCTTTCACCGTTTGAATATCCAGCTGTGAATTACAATACTGCTGTTCATTGTGACAGTTGTCCTTGATGATATATTAAAAAAACTGATTACTTCTTTGCTGTCCCCAGATATCATCTCTTCATCAGCATCCTAACAAACACTACAGCTACAAAACACAGCAGTAACTCTTTTCAGAGACAGTTCATTAATATGAGTTTATAAGCTGGCTTTCTAACTCATGCCAGATCAAAAGGTGGTTTATAAAAAAGAAATGATTGCATTTCTTTTGCTTTGTGTTTCATCAGAAAACAAATAATTCATAGATGCTGTTTATACTGTTTACAGTTTTCTCTGTCTCATTTGTTTGCAAGGATTGAAAAGCTAAACACAGCATTATGTAGGCTAAATAGGCAAGCTTTTATGTGTTTATTAATATTGCAGCAAGTTGTCCTTAAAGTGATCATAATTCAATGGTACTAGTGCATTTGAATGCACTGGTTTTGGTAATGTTATCTTAAATTCCAGAACCTTTACAAGGTTTAGGTAAACAGTGCTCTCAGGGTTAGACACCTTGGGTTCCATAAATATGTGTAATTACTGGAAAGTTTTTAATTTGTGAGTTGAATAGTCCTTACTGCAGAATGTTAGTAAACCTTTAGAAACTATCCAGACAGTCCAACCAGTGTAAAGTCATATTTAATTGTAGCAAACCAATAAAAATGCAGTGTTGTTGTACCTGGAACATGAGTGAGAATAGTGTTCTTGAGAGTTTTACAGTTAGGAAAAAAATTACCCCCCCACACTTGACCCTGATATAATCAGTTAGCTTAGATGTTTAAATTGTTGTTAAAAAGTTGCTTCTTTAGTTTAGTCCTAGAGCTACAATGTTGACACTGTTCATTTCTAGTTTTTAAGTCATTCAAAACATAACCAGCTTTTCTTTAAAGTGACACATTTGTTAAAGCTATTTGTTAATGCTTTGCTCAATGCTATTGCTTGCCGTAGTCAAACGGTGTTGTAAAAAGTCTGGGCCACTTCAATAAAGCAATTTAAATACATTGAGAGAAGGTTTGGGAATGTATTTAAAAAAAGATTTTGCTGACTATTGACTGACGCCAAACATGTCTTGCCTGACTGACTACAGGCTAAGTGGAAAATAGTGATGTTTTGCTGAGCTGTTCCTTTAAGATGTTCCATGTGTTTGAGCAAATAATTGCACATAAAATACAATATAATACACAATTACAGTGAATGGAATGATCTGTTTAATCAAGGACAGAATCTTATTTCCATGGTCCTCAATATCTTGCAGTTCGTGACTGTAATGCTGTGAAATCCATTTCTTTAGAACTTTGAAGACTTAACAACTAGAACTTAATGGGGATTGCTCTTGAATATTCAAATATTCAGGTTCATCTTGTCTTGTAGTTTCAATACTTTATGTGGACTGGTACTGAAATGCTTTCGTTCTGTGCTAAGAGAGATGTTCTTGTATTTCTTTAGCAAATGGAACGCTTTAAAATTGTGGAACGTGAGACAAAAACAAAAGCGTACTCCAAAGAAGGACTCGGGCTTGCTCAGAAAGTAGACCCTGCACAAAAAGAGAAAGAGGAGGTTGGAACGTGGCTCACGGTAAGAAAAACTACAAGGGCAAACCATCCTTGATCTGTAGTGTAGACTTTTAACAACTCATACAGTTCATGGAACTTGATATTTAGGCGTGTGTGGCCAGGTGTGACGCGCTCTGTATTATTGTTAATGTTTCGTAAACTCCTATTCTTCTCTTACAGACAACGATAGACACGTTAAACATGCAAGTGGACCAGTTTGAGAGTGAAGTGGAATCACTCTTAGCTCAGACGAAGAAAAAGAAAGGAGATAAAGAGGTCGGTTCTCTTACTTTTCATTACATGTCATCATTTTATTCCTTCAGGTTATTAGGAAAAAATGGAGGGGAAGCTTGTGGAATGCTTTCAGAAAGCTGAATAGCTGGAAGGTCATTACATATTTTGCTACAGACTGAAGTGACTTTATGCCCGCTGCCACTCTCTTCTAGGTAACAGCTGTATATTTAATTTCACCTATTTAAATTGTCTTTTGGCATGAGACCAGTTCAGTCAGGTTCTCAGCACTGAATAGGTCTTACGTATCCTGTTTTTTTTTCTTTCTTTCTTTAATGCATAACCTAATGTTGTCATGTGACATGTTTGGTGTTTTTTGCTGTTGTCTGACCAGTAACTCATACTAGAGATTGGACTGATGTCATGTCTGCTGAACATTGTAAGCTACGGGCCAGTAACAACTTTTTGTTTGTTTTTGTTTGGGTTTTTTTACCTTTTAAGAAGCAGGACCGAATAGAGGAGCTGAAGAGGCTGATCGAGCGGCACCGCTACCACATCCGTATGCTGGAGACCATTTTGAGAATGCTGGACAATGACTCAATACAGGTGGAAGCGATCCGCAAGATCAAAGATGATGTAGAGTACTATCTAGATTCCTCTCAGGACCCCGACTTTGAGGAGAATGAGTTCCTCTATGATGACCTGGATCTGGAGGATATACGTGAGTATTGTTACATGCCTGGCCTAAGACATTCAGTGTTTTTCCAAAGTAATTGATTTCAGTATTTGATTCTGAAGGATGATGCCCAATTAATCAACCATATTTGCGTCAGTAAGCCTACACACGTCCTCCAGAATCTAGACTGCTGATTGACCGTTTAAATTATGTCAGAAAAATACAAGACACGCTCTACTAACTTTACTACCGGAATTGGGGCTAACTTGTTTGATGTTGAAGCAACACCTCGTTTATTTACCTGTTAACATTCACACACTGGACTGTGCACAGGTCAGATAGAAGAGAAAAACACGTAACATGTTTGATTGCAAGCAGAGGTATTTAAATATTTGGTTAGTCATTCCAGAAGCCAGTATTCTAATGCTGAAATTGTTATATAGAAGTTGTGGCCACTAGGTAGTTCCTAAATCTCACTAGCTATTCAAAGGAAGCCACTGTTAGCAAAAGGTACTAGTTGGCTAATTTTTGAACAGAATTAGCCAGGCCTTTTTACATTATTAAAATCATCATTTTACTATATTTGTGTATACAGAGTTGAAAAAAGCCAATTCTCCACTTTTCCAGAATTTTTCTGAACATTAGTTACCTTTAAGAAATATAAAAATGAGTCTGAATGCACGTCCTCACTTTCTGCTGGTAACCAGCTAGCATTTAGCTTTGTAACAAAGCAGTGTAACTGATCACTACATTTTGACACTGCCATCTGTGGGGTTTTTTTCAATGTTTATAGCCCAGTCATTGGTTGCCACGTCTCCTCCAGCTCACACAGAGGATGAAACCTTCCAGCACTCCAGTTCCACACCGACGTCCACCACCTCATCTTCCCCCATCCCCCCTTCCCCAGCTACTTGCACTACGGTGAGCACTTCCACTTTCATTCTGCTCCAGGGGTAATGTGTACTGAGTATTTAGTTGATTTAAATGACTTGCTGCTCTAAGTGAACTAGTTCATTGGCTCATTCAAAGGAGCCTCTGTCACTCAAGCACAGGGACAAAAAGGTTTCAGAAATTACCAGTGCAAAAAAATTGCAGTCACACTGAACCCTTTTAATAATTGGGTGCATTTCAGGAGGTAAATCTTGGTCAAAATCATGGTTACATGTTTAAATTTCCTTTATATTTAAATTATTAATATTCTCTTATATGTGTTTTAATTTTTTATTCTATTCTCTCTGTGCACTGGAGAATTCGGAGGATGACAAGAAGCGAGGACGTTCTACGGACAGTGAATTCAGCCAGGTAACTAAAATATAAAATCCTTACAATTTTAAGATTTTTTTTTTCTGTGATGGAATATGATCCTTGAGACATTATGAATTGTACTCTTGAGAGAATGTGTTTTTTTTTTTTTTCACTCCGTACACCCATATTTCTTTTTGAATGAATATTAAAACATTGTAAAAAGACAGTGTTTGAACTTATTTGTTAACTCAAAACTTATAAATGTTTAGTTTATGGGAAGTCATTGATGAGAGTTCTCATAGTAATGCTGCTCGTTTTGTCCACTTTCAGTCTCCTGTTAAGAATGGCAACCCGTCAAATTTCTCCTCTTCGTCCTCATCATCCTCCTCATCCTCTTCGTCCTCGTCGGGCTCTTCAACCTCAGTAGTGTCTATGGCAACTATCGCCAGTGGTGTTGGCTCAGCGAGCAGTAATAGCCTACTGGGCAGTATGGGTGGCCTCCTTCAGAACTCTTGCAGCTACAGTTCGGCCATCCAGCAGCAGAGCCACCAACAGCAGCAGCACCAGCCTAAAAACACCATTAACTCCCAATCCAGTGCCCCCACCACCCCTTCCAACAGTGTCCTACCCATGTCCACTTCTGATTCCTCCCCACCCAACACCAGCACACCCAGCTGCCAGATGCAGTCTCCTTTGGGGCCTCCTCAAACCTCAACTCTGGGTCAGAGCCTTGGCTTGGGCCTGGGTAAGAGTGCCATCACAGCAACAAGTGGTGCTAGCCAGATTTCAAGCCTTGGCCTTACAGGAATGCCAGCATCCATTAGCAACATGGCGGGGCTCTTGCGAGGCTCCACCACAACACCTTACGCCCAGGCAGCAGCCTCTGGCACAGCGGCCAGCGGCTTACCGGGAGCAGTTGGGGCGAATGCCAGCAGCACAAACTCTCCTGGAGTGGTACCGTCCATTGGAGCAAATGGAAGTGTCTCTTCTGTGGGGCTGTTAGGTCCAGCACCTCTTGTTACAGGAGTCAGCAGTGGGGTATTAAGTCTTGGGTCCTCTCAGACTACTGTGCAGCCCTCACCACTCATGGCCCCCAGCCCTGTGGGAGGGAGCCTGACGCAGGGTAGCAGCGTAGGCGTTATTGGCAGCAATTCCGGGAACTCTGGGTCTGGAAATACAGCAAGTGTGGGAAGTTCTGGGCTCCCACGGCCACCTAGTGGACAGAAACAAAATGGCAGCACAAGTGAGTGGTGGAAAGAGCCCTGAAAATCTGTGTTTAAGTAGAGTTACTAATCAGTAAAGCTAATTACTCAAGTAAGAGTAAATGAATAGTTTTTTTCAAAAAATTACTCATTACTCTCACTTACCTAAAGGGCTATAACCGTTTTCATCGATTTTGACATTAATATTTTCTGATCTCTCTATCATTTCAACTGGATATTTGTTACTGTATCATTAAGAACAATCTATTTAAGACCAATATACCTTTAGAAAAATATTCACCTTGCAGAAAGAAGAATCAGTACTTTTGTTGGCTACCTTAATCTAACCTTAAAGCTTACATTAGCTAACAAGCACTGGCATGAGCAAGAGCTTTATTTAATAAAGCTTGTTATTTTCAAATTACACAACAAATTTAGGAAAATCAAAATTAACACAGCATCTAGATAATTAAAAAGTACCAAGAAAAATGCATTCAAGATCCAAAGTTTGAATATTTTCTAAAAGCAACTCCTTTATATCATCCAGCCTACAGTGCCGTAGTCGCAGATAGCACATCAGACTCCGCCCTCAACAGTGCCAGCCAATCACAAAACAGCCAAGCCTCATCCTTAAATTCCACAACCAACCTGCCGTGAGTATTACCTCTTTGTCATCTAAGTTTGCACACTGTTAGAGCCCGGCGCTGCCTGCTGTGTGGGGTGCAGGGTGTAGGTTGTGTGCTACAGAAACTGCAAGGTCTCCATTTTCTTCCTCTGAAGTTCATGTTTTAGAGGAACTTGGTTAGATCATGCAACATAATGACATACTTTGCCAGTTGTATTACAGTGGATAGCTTGTGCTTAGTTAAAGCTACAATTACCAGCATAAGTTTCTTATTCTTTCACTGACAGTAAGGACAGTGGGTCCAGCCTTCTGGGGACGATGACACTTCCGCCCAGTTCACCCTCGCCCTCATACAGTGAGAGTAAACCAAGTGGAGGCAGCCTGCTCAATGGGCCTCACTCCTACTCACAGGCTGCCGATGCTATCAAGGTAAGACTAACCTTGTTTTATTTCTTCGTTTTCTAATATTGACCAGTATCATTTTATTTACAATTTCAGGACATAGTTTTGTATTTTGTAGAAAATTTTGCTTCTTACCCAAGCAGTAAGGCAAAATTAATAATGGGTCAGGGAGGTCTAGGAATAATGCATTGTAGTGTCTAAATCAGTCAAGTATTTCAAAAATTTTACAGACAGTTTTTTTTTCTTTATTCTTGCCTAACGTGGATGATTGGTTACAATTGATTAGAAACTTCATGTCCCAATTAATTAGCTTGTTTTTCTCATTTTGCAGTAGTTTTCTTCATGTGAATCCTCATGCTAGAGACGTATCGATCTATCTTTAGTCAGAAGCACACATACTCAGCTTCTTCGATCCTCTTCTTATGTTTCTGTAGAAGATTTCCAGTGTTTTTAAAAGTATTTCCTTATTTCTTCCCTTATCAGCCCCAAGAAACATTGAGTTCTCTAAAATCAATGGCAGAGAGAGCAGCTCAGGGCTCAGGTTTAGAGGGAGAACTCTCTGCACTACATCTCACACCAGGTGAGTACCCAATGCGAAAAACACATAGATACACACACACACACGCACACACATTCACACAGCCAGCATAACCACCTGTTACCACACAGCCAGCATAACCAGCTGTCACCATGTCACCCAAAGCCTGTCCACTTGTTCACTTGTTATTGTAGCTTCTATGTCAAATGACCTCTCTCCAGCTTTTTCTGATTTGTTGTTTCTCTCGCTCTCTCTCTTCTCTCTAGATATCTTCCCCAGCTCCACAGCCCCATCTGGTCCGCCAGCGATCCCGCAGCCTTCTTTGTCGGAGGTGAACATCCCTCCATCGCTAGGTGTCTGTCCCCTGGGTCCTGTCCCCCTCTCCAAAGAGCAGCTCTACCAGCAAGCCATGCAGGAATCAGCCTGGACACATATGCCCCACCCGTCCGACTCAGAGAGAATCAGGTATGCACTGATTCTGATGTTTTGTCCTAGGGGAATAAATAGATACATTTTCTGTGTCTTACATACATACATGCATGTACATTTTGAGAGACAGCTGCAACCTTTTTGCCATGGTAAATAACTCCTGTTCTTTTGTATGAGCATATGCAAGTTTTCAGAGTTAGTTCTTTAACTGCGCTCCCTTTGTCTTTTGTCCCACTCGCAGGCAATACTTGATGAGGAACCCCTGTCCCACATTGCCTTTTCACCACCAGGTGCCGCCACCACACTCAGATTCTGTGGAGTTCTACCAGAGGCTGTCCACAGAGACACTTTTCTTCATCTTCTACTACCTAGAGGTGTGCGCATCTTTGTCCTTTAAAGGTTGCATCTGCAGAATTCTGAAGACATACTGTGTAATTAAGAAATGTATTGTTTGCCAATCAGAATGTCTCCTTTCCTGTTTATAGGGCACAAAAGCTCAGTATCTGGCAGCCAAAGCCTTGAAAAAGCAGTCATGGAGGTTTCACACAAAATACATGATGTGGTTCCAAAGGCATGAGGAGCCTAAGACCATCACTGATGAATTTGAGCAGGTGAGACTCAGTGCTTCTTTTAGGTTATACAATGTATATAGCATGTAAAATGTACTTGGGAGTATGTTATTCGCAAACAAAATTTGAAAATTTTAGGGTTGTCTGTATCATATTTCACATAACCTACTTAATAAAGATAAAGTAACAGTACAATAACAGACCTCCATATATAGATTCCACAAAACTAAAAATGATCAATTCAGCCATTGCTAAAATGTATAAAATCGAGTATGCAGCCGTGCAGTCTGTCTAGACAAAACCCTGCAGAATAACTGCTCGTAATGAAAAGCTATGCTAATCATGCTGTCATAGTATAGCACCTTTGCCACAAATCAGTTTGTGAAATGTCTGTCCTGCTAGATCTGCCCCAGTCAGCTGATAGTGCTGTAAAATGTAAACAACAACATTTCTGCCACAAAGTGGTAGACATTACAAACTCGCAGAGATAGGCCGCCAAGTTCTAAATGTGTAGAGAAGTACAAATGATTAATCTGGAATCAACATCAACACAAGAACCGTCATAATGGCCAGGCAGCTGCATTCACGTGATGAATCCTGCAAGATTATCTGATCGCTGGATGGACTGCTTTGGGTTTAGTTTGGTGGATGTAGGGGAGAAATTCTTCTTCCTAGAATACAAAGTGTCAACAGTAAACTAGGCTTCTTGGGACCAAAGAACGGTAATGTTCATGCTACATTCATACAAAAATGAAAATTCGTATACATCACTGTGTGTAGCAACACTTTGAGTAATGCCAGTTCCTGTTCCAGCATGAGCTCCTGTGATTAATGTGAGTTCCATAAAGACAGTGGCCTGCACAGAGCCCTGACTGATCGTAATATCAGTGGTTGACCTCAAAAAGGCTCACAAAATAGGGACACATTAACACAGGCACACTTCAGAATGTTACAGAAGTGTTAGGCAGCTATAGCTTGTGGTTTTGAAATGGGATGTCAGACAAGCTCATATAGGTGTGATGGACAATTATTCATAGTTTTGGCCAAATAGTCTGATTTCAGCAGTGACAGTGAGTTGTTTTAGGTGAAACTTTGAAAGCTTATTCAAAAAGGACTTTTTGAATAAGTGTCTCCACATTAGGTTGATTGAAAAAAAATACTAAGGATGTGTAATGTGAAAGTGACCATTCTGTCATACTTGAACACACCACAGCGTGAACAGCGCAAAATTCTTCCTCTGCATTTAAGCCATTCAGCAAGTGAAGCAGCAGGCAGCCAGAAACAGCACCCGGGGAGCAGTGTGTGGGGATGGTACCTTGCTCAGTGTACCTCAGTGGTGCTCAGCAAGCTTGAGAATGGAACCTACAACTTCCTGATCGCAGGGTGAACTCCCTAAACACTAGGCTACAAGCTGTTGTCATCAAGCCAAAACAGACTACATTTAAGAATCTGAAATGCAAAGGTTTTATGGATATTGCAGAAATCCATATGTTTTAGTAATGCACCAAAAAGAATTATTTGCATATACTTCAGTATATAAACCTTAAAATAGCTGACAGTAAATAAAAACACAGAATCCACAAAACGTCCTCGACAGCAAATGGTAACAAATGCCATTATATTTTTTGTCATTTTCCCACAGTCATTGTGTGCTAGCAGGGACTTTCCTTTCTGCTGCTGTTTTGCTGTTCTGTATACTGAGTGGGAAATGGAATCAATTAGTAATGGAAAAGTTCTTAAGTGTTGACAAGTTGATTTCCCTGCATAGGTCACTGTCTCATATTTTTAAATTATTACAGCTATATCAGTATTTCAGCTTTATTTTCTGCCTATATATATTTTAATTGGGAGTGACCTTAGTTTTGGTGCATTGCTTGTCTTATTTTGCATTTACTCTAATATGAGTAATGCAAAAAACTCCATGAAAAGGTGTGTCAGAATATTGTGATAACTGATTTATATAACTTAAAGCTTCATATTTAGGAAGATCGGTGCATAGCAGCGATTATCTTAACAGAAGAGTAATACAATAGCTAACTTGACTTGTTAAAGTGTAGACACCTTAAGCCATGGGTCTTCAATCTTACCCACAAATGGTGTGTGTGACTCACACTGACCCTTTGCGAACGAGATTGGACACTTATATATTACACACCAATATTTTGCGAGTTGGTCACTTAAGCTGGCCTTTCAGCCAGTAAAGTACTCGTGTTATATGTGCTGAAATATGTATACCTGAAGGTTCAAAATCTAAATCTGAAGTTTCAAAAGCTAAATGACTTCAAAGAAGGTCACTGGATGCTAAATCGCTGGAGCTAAACACCATCTGTCGCTGACTTTGCAGTCACTTCATTAGGAGATCTGTAATGAAGAAAAAACACTTAAACATCAAACACAAAATAAAAGAAGCATTTGGCCTTGTTGCATTCAGAGGTGTCCTTTAACTTAACACAATTTCATGGCCATTGCTCTGGTACAACGTCATAAAAATCAAGGGCAACCACTGAAGCTTGAAAATAAAGCCCCGGAGCCTGTAATTTTAACCTTTTTAAGTAAACAGCACATGATGCAGTTTTCCTGTTTTTGAAATGTTACACAGGCTTAATCTCCTCTAGTATCTATAACCTTCTAAAGCAAAAGCTGGTTTGTACTACTACTGGTGCTTATATGTTCCCATTCAAGTTGCCTTTTTATTGAATAGCTGTCAATTGGCATGATCCTGCCTTTTAACAGGAAAATAATGGTCATTCAGTAGGACCAAGAAAAAGAGCCTTATGTCTCAGTGAATACACTGTGGTATCTCTATAGTTATTTAAATTATAAAATGTTGGTAAAGCAGTTTAGTAAAAAGGATTGTGAGTGTGAAATTCTACACCTTTTGAAGTTTGGGTTATACAGTTAAGCTAGGAATACCTTTACATTGTGACAGACTTTACAGTAGCCAGTTGTTGGCAAGTGCTGTATTAATTTTCTTTTTGTTTCACAGGGGACATACATTTACTTTGACTATGAGAAGTGGGGCCAGAGGAAAAAAGAAGGATTCACGTTTGAGTACAGGTACCTTGAGGACCGGGACCTCCAGTGACCGATGGACAATACTAACTGCAGACTACTGTCGACATTCCTGGACTGAATCCACACTCTCACACACACTGGTGGGGTGACTCAGATGCTTTTGCGAGGCTGTTTTATGTCTCGTTGGTGCATATTGCCTTCGGAGCTACTCCCACTACCTACAAACTCCTTTCGCCCGTTACAGACCCAGTTGTTCTCTTCTTTTGAAATGTTCTGTCTCTCACCTTATTTTGAACACTCATTGCTTCGTCGCCTCGTTTTGGTACCTATACATTAAAAAAAAAAAAACGTTACTGAACATTCGTGAGCCAAAGAGAAGTAAGCCTACAAAATGTAGTCCAAACAATCCAACAACAGCCAGAATAGTTAGATGGCATTATTAGGGACCTGTTGTGCACAGGTCGAAGTAATATATCCCAGCGGAATAGTAGGGTACAAAATGCAGCTTTTTTCCCCTCAAAACTGTAATTTTTCTTTTGAATCTGATTGAAATAGACCGGCCTGCATTGATTTATAACCAACAATGACTATTCCATTTCCTAACATTACCATACCATTCTCTTCTCTTCAATAATTGTGATAAAATGGGAGTTTCTAACAATGTTGGGTTGACCAAAATTTCATATCGTGAACAGATGTTCCCAATTTAACTGTTCTCTTTCCCACAGTTTCCATAAAAGCTAATGCCACTGTCCTACTATGTGTAAAAAGAGTGAGATGGAAAAGAGAAATTGCACCAGCACTAAAAACTTTCTCATAGGTTTGTTTACACGTCTTAAACAGTAAAGAGCAGCTCACACCAATTGGACATTTAATTTATTTTTTATTTTATTTTTTTTAACGACACTTCCATGGTAGTGTGTAAGGATCATGCAATGCCTTTATTTAGGCTAACAAAGGGAAATAAATGAACATTTTGAGTGTCAATGGCATCCTCTTGTCAATATGGATAGAATTGGTGCACATTGGTGCAAAAAAAAAAAAAGCATTAATATGCTTTTTGGAAGCTAAAATCTCATTACAGGCCTTCAAGCCCCTTACTTTCTCATGTGGCAGCAAGCTTTTCAGCTGTAATGTTTTCCAGTTTTTGGAGTGCCATCTCAAATGTTAAGTCTTCTTTTCGTGCAGACTATCAGGAGAGCATAGATATCCAGCAATTATGAATTTCCATTGAGATGTGGAATCTCATACCCAGATGACGAGTGGCGATGCACCCTGTCTAGTTTTTGTTACGTTTACCTTTTCTGGCGAGCGTACTGTATGGAAGAGAACTGAAATGTGAATTATATATTTTTTTTTTTCCTAACTGGAAATAGTGATGTACAGAACATTCTTCCACCTCCTGTCTTTTCTTTCCCCGTTTTGAACTGAACAGCATGAAGATGACACTTGCAAAGTGGACTGGAGTTTAAAAAAAAAAACAATACACAAGAAGTTACAATGAAGATAAAGGATTGTAAAATATTAATAAAGAAATTACTTTTCAGAAAGTCTGATTCCCCACCCCATTGTCTAAAGATTAATATTAGTGCCTTCTGAAGTTCAGTTATATAGGTTGAATCATAAAAAAATCACAGATCTGAATCATGTTTTTGTCACTGAGTGAATTCAGGTACTGAATTGTGGCCTGTACAAAACAATGGTCCAGATGAGTTTAAAAAAAGACTTTTAAAGTCTAAAAATCAATTCTGCCTTAATTACGGGTTGTATTTTGAACTACGACTCATAGTCATAAATCATCACATACTTTGCTCAAACTGTGTTGTCTTGTAATCACAAACTCTGTGGTTTCTGACACTGTGTTACTGTTAAATATGAAAACTGACAAAAGTAAGAGTCTATGGATCTAACGGCTGGGATGTATGATCCTTTTTCAGGTATCTGTACAGTATTTAAAAAGAAATTTCACTCAATTTAGTTTTCACTCACAAATCAAAACAAAACTTTCAGTTAATTACTTTTTCAGTGACTAGGAGTAGGAG
>JBBPDC010000141.1:5283336-5319617 GCA_037974485.1 Hemigrammopetersius urotaenia
GTGTATATATATAATGTGTATATATATATAATGTGTATATATATATCTCGGTATGCTCATCCTAAAATCATAAGGACAACCCTTGTGACGAAGTCATGGATGCCCAGTTCTGACCGATTTGCTTGGGGATTGAAGGCTTTCCCATCTGGTCAGATTCTACAGAAGAGCTGCTGTAGCACAAATTGCTGAAAGGTTATTGGCTGCCAGAATGACGGAAAGGTCTCGGAACACATTGCAGTTCGACCTGCTGTGTATCGGGCTTCGTAGCCACAAACCGATCAGAGTGCCAGAGTCCTCTGATCTCAGTTCATTCGAGCATCTGTAGGATGTGCTGGACGAACTAGTCAGGTCCACAGAGATCCCACCTTGTTACATTGTGTGTGTGTGTGTGTGTGTGTGTATGTATGTAATTATTAATGATTTAATAATAAATAATGGATCATTCTCAGCACAGCAGTGACACTAACATGTTAGTGGCATATTAGTGTGTGTGTGTGCGTGCTGCACAGTGTTTATCATTCACTTTATTAGACACACTAATCTGTTGGTCCACCTTGTAAAGTTAATGATAAAAGTTAATCTGCTGCTTCACAGTTTGTGTTGGTTGTCCTCTAGTCCTTCATTAGAGGACCAGGCTGAAAGAGCTCAGAGGTGTGAAGGGTGCAAATTAATTTGAGGCTTTGTTAGTCAAGAGATGCCGCGTGTGCAGAATGCAAACAAAGACCACCAGTACATGTAATATAGAACCTGGGTTATGTGAGAAGACGTTTCGGAAAACACAAGGTATGACGCAGAAGAATTTTACGCAAGATGATGCTTTATTGAAGATGATTTAGGATTAAAACAGAAAGGACAATGAAGAGACTAGCTTGTACAAAAGCATAGATTTTAACCAAGTGCCTTAAATGTAGGATTCAGAAGTGTGTATCTTGAAATTTGAGATATGATTAGGGACATTCATGATACTAGATATGCATCACAATATTTCATTTTAATAAATTTTAACAGACCAAGAGCCAGAACTGATAATGCCACACGCACAAATACTACCACAAATGCTTTTTCGGTATTCCATATACTGCTTTCCAATTAAATCACCAATAATATCCACAACATTCTCAGAAAATGTTAACCTTACGAAAAACATGCTATTAAGGCAGAGGTGTGAGGGGGAGAGGTAGATTATTACTTAACGTAAATCAAAGTGTTGTCAGCTTTCCAGTGAAAATGAACACCATGGGAGCAACATGTAAATGACAAATTAGAGGGCCAAGCACTGATCCCTGAGGAACACCCTGCAGCCAGCATCCGCAGCAGATGGGTGTTATCTAGTTCAAACAAAGGAATCTGTTAATAATATAATCCTATCCGGCTAGGTGAGCAATGCTAATAGCAAAAGAGAACCATGCCATTGTTTATTTCTAAAATGCAGCACTTGCAATTAAGCAGAGGATATATACTCAGTTACAAGAAATAAAATCAGAAGGTTATCAAAGGAAATATTTTCTGGGACCAAAAGCTCACACACAAAGAAGCACACAGGACGCAATGTCGTCAATATGCATGTATATTAGTCAACCATCTCAAGTAGACGTTTCTAAGTGAGATATTTAAGGCCTCTGATCATAGACCACACCCCTCCCCCCTTGCCTGAATCTTTGTTTTGCATTTTTCTGTGAATGTGTGTGTCATACCCATAATTCCATGTGTTCATGTCTGTGTGTTTGTGACGCATTTTGTACAGGCCAACAGCTGCAGGACTGTTTGACTCATCCGCTCGGTGTGTGTGTATGTGAGCGTGTGTGCTGGCTCAGAGGACTTCTGGCAGGTTCACCATCGAGATGCTCCCACAGCGACAGGACTGACCTCACCAGTGCCTCCAGAAATGCAGAAGAATTTCTCTCTCTTTCTGTCTCACCACAACACATCTCACAGCCAGGCTCTCCCTAACATGTCCCTGCAAACTGGACTGCTCATGCCCTGTGTCTTCAGACAGCATTGTGGCAGAGTAGAATGCTGTTCCCTACAACCCTTTCTCCTCGTTCCCTCACAAGTGACAGTCAGCCACGGTTCTGGTAGACTCCACACTGCCCCTAACTCTACAGCTCTGTCACTGAGCCTTCCCTTCGCTCTGAGCGATGACAAATCCAGACTTCTCACTAGAACCTGCACCGTACATGGAAACAAACAAATAAGCAGAGAAAACATGAGTATTTTCTTCTCATTCTTGAACACCTCAGCTCACGGCACAGAATCTGGATCTTCTGGCAGAGTCCAAGATGTACAGTGGTCTGAGTTATTGCTAAATGAGATACACTATAAGGAGAAAAGTACTGGGACCATTGCACCAACAGAAAATTTTATGACATTGCATTCAAACACATAAACTTGAATAGAGAGTTGGTCACTCCATTTCCACTCTTCTTGGATGGCCATGTCTGAATTTGAAGTGCCATGAGTTTTATCTTTTTTACACACAGTGCATGTAATGTATGTAATGTATTATAATCTTAACATTACTCATTATCCATAATGTGATTATCAGCTGGTATCGAAATCGGCCACCAAAAGGCATAATCAGTTATTTTATTAAATGCCCTGAAATTCCATAATGATGCATCCCTCTGAATCAAATGGGTCTACAGCCAGTTTCTGTAAGACCATTCTTACAACCATCCTGAGTTAGTGAAGATAGGCTTATTAACATCTGACAATGAGAAGTTAGTCGACATTAGAAATCAGAAACCTTTTTTTTTTTTAAGTGTGTAAGAGTAAAGTGTCCATTTGCCAAACGTGAACACACCACAGCACACAGTGTGAATAGTGCTTAATTCTTCCTCTGCATTATTTAATCTATTCACCAAGTGAAGCAGCGGGCAGCCAGGTACACAGCGTCCAGGGAGCAGTGTGTGGGGACTGTACATTGCTTGAGGGTACCTCAGTGGTGCCACTAGCAGTCCTTCGAATCAAACGCACAGTCTTCTGATCGCAGGGGCAAGCACTAGGCGACCAGCCGCCCCGTTTTCTTTGCCTCAAATGTAGAATTACCAATGCATTGGAGGCTTAGTTGTCATGGGAACCTATGATATGGATTTTCAGTGTTTGTTTTGTTCTACGTTTCCACTTAATAATTATGTAAAACGAATTTGTGTTGTCCGTAAGTGAAAGTGGCCATCTTATAGCCTCTGTTAGTAGATTTAGTAGATTTAAAAACAAAATTTTTGCTTCGTTTGGCGCCCGTTTTGAGCGTCTCTCGTGGTGGGAACGAAATCCCTCCCGGCCATTGGTCAATTGTTCCCGGCGTTTAACGAATGAGAATGCGAGATTGGACGTGTCCCGTCCAATCAATACAGGTGAAACGGTGGAAGCGGACCTGAGTGGGAGCAGCCGTATCTGCTGGGGTCTGACTGGAGCGGAGGGTGTCCGTCTCTCCTCCGGAGGAAAGTGGGGGAGCGGGTCGAGCCGGAGAGACATCACGGTGGAGCGGAGAAGACACACGGCCGATTTTGAACTCTTAACGGTTATCGCCTCTTACAGTCCTTCCCGTCTGTAAGGAAAGGAACATTTTTGGCTCCTGGATGTCCAAAGGACTGAAACGTCGATATATATATATTTTTCTACAAATGTTTGTGTCGACTCGGTGAAGATGGGGCTTTTTGTTCCAAGTACAAAGTGAACAACAATAATAAAAATAACTACAATAATTACACCTCGACGAACCGCGCTGAGGTAATTGGCACGTGCTTGTTTAAACACTAACCGTTTCAACGGTCGATTTTAAGGGGGTGGTTCGGACCACTGGCTGAACAGGGTTTTTTCCCCAGAGTATTTATCTGCATGTCGGGACTGGAAAGGAAAGGTCAGGTTAGAGGAGACCCTGTGGGAGCTGTGTGTTCACTGAAGAACCACAAAGAGGCTGTTTTTACTCGTTTTCTCCCTTTTTCTGTCTCAGGCGCTCCGATGACTCGGTGGCACTGCGTTATTTTCAGAGAGGAGAGAGAGATATTAAACGTGCCCCCACTCAAAAACCTGTTCTAACGGTCCCTTGGTTCTGCAGAGCAGCTGTGGGGAGTGATGAGAGAACCTCGCTGCGAGAGGAGCTTCTGCATCGTCGCCACGCCGAGAAACATGGTGAGCAGCGTGCCCGGCTGCTCCCCGGAATACAGCCCGAGACACGCAGGTGAGACTTTCCTCTCCTTCTCCTGCAAAAACCTAATAGCATGCATTCGTCCTTTTTTGGTTCCTTTCTTGTTTTTACGTGCATTTCTTCCTCCAGACGTCAAAGGATGTGCTGCACAATTCTCGCATCCTACATGCATCCTCACGGGCTTGGTGGTGCACAGCGTGCCTCATGAATGCTAATGTCCTCTTTGCCATCACATTGCAGCGTTCAGCCTGGGCTGTGGATGCCAAAATGCCCATATGCCAATATACAGCACATGCATATACATGCAGTGTTTCCATAGGAACACTGTCTTTGCCTCCAAACATGGCACGCCTGGTGACTCGGCTACATTTGATGCCACAATGTCACCCACGTTCCAGTTGGCCCAAAAGAGGAACATTTGGCAACTTGTTGGAATGCTCGGGTTCCATTTTGTGCCATTCATGGCCTACTGTCTCTTCTCCTTGTGCTCTTTCTGGCTGTGCCACTGTGATGGGCAACGTGTTGGGCCTGACAGCTGCCATCAGCACCTGTGCTGAAGTGACAATGACACCACACTCGTGTCTGTTGTCCCGAATCAGAGGAAGATGGGAGAGAAGGAGGGCTTGGGAATGGAAGGAGAAGAAGCAAGCAGACGCGTATTGTTGACGCGGCCTCGTGTGCTTGGCGTAAGAGAAGAAATGAGGAGCAAATGGAGATGGATACTTTGTGTATCTTTTCATCTCATATCATCCCCCTCTTTCTCTTTCTCTCTTTCTTTCTCTTCGATTCTCTCTCCCTCTGCAGCAGAGCTATTCTGAGAGAGCATCTCCTACCCACACACAGACCAAGAATGACAGAGAAAAGGAGGGAGATGAGATGCTGAGTCTGTGTTGAGTGATTGCGCTCTGGCTGTTGCCGAAACCTACGTGCCTTTAAGGTGCATAAAGCGAGTGCGAGCGAAAGGGTGTGTGCCTGTGTGTGCAGCTGCAGCAGCGGGGCTTCTGCAGATGCAAGAGTATGTAGGGAAGGCACTGTTCCGTATGTGCACAGATGTAGGCGCACACTTTTTCACAGGCTGGTGCTCTCAGGGCCCTGTCTCTCTGCTTTACGTCATTAGGCAGGCCAGGCGTTGCCAACGGCGAACGCCACAGCCAACCACAGCACAGGCGGCTCAATCTGTGAAGTTCAGTCAGATGGTCAGGAGAAGAGAGGACCACACTCTGGGGCTGTCAGGGGCCATTTTTAAAATGTGTAGCTCAGTGTGCCCTGCACCCTCTCCCCCTGCCTTCTCCTGTGAGGGTAGTCAGCCACACAAGCTCCCTCCTCCCTTCATGTCTCAACATGAGTCTCTCTCTGGCCTGCCAACCCCCTACTCCCCACACATCTGTGCCTTTTTCACCCCCCACCCTTCTCTTCCTCTTGCTACGCTCTCTGAATGTATTGTTGCTGCATCATATCACCAGAGCTTTTTAAGCCTACGTGATTTCTATCTTTGTGTCCATGCACTCTCCTGACCCTAGCTGGATTTTCCTCTTAGTGAGTTGGTGTGTTGCATCAGTCAAGCCAACATGGCTTGTTGTGTAAGTGTGGAGTCTAAAGCGTATGCGATGGTAGAAACTGTTACTCATCATTAAGATGGCTTTAGCATATGACTCAATATGTGAGACAGCCGAGGTCACACAACCATGTGCTTAAAATGTGGCGTATGCATATTCATTGCCCATTTTGCATCTTTTGATCATGAATTAATGTGAGAATGATTCAGACCACATTTAATGAAGAAACACGGCCTATAAGCCAAACAACCTTAACTCAGTGTCTATAAAATTGTTCACCGATGTAATTCACTTCATTTGGAGAGTTAGTAAAGTGACACATTCTGCACTGATGCACTACAAATGCTAGAAAATGAAAGGCATTTGGTATAGCTTTGCACAATTCAATGCTGATAATCCAAACACACCTGAAGTGCAGATTAGGATTAATCAATAGTAATGACCTTCCTGGTCTTGGACTAGTTCCTGGAAAAAATGACTTTTATTGACTTAAAGAGTACTTTAAAAATGACATTGATTGTGCGTGATGCTAAAATATGTTTTACTAGCTAAAATGAAAGGAAGGCAGGTGTGAAAGATGGAGTTTATGAATTCTGTATCACGTCTTTCAGGAGTGACCAAAGAAGGAGCAGAATTAAAAATGTCAGACCTTATTGTTTTGTCGTCTGATTTCCAATGGCTTAACCAAAGAGGCTTAAGCAACTTTTGCCTTGTTTGTAACATCATGCCATTCACATGAGGCAATCAGCACAATATTACATAACATTTGATAGCATATTTGATATGATAGGTGCAGCTATAGAAAGTGAGTATTGACATTACATTTCTTTCTATTATAATAATCACTTCCTTTGCCAACTGTTAACCACTTTTGGGGCTTGTCTCTATAATTCAAACAGCTTTATCTGTGCAGATTAATGGTGTATGTAGGCTAGTTCTGAAAGCAGATGAAACATGATGTGAATCTTGATCTTGCATTTGAGTATTGAATCTCAACACTAATTGCTGTGTATAGCTTGAAAAACCCAAACAAGTCTGTTACTGTCTGTTACTTTAAGGTTGATGTTTAGGATACTGTTTAAGATTCACCATCTATAATTTGAGCTAAATAGAAGAAATCTGTCCAGGTAAAATAAACTACTTTATGTTTGTAAGGCATTATTTCATAGGAAGAACAAATTCTTTAACTTACCAAGACATATATTTGGAATTTCTACCTAAAAGACTATGTTCCTTAATTCCTTAATTTAAAGACGAATAAGGTAACCGTGTCTGATAAATCATGTTTTCTTTCAAATCATGTGAACAGATGGGTATGTGTGTGTGTGTTGCTTGGCTGGAGGAGGAAATGCAGTTTGGAAAGAAGACAACAGAGGTAGCGTGATGCTCTAGGTAACATTCTGCTGGGAAACCTGGGGTCCTGGCTTTCATGTGCCACTTACTTTGACACGTATCATCAACCTAAATATAGTTGTAGACCAATTATCTTTGGGATGTTCTGGATAAACTAGTCTAATTTATTGAGGCTCCAGCTTTCAGGATATTAAGCAGGTTTTTTTAAATGTTGATCAGTGTAAGTCTACCACCTTGACAATAGACAGGGGAGGAAAATGGCCTCAGCACAGTGGAACTCTATACCTGGTTAAGGTCGTCGAGGAGGAACAATGGTTGAGATTCTGAAACCTACTACTATCTATGTTTTATTGTTACACATAATGTGTATGCATGAACATAAGTGTCTCTTAAACACACCTCAGGTTGATCCCACAGTCTACTTAGCCAATGGAAAGTTGTGCGGCAGTCAGTATGCCTTGAGCTTGGAACATGATTGTCTTACGGGGCCGTGGGGGACCATAATGAAATTTTGTTCTGGAAACAAGGGTATACTTCTAAGACACCAAATTTCTCTATTCCATGTTGAGAAAAAAACATAACACAGCAAAAACCTTGACAAGGTTTTGGATTCATTTAAAAAATTTTGACTGTTTGCATCCCAAAATGTAGCCGAAATTTTCTCATTGTTGTGTCAGTTGTTCTTGTTACAATACTTATGGCCATACAAGACTAGGAACATGTTACAGCCAAAATCTCCACAGTTTATAAAAAAAAATTGAAAATTACATCCCCTGTAATGTAGTGTTTTGGCATGTTTTTGCCTGGCTCTTTGTTTTCTTGTTTCTTGTTTGGAAGTCTTATTTATTATGTCACTTTTATTGTCTTAGCTTACAAAGAAATAGATTCGTTATTTATTCCTGTTTGTTCATATTCTTTTTTCCTGTGCTCCAATGAAATGGTACCACCCATATTTCAGACAAATGTAATTTGCTAGGTTTAAAAAAAGCTTTGCATGAACCCAGTGTTTAATCAAAGCTATAATGATTATTAGGTGTGTAATGAAAATGCTTAGGTTGAATAGAGACCTAAATGTATTTGCAGCTATCAGCGGAAAGTACTGTAGAGCAGTGGTCCCCAAACCCTCGGACCGGCACCACATGACCCATGGTCCGGTACCGGTCCGCGGGCTGCACAGAAAAAAAATCTCTAGATGTTACCCGTGTTATGTTGTCGGCTCGTTGTTATGAAAATGCTGTTAATAAAGCTGCTAGTACACATTGGATTTACGTTTATTATTACATTTTAAAGATACCCCCATTATTATATATTTAAAATATCCCCATTTTTATGCGTATCATTTATTTGTATAATATACGTATATTTATCTGCCACTCCTTAAAGGCCGGGCCGTGAAAATAGTTTCTGATATGAAACCGGTCCGTGACGAAATACAGGTTGGGGACCACTGCTGTAGAGTATGAGTGTTTTTTTTTTGTTAGACAAAAGTAAAAAATTAGCTTATAAGAAAAAACAATCGATGCAATTTCAAGCCACAAGCTGCCAGAATTGTTCAATCTTGCATCTTTAAAACTGATCACAACTTTTTTCTACCTCTGAGTTTTTTATGCCACTGAACTCTCAAATGTTCATTCGCCTTCTAATTAGGGGTAAATACTAGGGGTTAATACCCTCCTATAATATGTAGAGCTGGCCCCAACAGCATGGGGCTTGGAATAAAATTTAAGAATGTTTGTTTTCAATATTCCACTTCTTGTTTTCTTACAAATGGTTTGTAAATGTATCACTTTTTCCAGTGCACAAGAGAGACTGTTCTGATGCAGCGTCAGATGAGAAGTAATGTTCTGTCAGACAGGTAGATGGATGAGTCTGAATGAATATTTGTCTCCATCTCTCAGCTCTGTGGGACTTAATATGTAACTAAGCACATGTTCAGCTTTCTTTTCTAAGTGCTGTTCTGCAGTCAAAGCTTGACCTAGAGCCAGAATAATGAGTGTGTAATTGGCTGTTTCTCTTTGTTTAAACCTTATTTGCGATTTTAACATCACTCATGTTGGCTTTTTTATTTCCTTTTTTAAGATTACAATTGTGTGAATGTCATAAAATGGGTTTTATTTTTTATTGCTGGAATGTGGTTAGTGTTGTTTGTAGACAGTTTAACTGTAGTAGGTGTAGTAGTAGGTGTAACATTCTGATACAGATTTTAGATACAAAACAAAAATTTAAATGCTATTTTTTTTAGAAAAATGTAGTTTTTTACATCCATATTGTAAAACTTTTTCAAAAAATGTTTACAAAATTTTAAAAAATCTATTCTAAAAATGGCATCAGCATTGGATGTTCTTAAGTGTAAAAAGGCTGTTTACTCGGGATTAAGACAGTGCTATCAATTTGTGTTGTGTGACATTCTTCTTGTGCCTGTCAATCGCATCAGTTCTAGTCATATTTTAAACCAATTTTGGGATGTTTTGCTGGTACAAAAACACAAAACATGTTAGCCTCCTTGCTCCAAGTATCATGGAAGCTTACTCTGAATTTAGGCAGCCATTTACTAGTCTAGATTTTTGCTTATTGGTGCTTACTGATGCAAATGAGTAAATCATATTATGACCATTTGAATATCAAAGTTTGGTACTGAATGAGACCCAACTTATTTGCAATCACGTGAAACTAAGGTGATTTATTAGGTGCCATAATATCAAATTTCAATAGTCAGGCTGAATAGCATTTAAGTGTTGAATGAATTTACTTTGAAGATTATTTGTTATGTATTTGTTTACAGTAACAATCATCTGTCAAATTATTTATATGCCTCTATAATTACACAGGTCATCAGGTCAAAATCATCAGCGATACGTTTATGTGAGTTTTGTAGTGTTTTTCAGGCTGATTTCAAATCTGTGTTTAGTTTTTCCTGCATGTGCAGTTTTTGTGATAAAGCTAGTTATATATTGCATGAAAGTTGGTGTAATTAGCATATAATAATCATATACTGAGCGTTTTTGAACAGTGGTAGCTGACTGACACTGATCACTATATTTATGCCACAAAGTCAGCGTCTGGCTGACTTTGCACAGAAAATATTGAAAGTTACTTGATTGGTGCTACGGTTTAATAAAAACCGCATGCAAGTCTATTGGAAATTCAAATTGTTGATGTGACTGAAAAAAACGGAAAGATCTGAAATCAGCACCGAAAACCGGGTTAGAAAAGTGTGTTGTGTTTTCTGATGATTACATTTTTTTTGTTGTTGAACTGTATTATTTAACATGCCTCTAATCCTGTTTCTGGTTAAAGAGAATCTATCATTATTCTGTCCAGAAATTCTAAGAATCATTCGAGACTGCATATCAGAAATATGAGGAAATTGCTCATTTGTCCCTTTCTTACAAAAGTCTTTGTTTATAGGCAGTCTTACATACTGACCTCTTTATAAATATAAAACTGCAGATACATTACCAGATACAAACAATGTATTCTATTGCTCAAAGTCCAAGAATTAGGATTCTCACTCATTTTGAACTTTACTTTTTCTTTCAGTGAGAATCCAAGATTAACAAAGGAACACAGAAGCCAAGAAGAACTAGCTGAAAGAGCCATCAGTGTGTATGAGGAAGACTGAAGCACCAGCCAGGAAGAGAAGTCTTTTCTTTTTTAATGAGGATTAAATAGCATATGGTTTTGTTCCTCTTTTTATGAGCTAGGGGCTTTTTTCAAAGGGATGTTGATTTGCACGGATTGAAGTATTTGTCTTCTTGTTCTTCTTCTTTCTTCTAAAAGCGCAACCAAAACCTGTGCCAAACATTAACTGTGCCAAGCGGAAGCAAAAAAGAAAAAACAATTTCAACTGTAATTTTGAGAATTTTTTCCCCCACCATTGAATTCTATTTGTCAAAAAACATTTAACCATTTCCATTACATTTTGCATGAACTTCCTCTTTTCTTAAGTGTTTATCCTACAAGAACTCTGCAAATTGTAATCAAGAAGAAAGCATCTGAGTGGAATTGCCCAAGAAAATGTGGTCAAAAGATATTTGTTAAAACAGTTGCTGCTCCGAGAATTAAGGAGAATAGTGCATTACTGGTTCAAAGTGCTTTATTTAAGAGTGGAAGTTAGCAGTGCATTAGCCTGCGTGCTACCACACTCTCACTGGGTGGAGTTGCCCTGGACTGACTGATCGATGGCCGGTTGCGCTTGATGGATGGCCAGCACAAGCCTCATTAAACTCCCCAAAGTGACCTGCTGCTAATTTTATCAATTAGTCGACTGTCCCCCTCACTGAGTCCTCGCCTGTATCTACTTCATCATATGACCTCTGAGCCATTCTCTGCTTCTGCTTTTTCGTGAGATTTTTTTTTCTTTCTCCTTTAATTCCTTGTTTTCTGCGCACTGTGCACATTTAAAACAAAGCCCTTAAGAGTATTTTCTACTCCAAAGGGATAAAAACAAAACGAACCAGAACACTGAAGCCATACACCCCATAGCCATGCTAATGTTAATATCCCTGCTGTCACGGAAGCCATACTCCCCATAGCCATGCTTATAAGGCCCTTCATGACAGTTTAGATTGGGTTTTGCAACTATAAAAAAAATATGACATTGCTTTAGAAGCACAGGTGCACAGGTACATTCAGGGATACTTTCGAGACCAGTAGTGGCACGGGTGCATTCTGCCATATTCACCAGCACGCAATCTGTGGCTTTAACCTGTTTATATGAGTAATCTGTTATCTGTCTATTTTCCACTTTTTCCACTGTTTGGAAGAAGTGAAAGTACTCCTCAGTACACAGAATAGATTAATTGATTTGGCTGAAAGGGTCAGTATTGTGTTTGCTTGTTGCCCTCCACGTGTTCCATATTGACGAATGAATCCCACTTCGTTCATGTCTGTTCAGTGGGCACAGTCGCGCTGTCCAGCCAGAACTGGGCCCAAACCACAGTTTGTTTTATTCTGTTGGGCTGAGTTAAACCCAGAGCAGAGACATTCACGCAAAAGAGTACAACACACCTAGACCCCTCGGCAGAAAACTTGTGGTCTTCTCGTATATTCCACTTCATCCACTCTCCCCTACCCATTTTCTGTGCCACCTCTGACATAGACAAACAAACATACACATCATCTTTGACTTGTTGTCAAGTCAAGAACTACACATGCTGCTTGGTACCTTTACAAGTACCCTGACTGACAAGACTCTTCTGAAGACTTTGTGATGAGCCTCCGTCTTCTTGTATCGCCTTTAGAAAAAAGATCAGCTCTTCCTTGATTTTGAAATTGAAATTGAGTTTTCATTTGCGATCACTTCTTTGAGGTTATTTTCTTACTGTACACTCTTGCAGTTTCCTGTAGCCTCAATAACTTCCTTAACACAGAGGTTGTATTTTTGTATGCACACAGATCGTGAACTTAACCTATTGTGATCAGTTGGACTGTGGAATTATCTAGAGGCTTGAAAGTTCTTGTTTTTTTTTGGAGGGGGGTGGTTTTGGTTGGTTTGTTTTTGCTTGGCTATTTTCATTGACACTGCCAAATACGTTAGCCCTTTTAGATTTGTTTACAACACGTCAATTTTCAGAGCTGCCACAAATCGTTTACAGTTAAAGAGCTAAACCAATACAGTAACAGGTGTTTTACTGAAGTTAATATCATTTCTTTTCATTGAGGTCTTCGGTTTGAGTAGTTGTGTAGAGCAATTAAAGTGCCAACTAGAAGCAAGAACCGTTGTTAAAAATAGGGTTAAAGTGAAATTATACTTCAAGATATAAAGTTTACACTTGAAGAGAAATGTTTACACGTCCCCTTAAGGTGGGCTAATTTACATGTGAAGCAAGTTGTTAGTGTGGTAGTTCAGTTAGAAAAGCTTAAATAAACTGTATTAAAAGTAAATTAACCTGTTAACTTGATGTGCTTTAGTGATGCTTTTAACGTTTACACTGTTAACATAGAGTTTTTGTTAGGATGTGAAATTGTCCTCAACAAAGCATCGAATTTGTTTGTCTAGACCATTTCTAGGATTTTTCAGAACATTCCATCAATTGAAATTATTTTTAATTATTTCAGTTTGAACCAAATGTATCTGTAAAAACATTCCTTCTCTCTGCTCATGCCCATAACCACAGTTCAAACAAGCAAAAAAAATGAACATTCAGTTGGAAATGTATAAATATTTTAACTCTGTGTGCATTTCTGATGTTGATATTTTCCATAGTAATATGTTTACACACAGACATCATCAACCAGAAGTTGCAAATTTAGATGTGCATTTTGCATATTGAATAACTTGCATACCAGTGTATGCACATTTAAACGGAAATTAACTTCTTGCCTATTTCTCATATATTGTCACAGGGGCGCATAACTTTTGATAGACTTTTCCTCAGTAAACCAGTCTTTTGTAGGTCTGAGAACTCTTTTGTACAAAAGTGTACGTCATTCTTCTTTATACAAAAAAAGAAGCCCCCAGCATCAAAATGCCATCTGCTGCCATCTTGTTTTTTGTCCTGCTATTGGACCATGTGGTTTCCACAGTGGCTATTACCTCACAACAACTCTCAGCCAGTGGTGGGCCCCTGCTGCTTCTGTTGAAAAGCCGGAGCAAGGAGACTCCCCCTTTTCTAAAGGGACAGGAAAAGCAAGCAGCAGCTATGGCAGTGGAACCTGAGGTGGCTGAGATCCCCCCACTACCCCTCCCCCAAATCATGCTCCCTCGCAATGTGACAGCTGCCCTGAAGCCCCCGCTGGGAGCCGCACAAGTGGCGCCATCACCCCGCCGACTGGTGGACGTTGATGTGTGCCGGGGCTACTATGACGTAATGGGTCAATTTGACAACACCTTTAACTGTACTAAGGGCACCTACATCTTCTGCTGTGGCACCTGCCACTACCGCTTCTGCTGTGAGCATCAGCGCAACCGACTGGATCAGGAGTCTTGCAACAATTACAATTCACCTGTCTGGGCAAACACACAGGTGCCTGCCACCCAGCCCCCAAGCCATTCAGACCCGGACTTCGACCCACTGCAGCAGCAGAGCAACAATACAGCTTATGTCATTGGTGGTGTCATCTCTTTCACGCTGGCTGTAGCCATTGGAGTGAAAGTGGCTTGCCACAAGATTTCTCGCAGACCCAGGAACAGAGACATTAACATGCCTAGGTGAGTAACTTTTAAAACTGATTGGACTGTCAAGGACAGTACAGGAGTCACTAAAGTGTTATTCGTAAGCGCAAATGTCATTCTTGTATCACACTTTGGATTATATATAGTAATAACCATTTACTTGCATTTGGTTTTTGAAGGTGGCCTAGAGTATGAACTAGATAGAGAAAACAACAATAAATTTAGGGCTGGCCTGAATACAACACATTTCATCACCAAATGTCATTAAAAGTACAGTAACTGTTACTATATGGGAAGCTATAGGAAAGGCTCACATCATCATCACACAAAAACTACACTATGTTGCCACTGAAGCTAAAAGAGCAGAGCAGCCTAAGAAATCACATGTTGGAACACTTCATTATTTGAAAAGATATTTAAGTACATTTATACTTATCTGAGTATTACTGGTCTCTGATGAGGTAGTTCTATAGTAACACAGTCTGTGAGCAGCTTGGCTTCAGCAAGCTATTATACATTATTGCTAATGCATATATTTTGAGCTGAACCTTAGGGGGGCAAGTTAAAAAGTATGGTTAATTAATAAATGTCAGTATTTTTGCTAGGGTGATTTTGGGAAAAAAGTAGTATCCAACACATTTTTAAAACCTGTACAATGTTATTCGGGCCAGTCCTGCATAGTCTTTTTGCCATTTTCCATATCTGTCTTTTTGTTTCCCCAGAGCACTGGTTGATATCCTGCGTCATCAGTCCAGCCCAGTCCAGCAGGGTGAGAGGAACAATAGCACCATCTTGACCACTGCCACCACCAGTGAAGCTGCTCTGGGACGGCAGTCCAAAAATCTCTACACCCCCATCCTCCAGAGCAAAGACAACCGGAGTGAGTCTTGTGCACACAGATGTGTTTTTTTAAACATCATCACTACAGTTCAGTGGTATATAGCAGTGGAACAATACCAGCAATAATAAATGTTATTGAGAGACAGATCTATTATATATAATACATTTGCATTTATAAAAGCAAAGGGAAAGCTAGGAGAAGATAATTGCATTTTGATATGCATTGACTCTTTGGTACTGGTACTGGCACGTTAATAATGCACTGCATCATGGGATATGTGGTTCCCTCCTGCTGTTGTGTAGTTCTGAATGGCAAGTACAGTGCCCTGGCTCATCTTAACTTGTATCTTAATCTACCTATATCGCTATTTAGTCTATATCAAAGATACATAGGTGTATATAACGAGTTATCAGAATAGAGCAGCATCGTAGTGCAATGAATTTACAGAGACGTACAGAGGGCCATAGTTCTATCCTACAGACCTAGATGTTGCTTAACAGGCCCCAGCTCTTTCTCATTCAGCCAGTAGGCAATTAATAGAGAATGTGGTGCTGGACACCATAAAGAAATTGCACTTGCCAACAGCATACCCCTGTGTTTCTCCCTATTAATTGGAGAAACACAGTTGTTATGATGAAAGGAAGACACAAAATGGTTACATATTAATGGAAAAAAATACTATAGTAAAGTGTTGGGCCACCACAAGCCACCAGAATTCAGCATAGGGTACAATGGAACCCCAACCATGCCTGCAAAATGGCTCCCAGTGAAACATTTTTTTTACTGATTCCCCTCACTGTAGGGGTCAGGTATTCAGGCTTGTAGTGTTCTCTTGGTGCAAGCCACGCGAGCATTTACCCACTTGTGGAGAATATGCTGAAAGATGACTCATCTGAGTCTATCACTTTTTTTCCACATCTCTGTAGACCAGTGCCTGATTTTCACACAACTCTCAAATGGTCTTTCCTCATTATAATAAGGGGTATATTCACTGCAGTGCTGTAATATCCCTCTCTATGTAGTTGTATTTTTCAGTCACCTGGGGAATAGTTGGTCTTATATCACACTGTTCCAGGGGCATTACCCTCTGTACATGAGCCAATTTCCAACATTGTTTATTATGGATGCACTAATCTTGAATTGTAGTGGATGATTTACATTTCTTCACAATGGTGGGCATACATTTTAACGGAATCAGAATCTGTTTTTATTTGCCCTTTATTAACCCCTGTTGTGGCTGAAATGAATGAGCAAACTAGAGTATTTCCAGTAGTTTCAGCTACTGTTGTTTTAATAAGGCTACTGCCCACATCTTTACGTTTAAAGCCATTACTCAACAATGTACAAAATCTGTCCAGTTCTAGAAACTCTATTTACTTCTGTTTATTGTCGGGAGCCACAATTATGTTAGGCCCGTATCCATCCCAGCTTCATTGGGGCTACAGAGAAAAGACACTGTGTAGAGTTCTAAAAACAAGTCCTTGCAACTGAGGTTACAGGGCTGAGGTGTGCAAGTTTTTGGTTTGGGAGTAATAGAGAGTGATTGTTGTTGAGTTGGGAGGCACACGAGGACAGAATGTATAGACATGCAGAGGGAGCTGAAGTGGAAATAAAGACTGAAATATGAAGATCATAGGGTGAGTCAGACATGAATCAGTTTAATTCATGATGCAGCCTGAAGTACTAGACACTATAGCACATGAAACCAGTAGCAAGAAGATAAAGTCAGCCTTCACGCTGGCCATTCACACATACCTTTTTTTGACGGGAGTCCGTCAGTGTTCGCTCTGCTTTTTTGCAGTTGGGAAACACAATTTAATCCAGCCTGGGTCCAGCCCCAAACACACAGCTACTATTGGTAAGCCAAAGAGCACAGGCAGCGTGTGAGCAGCTGGCTTGAAATAGCAAGTAAATGTATATGTGTGTATATGTGAGTGTGTGCCAGTGATGGAGCTTTCACCAAAAACGTCATTTTACAGGTGAGTTGGATGTTCATGTATGTAAGCAACCTGAAACAGCTGTGTGTATGTGTGGCCCATGACCAGTCTGTGTGTGTGCATTCAGTGCGTGTCACCACTCATGCTTCAGCTGTGCTGGCCCTCTGTATGAGTGTTTATTTTCCCCTTTTCTCCTTTCTCCCCATGCTGACAAACAAACTGCCTCTACCCTGTTGTAATCTCACTTCAGATGTGTGCATCACATTCACCTCTTAATGTGGGCACTGAGTGCCTGTTTGTAGAGTTGGTTAGGCTTCGGTCTGTGTGTGGGCACGCTTGTGAACCTGTGTGGCATATTTATAGAACACAAAAGCATGGCCATGTGGGAAAAAATATGCCACATCACAGAAACAGATGGGCACAGTCTTTCATCCTTTATGTGATGGCCGTACCCCATACATTTACATTTTTAAAATTAATTTAAAAAAAAAAAACAAGTACTATTTGCTATGCGCTATGGGTGCATTTAATGTGCTTTTATATTTTGTATCGTATGAAGCTGCTACCTTTTCAGCCTAGTGTTCAGTTTTGCGAACTAATAAGTGAATTGTTTTGTACAATGTAATCAGTTATCTCCACTGTATTCTTCAGATATTTAAAAACATTTTCTTCCTACCCAGAATATCCTGTATTCCACAGCAGCAGCCATTCTGAGAGAACAAAATGCACAACATACCTCTGCAAATATGAAGGCAGCCACATAGATTTTTAAACAGCACATCAGCACACTGAGATTAGACAGCAAAGAACTCTGCTGGGCGAAATGCTCATGCACCGCATGTATTCTGTTCTATCAGAGCGAGTACCACGGATGAATAACGCTCAGCTGGCCTCCATGGGAACTCTGCTTTCCAGCAAGACCAACAACACAAATCCTCATCCAACATTCTCTCATTCCTTCCACAACCTGGCCCAGCTTCCTCCATCATATGAAGCGGTTATGAAACCCGAGATTAACCGCTACTCTTCCCTCAAGAGACTAGGTGAGTATCTATGCGTGTGGGATACATGGCACATTTCTGTTGATTGTCTGAGTGCACTCTGTGACAAAGAAAATCTGCCTTATCTGAGTGTAGGAAAAATTAACCAATGTTATTAATCCAAAATTAGAATAAACACAAATTATCCAGTAAATAGTGATTTTACAGCAGTGGGCTTCTTTCTGCCAGCAAATCACAACTGAATATTACAATAAATGCAAACAAACAAGCAAGCTGTAAAAAGTATTAAGATTTCTTTTTTCTAAAAAGTAGTCAATATTTTGTGAGCTGTTTAGAAGAACACATGTTTGGATCCAGTGCCTCCAGTCATTGGGTGAATTAATATAATTCCATAATCAACACACTTCTGTAATCTACTGAAATAAAAAGAGCTAAACCAGGGATTTGATGGATCTGCAAGTAAAAGTGGGCTTTCATGAGGAAGAGGTGTAGTTGGTTAAGCAAACACTTTGCCATACACAAAACCACCATTTACTGTATTAATGTTGTTTGTATTTGTTGAAATGTAAACTTAACACTACTGCCCAAGAGTAAACAAAAATAATATTGTCAAGTGCCTAAGACTTTTGCACAGTACTGTATGTGTGTCATTTCCTGATCTCTCTTCATGGAGGCCCAGGATTACTTGGAAATCTGTTCTTCTGACCAGCTCAGTAAATATGACAACTACTTTTTACAACAAACTGCTTTCTTGTGTTATTTGCTTTTATTTAAATATTAACTTGTGTTTTTGGTGATAGAGACTCACTGCTGAGATGAATTGCTTTGAACAGAGAAACTGACCAACAGACATACTCCAAAATTAGAACTTTACTTCTGCTGCAAGTTACTAGTTTATGCAAGCATTTTGTTGCATTAATGTGTATTACACTTTTCAAAACGGTTTTTAATATGATAAGTCTTTTTATATGAAAGTATTCAGATTCAGGTCAAATTTTTCCATCTACTTTTTCTCCCATTTAATTACAGAGAAAGATCTGGATGAGTACACAGGTTACTATACCTCAAAGAGACGGCCCAACAATGCACCACCTTCTTTCCACTCCTCCCAACATCACCTACCCTGGGGTGGTGACTACACTCTAGGGGCACGGGGAACGCTGCCTCTGCATTCATCCCGCACTCGAATATATGTACCTACTTCTACCTCCACACCAAACCCTTACCCTTTGCTCCAGTCGCCATACAGCCCCACCTTTGAGACAATGAGCAAGCCACCTCGCCGGGTGTTGTCTCAAGACCAGCTTCTGGCCCTGGGAGAAGGAAACACCCTCTCTCACCTCTCCAAGAACCAGCAGCATCAGTACTACAAAGCCATGACCACCAGCAAGAGTTCCAACTCCCAGGCGCTGCGAAAGTCCCACGAGCGCCTCCTGGTGTCCCCTGATCATCTAGAGGAGAGAATGATGGTGGGTGGGATGGGAGACTATGGGGGCATGATGTCCACCATGTCTCATCTCAGCCACCACAAGAAAGCGCAGTCGCAGCAGAACGTGTGCGTGACACCCTCGCTCGACCGCCACCACATGATCAAGATGAACTCGCACCCGACCTCTGGCCGTGAGCAGGAGCATAGCACTGCTGCTGCCATGCCAGCTGGCCATGGGGCTGGCACACTGGGCTGGGGGGAGGGGCACAGCTCTGGGGGCGGAGCTGGAACCATGGGCCACAACGCCCGCAGGATGGCCTTCGCCACAAAACGGCAGAACACCATAGAACAGCTGCACTTCCTCCCCGGAGGAGGCGGGGGAGGGGGTGGCAGCGGAGGTGGCCAGGCACTGCGAACAGGGAGTAAGAACGAAGTCACTGTGTGAAGGAGGAACGAGGGAGATAGAAGACAGAAAAGGGCTTGGTAGAGAGTGAGATGCTGAGATGCATTTGCTCAATGAAAGAGGGAAAAGCTGCTTTTAGGATGGCTTGGAGTTAGAATGAAGAATGAAGTGGGGAAAAGTCAAGGCAGGAAATGTTCATAGTGTGAACAGATGCAGGATGTGAAGCTCATAGCAAGGGATATTGGTGTATTGCTGGGACCTTAGAGAGAGAAAGATGTGAGACAATACACGTGCAGATGCCTTTTTGCCCCCTGCTGCTTGTTGCTAAGAAACAAGGATAGCATAAACCCTTGAATGTGTTTTTGAATTGAAACTAAATGAACTAAGTAGGTTCCCTTACTTACATTGGTAAAGAGTTGTGTTGGATTTAATTTGACACATGGCAGTGGAATGAGGATGCTTGTATTGTCTTAGAAACTACTGAAGGCTCCTGACTATTTGATGTTATATATGAAAAGGTACCTCTGAAAGCAATAGGTCGTGGTGATCTTTGATTCATGTACAAGTTGTGCACTTGTGGCAGATATTTAGAGCATTTGGGAAGACTAAAGGGAAGGAAACAGTTATTGACTAGAACCATCCAGCATACGGTAGTAATTAGTCAGTAGGCGTTAAGCCTTTTCATGCATGTCTGACCAGTCAAGGGACTGCTATGTACGACTTTTCCTGTCAGGGTCCTTTTGGTCTGTAATCATGGGAGTGTAAGAGTTAGACAAATTAATTATGAGCATGCATTATTATCAACAAAGATCAAACTCTCACAAAATTTCTAACTGCAGCTGTTCACTGTATAAGGTCAGTGGTGAATGGGAAAAGGGGATGGGGCATACAGTGGATACTTTATTCCAAGGGCTATTCTAAAACTTTTCCCTGTATGTCTGCTTCTGTGTTTGGTCAACATTTTTTTAAACGATCATTACTACGTGTCAGTGTAAGCGACACAGCTGTTTAGAACAAAAAGATTACCGATCTTTAAGAGTGTGGAAAACAATGCAGAGTTCTGCATATAGCTAATTATGTACTTTGTCAAGCTAAACAGCTTAAAACACATTATGACGTGTCATTCTCCCATTAATGAGCAGGCTGACTTTTGTATATTATATTCTGGAAAAACATTGGTTTTTCTTTAAAGATTTCTGTATATTCGTCTATTGTATACTCACAAAATGGACAATGTTGTGGTGGGTGACCAGGACTAGACTGAACTGAGAATCTATATGACAGAAATCAGAAGAAAATGGAATGGCTATAATACAGGCCCATAATCCTGAAAATGCAATTAAGTATCTAAAATTTTCTTTATACTTAAGTATCACATAATAAATGGAACAAAAAAAATTTTCAAGGAATTCCCAGTGTTCAGGTGTGTATACATGTCAGTTTATGTGCACATATTATCATTATAATTAATATTCTTAGTCCATTCCCATCCATTATTCTGCTTATGTTTTTGTGACTTCCATTTTCCTTTTGGTTATTATTGAAGTTTCTAGTGAATCCTAACCTTTGTAATTACTGACAAAAAAGCAGATGCAATCAAATTGAAAAGACAAAAAGCATGAAGATGTCAAAGCCAGTGTTGATGATGTCATATTGCTGACTTTTGATGTCAAGGTGTGTGTGTGTGTCCTGTTTGTGTGTCTGTATTTCTGTGCCTGTGTGTAGTTCAGTGTCTGTTTTTGGAATGCTGAATCTCACATTTTATCTGACTTTTATCTGATTTGTAAGAAGTCAGAGAATGTGCATTTCAGAAAACCTAAGGAAATTAAAAAAAAAAAACAGAAATTCCTTTATTTTCTTTTCATGTGAGTTTTTTTTTCTTTTGGACCAAGCTTCCATAATAAATGTAATAATTTTCAAACCGACATTCACTAAAGTATTTTTTAACCATAAACATTTTTACAGCTTGATTTTGGATTCTGTTGTTTATTACAGACACACAAATGATGTAGGGCATGATCTAGTGTGATGTTGTTCCCAATAAAACGTTTTTCTAAAAAGCTTTTTGAAAAATAAATCCCCATCACTACAACAAGACATTGCAGTCTGTGCCAGTGAGTCTCAGTGAGTTGCTTCAGGATTTTTATGGTATTCCGATGAGCAAACCGTGCTCTTTTACAGTAATAACAATGTAACAATTCTAATACCACCAGGTTAGACCCGTATAGTACCACATGCCTCAACATTTCTATTGCAGTGATGAAGTGTTTTGTCAGTTGGAACTTTGTCCCGTGATTTTTCTGAAATACACTGTTTAGTTCATCTATTTTAAAAAGTGGTCTATTTAATAAGTGAAACTGATACAAACTCTTATCATTCCCATCAATTTTTGTCTCACTCCAACTACCAATATGACTCAGTTTCACAACTGGTGTATGTGAGATGCCATGCAAATGTCTATTGGCAGCAGAACAGAACAAAATCAGTCCTCTGGATTGCACTGTGAACGTGTGGGCTTTGGATACATGGCATTTTAACTTCCTGAATATAATACACTGTGCAATTATTTGTAACGCCTCTGACTTGAATTCAAGTCATTTGAAATGAGTATTTTCCAATTGTAGTGACGCCTCCTGCATTGTAAATAGTTCTGATACAAAATTCAACAACCTGAACACACGGATGTTCTACGTTACAGTTCTGTCACCAGTGCAATAACATGTTTACATCAGTGGCAGGTGGATTGGGAATGCACTGGTAAACAATCACACTTTTAATTGACATGAATTCTAATATACGTTTAAACAGAAAGCCCTTCAGAGCCCTTTATTTGGTCTGAAAGTAAAAATGTTACACGTTAGCTTGAACATTGAGCCAGGTTTTGCATTGTAGAAGATAATGGAGCAACTCTAGTGTTAATCCTAGGAAATTTAGGGTAGTATTTTGTTGCTTTCAAATATTTTTTACTCGGGATGCGGCGAATATTGGGCCACCGAAACTTTTTGGCCAAAAACGGCAAAAAAATTTTTTTTTTTTAACGCGAACAGTGATGACGCAATCAGCAACTGAAACCTGAACGGGTCAGATTGGATTAGAGTCAACATGTCTGCCGTGTGGGCGCATTTCGATATATCTAATAAAGACATGGGGGAAGCCATTTGTAAAGCGCACAATGCCGACATTTCTAAATGGGGTGCATCCACAAAGACTTTCTCAACGTCGGGATCAATTTATCATATAAAATCATGCAGAGTATGAATCACAGAAGAGGCAAGACCCTTCGAGCACACCCACTCCGTCTGTGTTTTTGAAAAGGCAAGAAAGTTTTCCAGTGATTCCAGTTAATATATGGATTATGTCAGTCTTTGTTTTAATACACTATTTTGTTATAGGCCTACAGAGAAAGTTGTTTTATCTTTCAACAGTTTATAAAGCACTTCTGAATGCACTTTGTTCAGAATATTAAAATGCTCTTGTTTTATGAGAGAAGAAATTTAATTGTATAATATTTCAGCTTTCTTGCTTTTAGGCTATTAATGAGTGGGGCCAAGTAAAATATTTTATTTAGAAAATGTATTTATATTGTGCAATGTTTAAATGCTACATAAATAGTATGTGGTTTTGTAACATTTATTTTCATAATGTAATAATAATTTCTTTCAGTGTTTTTGGTTTTCGGCCAAGTGTTTCCTTATTTTTGGTTTTTGGTTTTGGCCAAAAAAAAAATAATAATTTCGATGCATCTCTAATTTTTACCCACTGAACCGGTGTTGTAGCTTGTCGCATGATTTACCTTCAAGATTGTGGAACACATTCTTTAAAGATTGTAGCTCTTTTGGATTCATGGATTTAAAAGTCAGCAAGACCTAGGCTAAGGGACTCTGAGCTACACTGTCCTTAATTTCCTTCCAAATTCTGGAACAGTCTTTAAAAAAAAACTTTATCTTGAGTTTAATCTAAGTCAGCATGACCTAGTCTGAGAGACTTAGTTGCAGATTCCACAATAAAACATTGGACTAGTTTGTCTGGCACATCTAATTTAACCTACTGTTTAAAGCAGCCCTATGCATTGACTTATGCTTTCAGTTGCATTACGCGGAAAAACAAAGATTTTGATGCTGGGAGTAAAATGTGATTTGCGTGAAATCGACTGTGCTGAATCCAACTCTGCAATAAAAATATGCCTAGCAGATCCAGAAGTTATAGGCATAATATGCATGCAAGCATAATAACAGTTGTTATTATGGGATCTTATGCATGCATTACTTCGGGTGTCATAGACAAAATGTGAATTTAGCCCACTGGATATTGCATAACACATATAGATTAGACAAAGTAGCAGACAAATTATTTTTTGGGTGGGATCCAGCGTTACAGAAGACCCTTAGATTACATTTTACCTCAAAAACTATTGGAGAGACAAATAGCAGCTGAGAGTTTTAAACAAGGAACACAACACTGTCCTTAATTTACCTCCAAAATTCTGGAGCATGATCTTTAAACATATTAGCCCCCATAAACCTGAGGGACTTGGTAACAGATTCCACCAAGGAAACAAATGATGCATGAAATTACTGGACTAGTTAGCCTAGCACATCTGATTTAACCAACTTGTGCTTTCAGTTTCGTTTAGAAGAACCTTCCCCAGTAAATTAAAGTTTTACCTAGAATACCAATGGAAAGACAGATTTCTACCTAGAAAACCATAGATGAGATAATTTCCTTGTAGTAAACCCTATCATGTAAATTAAACTTTCACCAAGGAGTTTTTTTGTTTTTTTTTTACCTTAGGAGAAACTATTTTTTTACCTTAAAAAACATTGGAGACAAACAGCAGTCAGTAGTTTGAAACAGGTAACAAAAGACACTGTGATTTGCATCTAAAATTACTTCCAGTACTCTTTAATGAATCTTAACCCTTAAAAACATCGATTGGGTTAATCTTAAGTCAGCCTGCTCGAGTCTAGGGGACTCTGATCACTTGGTCGCAGGTTCCACAAGGAACAAATGAGGCGTCACAGCCCTGCGCCATTTTGAGGGGCCGGGTCGGAGAGGCCTGGGGGGCGGCGGGGGGAGAGGGGCGGGCCGGCAGAGCCTGGCTGGTAAAATGGCTTCATATCGGTGGCACTGGGCTTCTCTCTGACATCCACACACATACTGCACGGAGTAGCTCCCCTCGTCCCTCCTTGGGGGAGTGAAGGTGCTGAAAGTCTCTGAGTGTGAGACACAAATGATACTAGGCTGTTCGAAGGGGGCGCCCGTCTAACGCCTTCATGTTTACAAACAGCAGGTCTGACATTACCAAAAAACGTCTTAAACTGGCTTCTAGGCGTATTTTGGGCAGCTGTTCAGTTTTAAACTTCATTACCGCCCGAATTATTCTCCAATGCGTTATTTTTATTATTATTATTTTTTTTTTTTTTAAACTTGTTTTTAAATATGAGCGCCTTTAACAGTCACCCTTCAGACTCCGTTTCACAGTATTTAGTGTATCCACTTGTTTAGAAGCTCTTATCGCGAAGAAAAATAAAAAATACATCATTTTAAAAATACGTCTTTAACAACTACAAGTCAACTTGTTCTGAGTTGAACTTCTGTGTCACGTTGTTTGGCGTCCTCTTATTTCACCGAAGATCTTTTGGAAATAAAGTCATATTTAGTAAGAAATAATTTGAAAAACACGTCTTCGAGGGCTACTCGTTAGCTTGGTGAGAGCTGAGTTGAGTCAGCCATCAGCTATTGTTTTACATTACTCAGTGTATCCACGTATTTCATAGAAGCTTTTTGCGAAAGAATTGAAATAAAACTACATTTAAAAATATATAAAGTTATATATATATATATTTAAAAAACACGAGCTACATACTAGCCCGTCTGTTTGTGTTGAATGGCTGTCGGACGCTTTAGGTAGCGACACCGGCCGGAACTGTGTCAGTGGCCGGAAGCGAGCAGTGTGAGAGCGAGCCCGAACAGCAGAGGAAGAGACGGGGACGGAGAGAAAATGACACGGGGCGGAGAGGAGCTCGGGCGGTGAAACGGGCTGAAAAAGCGAACCGAGAGGACGCGGAGGACGCTGCGGGCGCTGAGGGGGAGCTAAGCGAGGAAGCAGGCCGGGTGCGGGGTCACGGAGAGACGGAGAGAGAGAGATACATACTCAGAGAGAGAGAGAGAGGAGGAGAGAGGCCTGCAGCTCGGGCTCCCGACGGGACGAGCAGGAAAAATGACCTGCTAGCCTGAAATCGGAAACCTCCTTTGTGTACACGCACAATCCGGCGCCCTTTTATTTCATTTTGTTTTTAAAACCCTCCTCTCCCCCCTCTCTTCTTCGCACGAGTCCTACTTTTCGTCTCAGCGCGGTAGAAAACTTGTGTTTGCTGCGAGATGAGCCGCTCGGTGCTCCGTCTTTATTTTGGCTAGCCTGCCGGACAACGAGCGATCCGTGCGGCGGGCCCCCACTTCACCCCAACAGACTGTCTGGAGAGCCACAGCACTTTTTATCTCCGTCTAAAGTACGTGTTTTTCCAAACAGATCGCAAATTTGGACGTAGCCGACCCCCCCTCCCTCCTCTCCCCCACCCTCCCTCCACCACCACTAATACCCCCACCCCTCTCCCTCCTGGGGTATACTGAATATCTGTGATATTTTTGCAAGTTTTTTGTTGTTTTTAAATGTTTCAAATGCCCAGGCCGTGCGCTTTGGAAACATTTTGAACTTTTAAATTATTGATGGTGTTTTTAAAAGGAAAAGCATTTGTGTGCTTTCGAGGGATGTGAAAGGCTCTTTTTGGCTTCTTCCCTCCTTCCACTCTGACGAGTTAGAGAGGAGTACCCAGACTGAACCGTTTTGGTAAGTTAGGTCATGTATAAACACTTGCATATGTTACAAATAAATCCATATACGTAAAAAAAAATGTGTATGTTTGTATATGTATATATGTATATGTATGTATATATATATATATATATATATATAATTTATTGACTTAATTTTCTCCCACTCAAAGAATGCACCTGGATAGAAGTGAATGCAACATTTTGGCTTTAGTCCTCCATTGTTTGAGTAATTATATAAATATGTTTGACTTCATTCCTTATTCTCTAGTCTGGCATGACCTGCTGCTTTACTTTTTAACAATGTCCATATTTGGAGGGCTTTTTGCATTTGATTTGTTTTTGATTCAAGATAGGTCCCAGAGTACTGAAAGTAGTTGTACAGTATGTAAGCGTGTGACTGAGGGATCATAGAATAATAATATAATTCTTTGCCTTTCCTGGGGATGTTCATTTTTGCATATAATGAAAACTGTTTTGCTCAGTGCAATGCAGCTATTGGTTATTGTTTTTATTTATTTGTTTGTTTGTTTGTTTGCTTGCTGTGTCAGTTCTCCTCACCTGCACAAGTTCAAGTGGTAATAATGAGTACATTTTGGACAGTATATAGTAACTGCTGGTCTATACTGTCTGATTTTCTAATGTAGCAATATTTTTGTGACAATAGAGAAGTATTTTCATACTATAAAGTATTTTTGTGTGCTTCATATTGTTTTGAAAGAACATCTTAAGCTCTTTACAAAGTAAATTAGTATTTTAACATTACTTTCTGGAAAATAACTTCCTTTATTAGTAATAGTTACTATACAGTGTAATGCGCCTGTTAATCTAATTTTAGGAGAGGAACGTGTAACATGCAGAAGAAGACTTATCAGGTTGTTAAAGACATTCTGTTAATGAAGAGCTGCAGTGCTATGGAAGTACGGACTTGTTCAGTATATTGATCATTTTAAATGTCATCATTGTGGCTGATTCATGAATTTTGATATTGAATTTTACCAATAGTGCCTAGTCCTGTGTAGTGCGCAAAATGGGATTGGTGTACAGCATTATGTATCGGTTAGAAGACAGTAATAATTGGATCAAAAACACTTTGTGTTTAACAGTGGGTTTGTTTTCTGTTACATGGGTTTTTTGTGTTGCGTAAGTCTCTTCAGTGCTATTTTTATTTTTGCACACAGACTGCTTTAATAAGTACTTAATAACTGTAGAATTATTTAAATCAGTAGTTTACAGTTTAATGATTAAATGGCGATGGACAACCTAACTATTATTGTTCTGCTCTCTTTTTATAATTAAGGTTAATCTGCTGGGGACCGGCAGAGTCTCATATGACTTTATTCTGCTCCTGAACTTCCAGCCTGGACTTAAAGAAATTGGATCCAACCAGCGGGCACTCTGAACTTTTAGTTTGTCACTTTGATTTGAACTGAATTGGAAAGACAACATATATAAGGAACTCACAAATGGGGACCATTTCAATGAATGCCTGTGAGATAAATAAGTAAGAGAACATTCCCTCACCGGTAAGATTTTAGATTGTTATAAGCCGCAAATTATACATTTATTTTCATAATAATATTGTTACTATTTTACATGTAGATGTACTTTTGTATGTTGTACACCACTTTTAAATTGCTTATACACTTCTAGTTAGATGTGTTTATAGGTAACTATTTAATCTTAATATATTTTTCCAGAATAATTATGGGCTACATCTTCTGTCAGAACTTTTTCTTAGTTGGATCGGAAAGTCATGACATCAAACAAGCTTATTTTTTAAAAAAAAACCAAAAAACCCAAATGTTCAAAGAAAGTTTGTATCAGAATATTTGTTTGTTCATCTTAGCAGCAAATCAGTGATTTATTGATCTGTTCATGCGTATCAGTTAATTAAGCAGCAGTGTCCTTTTTACCGCAGCAGCAAAGGAACGGGAAGGAACCAGAGGAACATCCCTCAACAGTGAGAGGGAAATGTTCCAGTTTGGAAAGTACCCCATGGACATTTTAGAAATGCTTAGTGGACACCAGGCTCACCAGTTCAAAGGCCTGGGGCTGGAAAGGCAGCTGCAGCACCAACAGCAGGTTCAACTCCAACACCAGCAGCAGCTTCAGCAGCAACAGCAACAACAGGGTGAGGCCTCTGGCGCACTCCTCTCTGGATTGGGCCTAGGTTCTCTTCAAGGATCTAGAAGTAATGCATTTTCAGATTCCTCATCTATCTTTGCCAAAATGGGCGCACCGCCTCCACCTATCCCACAGCAAACTCAGTCCTCTTCATCACAGAGCTCACGCAAGTCTAGCAAGATGAGCAGCAGCAGTGGGAGTGGGACTTCAACCTCTGGATATCCACAATTCTTACGTCCCTTTCACCCGGCAGAGGCTGCTCTAGCGCAGGAGCAACTTCACTCAGGGATGGGTCGTTTTGATTTTGCAGGAGGAAGTAGTACTAGTGGTTCTGGAGTAATTGGAGGAGTTGTAACATCTGCTCCCCCACCACCACCATTGCACCCTGGCCTTTCCGTGCCTCAGCCATCCCCTGGACCATCATCTTCATCACCTTCTCCTTCTAGTTCAACCACCACATCCAATAACCCCCCTAGCAGTAGCAGTACAGTGGCTGGACTAGTTGGAGCCCAGTCTGATGCTAGAAGTTTACACCAGCAGTTCAGTTGCATGCTTGCAGCCAACCAGTATTTCCTCTCTGGAGTGCCTGCCAATGCCAGCTTGGAGCAGTTTCTAGTTCAGCAGGGCCCCCATAATCATCTTGGTCTTGCAGACTCAAACACAGGTCTTGCTCCTCCCCCAGCCCTTCACCCCTCTCACACCCATGGTCACCCACCCCCTCAACCTCAGCAGCAACAGCAACAGCTACCACCCCATGCCTTGTCTCATCCACACAGCCATGCCCATCCACACCATCCTCTTCACCCTGCCCCCCAGCCATCACCTCTTGGTGGGTTTGATTTTCAAGGTATCCCTGTTCTTTCCTCCAATCAGCTAGCTTCCCTAATGCAACAGGAAGCTGGTCTCCCACTCCCACTCCCACTCCATCTTTCTGTCCCAAAGGATGATGGTAAGGGGGATGGTGGATCTGGAGCTGGAGGAAGCGGAGGTAGCGGCAGCAGGAGAAAGAAAGCAATGGCTGGTTACCTGCCCCAGAGGAAGACAGATGGTAGCAATAGCAGTAGTGGAAGTAGTGCTAACTGCCACAGCAGCTCTGGGGCACATAGTCATGATGGGTCTTCTGGCCTTGTTGGAGGAGGCGGAGGGGTTGGTATGAGGGGTCTTGGTGACCCCTCCTCCATCCTCTCCTCTTCAACACCATCCTCCTCCTCTTCTTCAACTGTCTCTTCCTCTTCTTCCTCTGCCCCCTCCTCAAATTCTGCCTCAGTCTTAGTATCAAATGTTTCACAGATGCCCAAAACTGATAATCAGTCTGCCATGACTCCCACTGTTACACAACCTGAGCCAGAGTCTCTTTATCACTGTGGAGAATGTGGCAAATCATTCACACACCTTCCAAGTCTTCGTAGACACATACGCAGCCATGAAGGAGAAGTTAATGATCCCAATAGCACTGCTAACACAAACCCAAATACAAGCCACCAGCATCCATCAGATACAGGTGTCCCTCATTCAACTCAGGATGGCATATCTCAGCAAAATGCCCATCATCAACATGAGCAGAATCAACAGCAGTCCAACCCAGACCCCGCTTCGTCCTCATGCCCAAGTCCAGATAAATCTTACTGTTGCAATGAATGTGGAAAAGGCTTCAAAAAAAGAGGGCATCTCCTTCAGCATGGTGTTATCCATTCTGGTGCACGTCCATATGCATGTTCTACCTGTGAGAGATCTTTTAATCGTCGTGAATCTCTGACACGACATGAGAAAATTCATGAGGATAAGCCTTACCGCTGTCCAGCCTGTGGCCGTTGCTTTAGGGAGAGCACGTCTTTGCTTAACCATGCTGCCTCTGGCTCTTGTGGTAAACCAGGAAGGGGTTCAAGATCTAGAAGTAGTGATGGCAGTAGCTCAGTGAGCTCAGAGGGCAAAGTGGAAGGTGATTTCCAAACTCTAGGAGATGATAAAGGTTTGGTATATGCGAAGACTGAGGGAGGTGGAGCAGGCTTGTCCTGTGATGGCCTGTATCAGCAGGAAAGAGGAAATCCAAACACTGGAGATAAACCTGAGGCTAAATACAATTCAGCATATTCACGAGATCTCTACCAAACGCCCTACAGGGTTGACGACTATCGTCGGCCACAAGGTAACCCCACATCATATTCTGGAGATGGCTCTTGTAATAATAATATGTCAGGCCCTGCTCTTAGAAAAGCTCCTTTAGCTCCAACACTTCATCCACACCCTCCAAATCAACATCACCACCAACACCAACAGCAGCCGCATCTTCCACTCTCCTCTCTCCTGGATGACTCTGAAGATGAAGTTACTAGTAGTGCCATGTCTGCAATTGCTGCTGCTGCTGCTGCCTCTGTCTTGCCTGCTGAAATGAACAGTGGGGGACGAGAAGAACGAAGGGACATAATAGGAGGTCTGTTGGGTGGACTTGGATTTGGGTCTATGAGTGGCCCGTCATCTACATCTGCTGGAAATGGAGGGAATGAGGAGTGCCTGAATGGATCTATGATGCCCTTGTCTCACCCTGCACAGCAGCAGCAGCAACAGCAGCCTAATTCACAAAATGCCACATCTGATGCCAAACCCAAACGACCCCGTAAACCAAGACAAAAGAGGGAGCCTAGACCTGGTGGTATCCCTGGAGAGGGTGTGAAGCGTCGGAGAAGTAACCAGAATCGTGGAGATGGAACGGAAAGGCCTTATTTATGCACTGTTTGTGGACGTGGCTTTGGCAGACGTGAGACCCTGCGCAGACATGAACGTGTTCATACAGGGGAAAAGCCATTCCACTGTGATGTCTGTGGCAAAGATTTTCGAGAACCTTTCCATCTCACTAAACATCAGACTGTTCATTCAGGGGAGAAGAACTACAAGTGCTCCCTTTGTGGAAAAGATTTTGGCTACGCACAAAGTCTAAAAAGACATGAGAAACTACACCTGAGAGGAGATTTTAAGCCGAGGCGGAGTAAGACCAAGTCTTCTGTAAACCGTGGAGCAGTTAGTCAAGAGAGCAATCAAACAGCCCCCAGTTCCTATTATTCTTATCCTCAGGATAAACCTCAAGGATCCAGTGCTACCACATCAAACCAGCCCCCTCCTAGGCTGTACACGTGTGAAATTTGCTGGAAGTCTTTTCGTCACCACTTCCACTTGACTGCCCATCATCAAGCTATCCATGAGCATGGGGGAGAGAAACTTTTCTCATGTGAGGTATGTGGTAAGGCATTTGCTTACTCCAACAGCCTGACAAGGCATAGATTATCTCAGCATGGTTTGGCACGTGCAGGACCAGCCACCCAACCAACAGGAAGTGTATCTAGTGGAAACACCTCATCCCTAAACGAAAGTGAAGCTGCCACTAACACTCTCCTTCATCTTACTTCAGACAGTGGAAGTCATGGTGTACAGCAAACCCACTCAACCATTTCCCACACGCACCATCTTCACCCTCAGCCTGCAGGTTATTCTCCTCTCTTCTACACACCAGAATCTGGTCCTCATAGTTCAAATACCAGTGGCCCCTCACACCCCCAGCACCCTCACTACTCACACTCCACTGTAGCGCCCCTCCCCCATCAACAGCCCGTAACTGGGAAGGGGCAGCAAATGTATTCAGGGGTGACAGGAAACCCTGCTCATTGCGCTCCTCCTCATATCCATATTTCTTCCTCCTCACTCTCTCAGCACCACCACCAGCAGCAGCAGCAGCAGCAGCAGCAGCAGCAACAGCAGCATTCCTTCCAGATGCTGCCACAGCATCTGCAACATCCAGTCGTTCAGATGCATGGAGAGGTTACCCAAAAGAGGAAAAAAAAAAAAAAGAAAAAAATTAGATTAGTCAGTGGGGGGCAGCTGGTTAGGGAATTCACTGATTTTGAAAATGCTCAGCGGCGTAGATTTTTAAAAAGAAAGAAACGCAGGCTTCAGCATCAGCTCAAAATGAAAAAGTGGATAGCCCAGCTTAAATGGGCCAGGTATGCTGGAGGATTTGGAATTAACGTTGGGGGCGGTACATGGCGGGTTGGCCGGTTGAGGTTCAGAGGTCTGCGATCTTTAATAATCCCCATAAAGTCCTTCCCATGCCCTATTTGTCCTTCCACCACCTTTGCACGACGGATAACCCTCTCAGTCCACCGTGTCACAAGGCACCCCCCAAGGAAGCATGGGTGTCGAGCCCGTCTGAGGTGCGTTGTTTGCGGCAAGCGTTCCCGAAGGCTACTCTCGGCTCTCCGCCATCGGGCCCGGCACCTTTCGCAAGGGTCCTTCTCTTGCCCTCGATGCCCGTCTCGGTTCTGGAACGGCACCCTGCTACAGCGGCACATATTTGCTTGTCGACGTGTTGGCGTAGGACGGAGAACATCACCAAAGGGGACTAATCCTCAGAAAGGAGATGATCATTTTGCAAGAGCAAGTGGCATTGCGATGTACAGGCACTAAATATTTTCTTCCCTAAAGAAAATATCCTTTCAAACTGATGGATTTTGAGAGCCAGAGAGATACATGTGACAAGGCATAGTGGAATATCGGATTCTAATCCACTACATGTTGACACACACACATACACCCATTATGCACATGGTCTCTGGCTTCCGCCAAGGGAGTGCCTCTTATAACAAATGACTTGGTTACCTGAACATTAAACCTGGAAAAAAGAAAAGAAAAAAATTAAGAAAAAAATCCATTAAAGACATGGATCTCTAACATGGTTTCTCCAAAGGGGAAGAATATTTTAGATTATGACTGTTTTGGTAGCACCTTTGTTGTTATGGTAGCATCTCTATCCTCTAAAAATGCATTCATTACGTATTTTCGTAACTTTTTTTTTGTGCTGCGATGATGGATGCAAACCAGTAAGAGTGAACTAATCTGAACAGTAACAATATTTCTCCAAATTAGTTTCCCCCTTATTACTCAGAGTTTGACAGTATAGTCTTTCATTATTCTCAAATGTATGTAGCTTTCTGTTCCTTGTGGACTTGTGTTTTTATTGTCGTCTCCCCCCTCGCGCCCCCCCCCCCCCTTTCTTGTTTTTGATTCTGTTCATACAGTTCTACAAATGCTTGCCCTGGAACATAATGTTGCTATTTGGGAAACTGTTAACAAAAAAACATAACTGTATATTCGCTAAGGACAACACTTACTAAGACACTTACTTTTAGAAAATATCTTGACTATGCGAAACCAATGGGTCAGAACCTTGAAACCATGTGAAATTTTGCGGCAGAACTGATGGGGAGGAGACAGTATAGCGCAATAGATGCCATGTTCTGTGAGTTTAATGTCTTTCTTTTTCTTTTTTTTTTTTAAATATGTAATTTTGTAGGTATTTCTATGACAAGTGTTATATCTTTGGTTGAGATGGATTGGCATAGAAGTGGAGAAACCAGTCCGTACTGTAAAATCCGTATTATATTTTATTATGTATCGGCCGTTTTCAGTTTGTTCTTTTTTTATTCTTAAGTACAAGTTTTGTTTTTTAATCATTTGTACTATTTGTGGGTGGGTGTGTGTATGTTGTAAGATGAGGGGAATATATGTATCAATGTGATTTTATTTTATTTTTTTTTCCTTTGTTTTTACCCCCCTTTTTGGTCTGTCTAACCTTAACCAGTTTAGCACAGTTCCCCAACACTATTGTATACATTTCAGTACTTTACTTAGCTCCTCTGTCCCAATGTTTTAATCTCAGTAAACTAAAATATAAATACTAAACTATTCTTTTCTTTTTCCTGCGTCAACAAAAATTGGTGAGTCCCGCAGAAAACCAATAAAAACATGAAAATGTCATCCAAGGTAGTTTGATATTATTTGGAGATATAAACCCTTGCTTCATTCTTTAAACACCAGCTTATGATGAACTGGCCTTTATGGCCAGTTGGTGGCCTAGTGGTTAGGGCATTCGCCCTGCGACCAGAAAGTCCGGGTTCAATTCCCAAGACCACTAGGCTCAGCTGAGGTACCCTGAGCAAGGTACCGCCCCCACACACTGCTCCCCAGGCGCTGTGTTCATAGCCCCCTGCTTCACTTGGTGAATGGATTAAATGCAGAGGAAGTATTTCGTGCTGTTCACACTGTGCTGTGGTGTGTTCACGTATGACAAAAATGGTCACTTTCACTTTCATGGTCTGTTTAATTCGTATGGGCTAAATAATTGACATTTTAGGCAGGAGAACTGACTAGGGGTTGTGCACCTGGCGCTGTGCTGCTGTTCCAGGCTGTTAGCCACTCACATGCACTGGCACATGCCCTCTCCAGAGCCATGCCTAGAGGCAGGGAGGAGAACGCCAGCAGGGACAGAGGCACCAAACCGTCTGTTGAGGTTCTCTCCTGCTTGGCAAAAGTGTAATAGCTGTAGTCTCTCAAGCTGAAATCAGCAAGGCAATCAGGCATGCAGTGTCTTATATGTCTTCAACATTTTAAAGGACACAAAAATGTTAGAACTCAGTTATAAGTAAGGCATTTCTTACAAAAACAATGTAATCCAAGTCCAACATGCAACACACATGAAAGTCACTAGGTGGCGATAAAAGACCCCATGTGTTGGGCCGCTTCTGGAGCCTTTCAGAGGTAGGAAATGCTGTAAAGTTGCCATACACTACACATGTGCTGTCAGACTCTGGTTCAGATATTTAATGCAATTTAAAACTATCTGATGTGCAACATATATAATAGAAATACACACAATGTAGTACATATCCTGCAGATCATGTTTTTAAGAATGAAAGTCTTGATTTTAAAATTCAAGAAAGACGAATACACATGAGTAATGCATATTCGTTTCATTTGGTTTTATAGCACTAGTTGGTTTTTGAAGAGCAGGGTGCTAAAAAAAACGGCTTATTTAGGTGCTCTCTGTTTTTCTAACTCCCTTTGCATATTCAGGGAAAATAACATCATTATAGCGCTACCCAGGTCGTTTTGTACCTTTTTTCCCCGCAATGCATTTGTCATAAAATTGTATTGGAAAAGCCTATATGGGGCTGTGTGTGTACATGAGGTATTTGGGCGAGCAATATAAATAGGAAGGAGCCCACAGATGTTTGTTTTCATTTTTCAGCATGCGAGGACAGATTCCATTTGATCTCTAGATCTTCCAGGAGTTGCCTGCACTAATCCACGGGATCTCGCCAGGCCTCCTTCGCGTGTTGTTTTACTCCCGTCTCACGCGGCCCTAGCATGGGGGAGAACAGTAGGAGGAGCCAGTGACCTACATTTGTCCAATGGGAAGCCGCGAAGGGCAGACACTGACCTACTTTTAGCCAATCGGAGCGTGGCAGCTCTGCCGGTAGGCAGAAACCGCGCGTGTTTAGGCCATGTGCTCGCTCCGAGTTCTAGTGTGGGCCTTAAGGTGGTCTTGGGAGCCTTTTTTGTGTCGGCCAAACAGAAACACTCACGTTTTGGCATATCAGGACAGTACGAAAAGAAACGTAAGCAGTCTACTTCTGAAGATTATAATTATTTTTATTATTACGGAAGGTTTAAGTTTATACATTTATATATATATATATATATATATGTATG
>JBBPDC010000141.1:5319717-5330828 GCA_037974485.1 Hemigrammopetersius urotaenia
TATATATGTAGAAATGTATATATGTAGAAATGTATAAACTATATATATATATATATATGTATAAACTATAAAATATATATATATATATATATATATGTATATGTATATATGTATATATGTATATATGTGTGTGTGTGTGTGTGTGTGTGTGTGTGTGATATGTGTGTGTGTATGCTAACTTTTCATTAATAAAGCTCCCTTTAGTCGAATAAAGGTGTTATTGTCGACCTTGCTAGGGCCAAGCCAATGCAGGACAAACGCTCTCGTAGGGCGAATGCACTCATGATCTCTTTTTTTCCTGGTAGCCTGACAGTGCAGAAACCACATGTCTGAGCGTCAGCCTAAGCCCTCCAGAAAGGGAGACGGCGGAGAGAGGGTTAACTGTGTGGGCGTGACCTTCATGAATATGCTAAAACGGCCCGAAGCCGTTGGCTGCGCGCTCGTCTGCACGTATCCGTGGGCGGGGCGAGAAGCCGTCTGTTTCATTAATATTAATGAGCCCCGCCCCTGCCTGCTCGTCCCCCGTGAGAGGTGATGATGTCACGAGAGCTGCCCGTGTTCGTTCCAGCTGACTCGAGCCGCGGTGCGAGAGACTGGGAGAAAAAGAGCGACTGGGAGAAAAAGGAGGTCGCAACTAAACTAAAGAGCGAGACACAAGAAAGAAAAAGAGACAGTGAAAGAAGACGGTCCTTGAACCATCGTACTGAATACTTTACTGGGTTTTTAATTGGTTTTGGCGGGGTGTTAGAGGAAGATCCATTTTGTTGTGCAGTTTTTTTTATTCCCTTTTCATTGGATTTTACATTAAACAGCAGTTTCTGCGTGGCTGGTCCTCGCCGTGGTTGCACCCCAGACTGCACGGACGGCCGTCATTTCCAACCTGTTCTGTTTTTCTGGGAATCTTTCTATTTCTTTTTATTTTCGTGTCCTTGCCGGGAGGAGCGCCAAGTCCTGCTCCGTGCAGAGGCGACAGATGTCAACAAATGAACGAACTGTCCACCAGAAGAAGACGACGAGAAAGCAGGAGAAGAGATCTGGTGGCCAAGAACTTTGTTGATCCGATAGAGAAGAGAGGAGAAGAGCTCAGGGCGGCAGGTTTAAAAAGCTCTTAAAGGTGCTCACACGTCTCTGAAGCAGCAGGAGGAGGAGGAGGAGGGGAAGACAGAAGATGGAGCTCTGAACACACTGTACTGGACCTCAACACGCCTGACAGCCTCCGTATGGACATGGATTAAAGTGGCAGGGCGCAGGGAAAAAAGCCAAGCATTTACTCAGCTCTAAACAAACAAACAAAAATCAAACATCACAAGAAACTTGGACTGCTCATTTATTTGGTGGAAGCAGTTGTCAGGCTATGTCCAGGCAACTTTCTCAGCTTTTACCTCCAGAGCTCCCTGCAGGAGCAAGTCCACAATTCGGTGCTTCTAATCCAGCTCCTTCTGCTCCCAATGGCCACCTCAACTCCATGGCCAGTCTAAAATCTCTTCTGCAGCTTCCTATTAAAGGAGACAACAGAGCGAAAGACTGCTGTGAAATGAAAGGTGAACTCTCTCTCTCTCTCTCTCTCTCTCTCTCTCTCTCTCTCTCTCTCTCTCTCTCTCTTTCTCTGATATCCGTAATGCTTGGGCCTACAACACTCTTCCCTCCCACTCACTTCACTGTTTATTCCCTGGTTGTCAGCGCTGTTTGTGTTGTCTATCTGTTGCAGGGCCTAATGCAGTTCAACAAGAACGGGAGAAAGAGATTTAATATCCATAGTTGCAGTAGCACTTCGTAGGATCTCTGAAAAAAATCTAATTATAAAGGGACAAAATACTATATTCTTTCGACTACCCGTTTCAATGGTAATTTCTACTAAGGCCTGTTTAGTATCTCTTTAAATACAAAATGACTGGCATTAAAGGGATGCCACATTCAGCCTTTGGCCACACATGCACCAAATGACTGCGTGTGCTCTTTGGCGTCCCCTGGTGGAATATTGCTGCCACAGCAGGCTCTCAGGCATTCCCTTTTTAGAGGAGCCAGAGTTGCTGAAGAGCTGTGAAAGATTCCTGACCCCCCCCCCCCTTCTGTGGCAGAATAAAATACATATAGAAAATAATCGATGGGGATAATCTTGACTGCCCCCCCCTTCTTTTTACAAATGTGGAATTGAATGCTTGCTCCAGCTCCAGTGGTGCGAACTCATCCAGAGCTGCTTTTTGTTGGCTTTGTTCAACGCCCTCAAATACACCCACACGCTCCATCTCCCTTTCTGCTTCACACACCCCCCCCCCACCTACCCATCCTGCATAAGTACTACCTCTTTCTATCTGTCAGCCTTTGATTCTTTTTTCACTTCTTCACTCATCATGTGAAGAATAAAGAAAGAATCCTTCTGTGTTTCTCATATCCCATACTAAGTGTGTACCTGACACAGTGATATATGGTTTCTACACTGTGGTAATTAGGAGTTAGCCGATATATTGATTGCCTGAATTATTATATTAATATATACAAACATAATTATACCAGTCAATATTAATATCAGAATTTTGACCCCATTAAAATTGCCACAAAATGTTTATTTTGGTTGTGCCTTAATATCCAATTAATAGAGATAATAAAATGCTGTTGCAATCAGCATTTCATTAAGTTCCAATCCAAGTAATAAATGTGTAACAAAACACAATTTAACTCTGGCTAAAAAGCAAATAATATAACAGTGTGAACTTGCTGCATTGTACACAGCTATATGTAGCAACTAGAAAAACATTATGTTGCATTGATTCGTCTACACATTTCTGGTCATTTAACATTTTGCTCTTCACAGGCATTATTTACTCTGTATAAGTGGAGATGATTTATTTAACAAGCTTATACAGTAATGTTTAGTGGTTGGCTGTAAGTTCAGACCTTTACTGAAAGAGTCACTATAAAAAAGTTACCTGACTCATAGGGGTGCTGTTAGGAACATAACATTACAGAAATGATGCTAAAAGTATGGTATGTAATGAGAGCTACAACTTACTAATGCATATAAATATCATGACTCTACATGCTGCTGTCTACAGAGAGATGGAAGTTTGTTTCGTATAACAACGCTCTGTTTTATGTTGTTATTTTGTATAAGAGCCTTGTTCTACATATTTAAGGAAACTTAAAGCATAAAGGGGTTGTATCAGAGCTGAACCGAATTGTATTCGGCATTGAAATTAAGTTCATAGAATCATTAGTAATTTTGTCTTGTATTGCTTGAAAGAGGGAGATACATACCCCTGTGATGTAGGTTCTTTTTCCTCTCTTACGTTGTAGCCAATGCTCCATCTCTCTCCATCTGAGCTAATGACTAATATCTTAGTGTAGAGTGGATTCCAATGGCAGCTGTGATGGCAGAGGCTTCACAATCTCCTCTGTCACTTTCTTAAAATGTGCACTTTAAGCTCTGTGCATGCACTCAAGACGAGATCAACTAAATCTTAATCGGAGTTAAGATGGAGGACTTTAGGATCAAGTTTATGATTTATCTTCTGTATATGAACCCCTCAAATGTGAAAGGCCTGTATGTGAGTCCACTCTAGTGCCTGACTCTACAAAACACTGCATAACTTGGTTACTTGCATACGACTTTCAGTAGTTACCCAATACTTCATTTTGTTTCTGAACAGTAAGACTTTAGATTAATAATTAAGCAATAAGTCTAGAGGTCAAAGAGTTTAGACTGAATACTGTTATTAGCTTAAAGGCCTTGTTCTGGTTGTAAGAAAACTAAGTTTTCAAACATTTAACTGTAGTTTAAACAAAACTTGCAAGGTTTAATTTTTCAAAAATGGCATTAGTCCAATTGGCATACCCCTGTTGTTATAGCATATAGGTCAGCAAGGATATGCTAATTGAATGCTCAGTTTAATTCTTATTCTTCACATGTTGAAATACTGAGTTGTTGTATAGAACAGAAAGTATCACCGATTTAATAATATGCAATTACTTTTTTGTTACAGATAAAGAGAAGCCCGTAGATTCTGACGAGGACTCGCTGGGTGGGGTCGGGGGTGTGAATGGGGGTGGAGGCGCCTTGCGCGGCTCATCCCAGTCAGCCTTCCTGGGACCATTACTGTGGGAGCGTACCCTACCGTGTGATGGGAGCCTGTTCCAACTGCAGTACATGGACCTTGAGGAGTTCTTGACGGAGAATGGGATGGGCTGCATGCCGTCAGGAAATGCCTCCAGCGCCCAGGCCCAAATCCCCTCGCAGAGCACACAGTCGGCCGTGCCCAGCCAAAGCTCCCAGTGCCCCCCCTCCTCACCACCCCCCTGCTCCTCCTCTGCCTCCTCCATCTCCTCCCTCTCTTCCTCATCCTCTTCTTCCTCTCTGCTGGGCCTGGATGTGCCACAGGGCCCGACACCGGGCATGCTGGGAGGTCCTGAATGTCTGCATGGTAAGCATTTGTGTATATGACTATGTGTGCATGTGACTGAGAGTGTGTGAGTGTGTGTGTGTTTTCATACATTTTCAGGACAACAAAGGCCTGACATTGTAAATCCAAAGTGAACATGGCTAAGCTAAAAGGCCAAAGCCATTAGTTTTTAGCATTTATGAGGTCAGACACAGGTGTTGGACGAGAATGTCTGGCTCACAGTCTCCGTTCCAGTTCATCCCAAAGGTGCTGGATGGGCTTGAGGACAGAGTTTCTAGTACGAATGCATTAGTTTAGTGAGGCTAACTCTTTGGTTCAAATTGACTACATTAGGATGTAAGAACTAGACCGTTTACAGTCTTGGATTAGAGGTAAGTGCAAAATTATATTCAGTTTCGGTATTGTTTACTACATAATTGTAAATATCCTGTGGTCGGTCAAAAAGTGATTAGGTTTTGCATAATGATTTTCCATATCATTCCACGTCCAGTGAAGCGAAGTACTTTGATCAGCTTGTTTGAACTGTAAGCAAACAAACTGCTCTGCGTTTGGATGCAACATGCAAAACATACCCCAACTGATGAATTGAAAGCTGAAACTGGAAAGCTGTGGAAATATATAAATAAATAAATAAAAATCAGTATAAAGAGCCAAATCTTTGCGCAACAATTCCTACTTACGTGCAGTTCCTTTATAGACCTGTTCCTTTATAAACCTCTTACACAGGGAAAAGTACAATAACTCATTGTTTTTTGGTGTCTCACATAAACGGACTGAAAATAACTGGACACAGGAGCCTTTTTTTTAACAGATGGTGAACTTCGTGCGCTCAAGTGGAAAGCTCAAGCTTACCATCAGTAGGCCAGTGCTTATGTGATATTAAAAGAGGCAGAAACCTGGGTACTACCGCATTTAAACTAGGACTTTGTAATATATTTTTTTGTCAAGTGTGACACTGGCCTGTAGCACTAATATCGCAGAAGGCTGCGTTATGCAAATGAGCCCTTTAACAAATAACAACATTTCGAGCTGTTCGTGGTCTGGTCGGCCTTAAATGCCCTCAATGAGTGTCTTTTTCAGTGTTTTGACAATTATTTGACAAAAATTCAGTGTATTGTGAAATCAGTGGAGGCTGGATGGATCACAAACTGAAATAGTTGCAATATGGTTTTCCTTCTATATTGTACAGCTTTATTTCAGACTTGTCAGAATTGAAGAAAGCCACATCAATCAGGATGCATGAAACATAAGCTAAATTTTAGATTGGTTGTGTTTGTTTAGAATATTCATTCATGTTCAAAACACAATGGCAATCTGAGTGCCTGTAAAACATTTCCCACTGTGTAGCACAATGTTAGTCCGTCCCTTCAAATGGAGGTATTGTAGAGGATGCAGCAAAGAAACAGAAAGAGTGCGAGAGAGAGAGAGAGAGAGCGAGGCTGGAAGGAGTGGGGGCTCTGCCAGTGTGTATTTTCCTCGCTTGTTTTTGAATCTTGTTCCCTCGCTCTCTGCTGTCTCACACGTTGAGGCCATGTGCAGGCGATTCGTCACGTGCTGCTGCAGAGAGCAATGAAGTGAGAGTGCGAGGGGAAGGGAGGGCTGGAGGAAGAGAGGGAGGAGCCACCAGGCTGCAGGAAGGGGGGGGGGGGGCGCTGTCATATCAGAACCATGTTACTCTGTTTCTTTTTTTGTTACACAAATAGGACATTTTAAAAAATAAAGATTCTAAAATGATTCTAGGAAAACCTTTTTGTGGTGTAAATCTTTTAGAATATGGCCCCAGTTGGTTCACATTTTTGCCCTGTCCCTTTGCATTGTGTGGTAGGTTGGAACAACCCTGAGGACCTTGAGGACCATTTGAGAACCACTTGTAATGGTTCTCCTTTTCAGGAGTACAATAAATACACCATCTAATGCCGATGGCAATATTGACAGGGTTCTTGAAATATATATATATAAATACATACACACGCATTTCACGAACCATGTCAATATTGCCATCGGCATTAGATGGGCATACAGAAAATCCTTCTAAAGCATCTTCCTGCCTGTGTGTGTGTGTGTGTGTGTGTGTGTGTGTATGTATATATAGGAAGATGCTTTAGATGGATTTTCTGTATGCCCAGGGGAAGGAAGGCCTTTTTCATGGGGATATTTATAAATGCACATGGAGGAAACTGTATGCTCTTAGGGGCTGCATAATATTGCTGGGGTCTGGATTTTGTGCAGGATTCTCATATCAATCTTTGTTTAATGCAATTTCATTTCACAACGTGTTTTGCTTTGAGGAAAAAAAAATCTAATATTTGGCAGCAGTCCCAAGGCTTTCAAAGGAGGACTTATTAGTAAAATATACAAGGCATTATGCTGATACAAACCGAACAGGCTCTTGGAATAGCTCACATGTATTTGCATTTTGTTATCCTGCATGCTTGAAATATGACTGCCCTGAATTGTAATTTGTTGTTTAAGATTTGCAACAAAGTACAATTCGTCATGAGCAGAAAAAAGGACCTAAAACTAAAACAGCTGTAAGTGCAGAAGAACAAATACTCATTATGTTTAGTTGTCTTAAATTCACAGCATTTGCATGTGAAACTGAATGAGTTTTTAAGTCAATGGATGTATACTGTATAGCACCTGCTTTATAAAATACCATTATGGCTAATGTAAAATGCCATTCAATTACTGCTCTAAAAGCATTTTTCCCCTTTTCTATTGAAAAGAGAAATCGGAAAAGGGCACACATGCTAATGGAAAACAAGCATTAGAAAGATTTTTTTTGGTAGAGTGAATGAATTTCCTGAGTGGTGTTGAGTAGAGAGATATTAAAGAGCTGCATTTGAATAAAACATCTTCGACTGGATGTTTATTATAAGGACTGGATCTCTTGGCTTATGCCTGACCAGGCTGCCACTTGCCATGACTGGCTCCTCTCCACATTGACCCCTGCTGCACCCTTGTGGCTGCAGTGTGTCATTGCATCCAGCCTAAACCTGGACATGAGCGTGCAGGCCCTAATCCCCTCCCTTGTACCTTTACTATTTACTATTCAATCTGTTGCCTAATTGTATTTCACAATATATTTATCAAACGTTATTGCGATCCTAGACTCTGTAATGGCTATGGAACGATATGGCAAGTAAATAAATAATAATTAAAATGAGTACACTGTTGGTAAACTGATGAATATCTGTAAGTGTCATTTCAGTGTTTTACCTGTGTGTTTTATACGTTGTAAGGATTTATTGCCGTTGCCATGTGTTGCCATGTACCAGTTTTTGGGTTATCCTCTTACCCTGCCTCTCGTTTTGATTTTCACAGGAGGACAGACTGTGCAACAGGACCCCTCTCCATCTCCAAGCTCCTCCTGCCAACCTCCGCCAGGGCCCCTGCCCACCAACGCAGCTGAAGTCATGGTGAACTTTGACCCGGACCCTGCTGACCTGGCTTTGTCCAGTGTCCCGGGCCAGGAGGCCTTCGACCCCAGGAGGCATCGCTTTTCTGACGAGGAGCTCAAACCTCAACCCATGATCAAGAAGGCTCGCAAGATGCTGGTGCCAGATGAACAGAAGGTACTACTTCACCTTTATTCCTCTGTGTGTATCAGAAGAAACAATGAAACCCTGTTATTGGTCGTGAAAATGAGACGACGTATTCTGCTAGACTTGATGTTGTTGGTGGGTTTTAACTGGTAGCAGAGTTACAGTCTACACCAGAGATCCCCAACCACCAGACTGAGGACCGTGATTCATTTGAAACCGCGCCTCACAGAAAGACAGAATAAAAATATTTTGATATTCTGATATTGATTATCAGAGTCTGAAAGATCTTTTATTTTGAATATAAATGCTCGTCTCGGCTACACTACTTTGATTAAAGGAGACATTACTTTCATAAAAGATGTAGGAATAATGCATCTGTGATGCTGGACTTTCATGAAGATAAAGCTGTGAGGCACGAAATCATTTGTGTATTAAAGAAAAAACAGAAATATAAAAAAAGTATAAGAAACAGCATTATAAAAAGCTGATAAAAGCGTCCTTGAATGTTAAAAACATGTTTCACTAGTTGCACACTGTTGGTGATCCATTTTTACATAGCTAAAGAAAGAGGAACAGCAGTGACTCTCATAATGAGCACGAAAGCATCCCTGCAGGGTAAACAGGATTCAGTAACAGGGTACCATTAACTTGTGCCTGAACTGGGACAATTTGTATAATGTATAATGGATATCACTTGAAATAGAATATAATAGAAAGTTGAATAGAATGTAATAAATAATAAATCAAATATAATAAAACGTTTCCACCCTTTTACATACATTTATGGAGCTTATGTGGTAACATGAGATGTCTCCCCTTCATTTCTCTCCAGTCTACAACAATACAAGGCCCAAGCCTAATTTAACTGAATGTAGGGAGTCTAACTGATTCTGAAATAACTGAATGGTTCAGGATACAATAGTAATAATAACGATACACATCATCACCACATATTTATGCATTTCCTTGAGCCCAAAATGGATATTGTTTGATTTTTTTTTTACTCCCCCCTATATATTAGTTTTAATTGAGGTCATATATCTCTAATATGGTGGAATTATTGAAAGATTACAGAGTAAGTGGTCTAATAATGGAACAGCTCACCTGTCTCACCTTTTTCTTTCCTTTCTTTCTGCTCCTCTTAACATACCCCACCCATGAAGGATGAAAAGTACTGGTGCCGGCGCGTCAAGAACAACGAAGCAGCCAAGCGCTCGCGAGACGCGCGGCGGCTGAAGGAGAATCAGATAACCGTCCGCGCCGCTTTTCTGGAGCGAGAGAACGCCGCGCTCCGGCAGGAAGTAGCCGACATGCGTAAAGAGCTAGGCCGCTGTCGCAACATCATCAACAAGTACGAGAGCCGCCACGGAGACTTATGAAGAGGAGAACTGAGCCGGACGAGCCGAGAAGCTGTTCAGTCTCTCAGAAAAGCAAACAAACAAACGTGCGCAAGGACAGGGCTGCTGAAATAATCTCAGAAAACAGCTGTTTATGTGCGTACTTGTTCCAAACTTGCACTGCAGCACAAACTGTGTTTCCTCGTCAGTGTCTCAGTTATGGTGGTGTCGTGCATGGCTGCAACAAGTACTTTGGCAACAAAACAAAAAACCACAAAACAGTTCAATAATCCTAGTCAAAGGGAATGCTCACAATGTTTAGATTTAAACACAGTTCAGGATCCTTTTTTTTCTCAAATCTTTCTGTGAGTATTGATCCCTTCCTGCAACGCCATGCCATTTTTCTTGGTGGGCAAACCAAGCTCCTGTCAGTTTTTAATGGTGATTGTCTGCGTCAACCAGACCTTTATGAGCATTCCTTCATTATTCTGGATAATTTTTCGTAGAGAGGATTTTGCGAGGTGACACAGGTGTAATTTTTTTCTATGACAAAAAAACCAACATTGTATATTTTTGAAATGGTTAGGGACAGATAAGAGAGGAGAGGAGGAGAAAGAGGAGAGGAGGACGAGACTACACTAAGAGATTTTGACATAGGAAAAAAAAATTATGTATATTTTTATACTTACAGAAGCAGACAGGCAAAGAGATTTTGGAAAATAACCTTTTTTGTATATTTTATATATGGGAGGGTAGGGGTAGATGTAGAGAAAGAGGGCTACATGAAGATGTTTTTAAAAAAAATGAAACATGAAATAATCAGGGCAGAGCTTGCTTGGTTGGTATATTTTAGCTGTAAGGACTGAGAAGAGGGAGACATTGAAATGGAAGAATGTAAGAAGGGGTTGAAACAGTCACAGAAGGGACAGGTGTGGGGCTTTCAGCAGAGGGTGGAACGCTTGAAACAGCAAAAGGAGAAAAAGAATGACAAAATGAGAGTTGCTAGGATATGAAATTTGTTGTGGGTCTGTTTTTTTAACACTTAATTAATTTGATGTATTCTTCTTAATTCTTTTTCTTTCTTGAATTTCAGCATGTCTTTTGTCCTGAGTTAGGAGCGGAGAAAGACAAAGAGATAGAAAGAGATGTTGGATAGCTCTGAAAGCTACATCCTGTCACTACATCAGGAATTTTATGTACAAAATGTTTTTCATGTATATATTTTCAAAGTTCAACCTACTACATCTTTATATATATATATATATGCACACACACATGCACACAAACTGGACCGTGATTTTGCACAGCCAGTATGAACGCACAAAAACAACTCCTTGTATGAAGTCTACACACAAACACACACATGCATACATACAGACCAAGCTATTTCAATATAGTGAACCTTCTTTTCTCACTCTATCTCTTTCTCCCTCCCCTCCCTTGTTTCTGCTTTCCCAAAAAGCAATGATGCCAGTTTGGGTTTTTTTTTGTTTTTTGTTTTTTTGCCCGTGTGTAGTTGGCAGTGAGTTGGTTGCATGGTGGCGCTTGCTTGCTTACTGTATGATCAGCACAGAAAAAAACACTCGTCTTTTTTTATATGGTGCTCACCCTGTTCCTCCACCTACACACACACACACACACACACATATATAAACTGACACAATACTTAACTGCCTACAACCCTCTGTCTCTTAATGGTTTATTTTCCTTTTTTTCCCTGTTCTGTGGGGAAGGAATATAGACAACTTCCCAAAGTAAACCCAGATAAAATACACCCTAATACTACTGTACCATGTTACAATGTACCATGAGTGTGTATAGACACACACACA
>JBBPDC010000141.1:5340169-5350884 GCA_037974485.1 Hemigrammopetersius urotaenia
TTCTCTATCTGCCTCACTTGCTCTCTCTCTGTCCCCCCCCCCTCTCTCTCTCTGTCCCCCCCCCCCCTCTCTCTCTGTCTCCTCTGTCTCTCTCCTCTCTCTCTCTCTGTCTGTCTCTCTCCCTGCATTGTGACAACTGGAGGCTCATTCCCTCTGCCTCTAATTCTCGACTCCTTAGCAACCAGCTGGTAACCTCTCACTGCTGAGGCCCCATGTTCACTCAAGAGGGGCAACCTCAGAAAGCATGGTGGTCAAAAGAGTATGTGATCTTCAAAACCCCATCATTGCCCACAAAAGGATGTACTGTATATCTCCTCTACATTTTCACCAACATATTTCACTTTATTTTGAAGAGTGTTTCTTTTTTTAATGTTTATGTTGTATGCTTTGTGTATATTTAGGCATAACAGAAATCACTTGACCATGAATCTATCTGCGAATTAGTTAATGGTTGGAATTTCTTGCATTTCAAGTTCATACAAGCCAAGTGTATTCACTTTTAATTGACCAAAAGTCCTATACACAGAGGTCAGAGAGCACCTTTTCATAATTTTTTTCCCCAGACGAAACGATTCATCAGTATAAATCATTTTCAATGTCAGATACAAAAAAAACATACATTTGACTGTAGTTATGACACTGGCATTCATAATTTTACTGCACTAATATTTACTTTTTCACACTCAAGCCAAAATGATTGTATTAATCATATGCAAGAGTCGGGTTCTTCCCTTGTGCTTTTTTGGCTGTATTTGTTACTAATCCATCCATGACTGGGGCCTCAATAGTTAAGGCTAGCAGCTGGCTCAGTTCCCAGCAGTAATTAACTGTAACTCTATATATTTCCGCTGTACACTTCCATTGTTATTTTGTATGCGAGTGAAAGGTCATAATGTTATGATATAACATATTGCTTGGTGTGGGTGAGCTATATGAAAAGATGCAGTCTGATACCAATATCCAATAAAAACCCTTCAATCCTTGCTTTCCCCAAACAAAAAGATATTTTGTTAATAAAATGGAAAGTCACATAATCAACATAAAATTAAAAGATCAGCTAGATCAACCACAATGACATCCTGGTAAGCTAGCTTATGAAGCCTCATGTATATCCAAAAAAATGTGACTAACACTACACCACCATTTCTCTTTAGGTTGCAACAGAGCTTTTCCATCATCTTGTGAGCTTGTCCAAGTTCTTAACTGTCTCATAACAGTTGTATTTACAGATGTTTCAAGTTCAAGTTTTAAGTTTTATTGTCATATACAGATAACAATGTAGCATCATTACTGTAATGAAATTCTTAGGCTCATGTTCCCCCAACTTTACATAAATATTTAGAAAGTGTAAGGATAAAAGGAAAATAAAATTTAAAAAAATAAAAAAAGGAAACATTTTTGACAATTGAATTTTAAAAATAGGTGCAATATTTAGAAAATAGCATTTTTAAAGAGTGTTTAGTATTTACAAGTATGGAAAAGGTAATATATACGGTATTAATAGAATGTCTAGTGCAAAATGATGCAGTGATGGTGAGGGTTTAAAGATCTTTTTGACATGGTATTTAGCATATTTAATAATACATGCAATCTAAATCATTCCTTATTGCTAACTCAGATATGCAAAGGTGTGTGTCACACAAGAACCAGAAGTTCCTAATTAGGGGAAAGTCTCAGGCTTATAATGAACAGGAATGAAGCCACACTGGTAGACTGTCTTTGCTGCAGCACAGTTTGCAGCAAGCAAAGAGAGTCTGAAAACAGCTGTACTCGAGCTAAATGACCCCTGTGACTTGAAATATTGTGTACAGCGGAACCGGAGAGGAAAAAAAAAATCAGAACTCTTTTGATTTATTCAGCCACTGTCTTCTGTGCCAGACTGTTCAGGCTGGTGGAGCTCGATACAGTGTTTGCTTCATTCATGTTGGCAAACAGCCAAGAAAAGCACTCTGAAGAAATTTGCTACCCTGGATAAAGCTGGGGATCATAAAAAGAAAGTAATTATAAAGAATGAAGGGGGAAATTGTTTAAATTCTCGTTACTGTAAAGCCTAGTTCTCTTTAAACTATGTGGCAGAATACATACGTCTTCATCAGTGGCTCAGGAAGCAGGGGGTCAATCGCGATGAGGGTCTATGGTGTGGGAGGCCCATGGCTTTAGAGGTCCCCCCCACACCATAGGAATATTTGTGCACTAGTGACTCACAGAAAGTACCTCATCATTTAGCCTACATCAGCCATCCACACGCAGACCTGATGTCTCTTCATCTCTTATTCCTACGCTTTTTAAACAGATCTGTCACAGCCTAACCTATATCCATTATTTATAACCCTAAAATCTTATAAGGTTGTATTTAATTTAGTGTTAGATGCTAGTGGGTTGCATGGCATGCCTTGAGAGCATTATGATTTAATACATTTTTGTTGGAGATTGTATTGGGGCCCATAGAGCCAAGTTATGCCACTAAGCCACTCTTCATAATTTGAATGACCAAGAATGACATTTACTTTTACATTTACATTTACGGCATTTAGCTGATGCTCTTATCCAGAGCGATGTACATCAGTGCTTAAGAATGACCATGTTTATCATTTGCTAGAGTCTCATTGCTTCCTTTTTGGCAATATATGCTACTAATCCATCCATGACTGGTGCCTCAGTGTTTAGGACTAGCATCTAGCTCAATTCCCAATACTAATGAACTGAAACTGCAATTCCATACACTATACACTGCCATTGTACCTAAAAATGCAGCATGAGAACATCCATGTACTCTTTCATATGTTCATGTGCTCAGCACAACACCTGCAGAGGACTGATGCCTCTTTAATTACGCAAGGCCAAGAAAGATAAATGATAAATGAAGGATTCTGTCACGGCGTGTGTATGGGAAGGGAAGGTGAAGGATGCCAAACTGGGTAAGAAGGAGACAACGTTTAATGAAGAAACCAAAACAGGGGAACCCCGACTCAGGGGACAACAGAAAAGGCACCACACATAAACAAAACAGCAAGACTCGCGCTGGCAGAAAAAACACAAAACCAAACATGAAGCAGTCTCAGCAGAGCATGAAAAACAGGAGAACCAAAAACCAGCCACTTCAGGGCGTACACCGGGAATCAGGGAAAGCCAGCGTGAGCCTGCAACACAGAAGGGGGAGAAACAAGAACATCAAAGTCAAAAACACACACAACCAACCAAGAATGAGGGAAACACACACACGCACAAAATGAAGCCAATACTGGCATGTAGATCCGGAGTCAGACTGGGCTACATATAGTGCGCGGGATGGGAAATCAAGATGGGGCGTGATACTAACCGTGCTGGGACACTTTAAAGGGAACAAGGGGAGAAAGGGAGGTACCATACTGGGATAAAGCAAACAGGAGAACTAATATTCTGGGGATGGGGAGCGGAACCTACGGGGAGAGGGCCTAATCCTCTCCTGGGGATTAGCAGGAACACGTCGCCTCCGGGACGTAGGCTCTACCAGCGGGACACTCGGGTGGAACTGTCTCCCCCTCGAGTGCTGCAGCGATTTCCTCGTCTACGTCCCATTGGAGAGGTGCCGCGAAGAACCACGGTGGAAGAATGGGCTCAGGTTCCCCAGCCTCTCTCTCGGTCCTATAATAGCACAACAGCGTGTCAGCTTTACCGTTCAGCTTCCCCGGGCGGTACGAGATCTGGAAGTTGAATCTGGCAAAGAAAAGAGCCCATTGTGCTTGCCTGGGATTCAACCTCTTGGCTCGTTGTACATGCTCCAGGTTGCGGTGATCGTCAGAACCACGAAGGGCTGACGCGTGACGCGTGGCCCCTCTAGGAGATGGCGCCACTCCTCCAGCGCCGCTTTCACAGCCAGCAGTTTGCAGTTGCAGATGTCGTAGTTCCTTTCTGCCTTTGTCAGCTTCCTAGAGAAAAAGGAACAGGGGTGTAATTTCCTGGGGAAACCGTGGTGTTGGGACAGGACTGCCCCTATCCCCACCTCAGAGGCATCCACCTCCACCGTATACTGCCTCTCCGGATCAGGCATGTGCAGGATAGGCGCAGTGGTTAAGGCCTGTTTTCGAATGCGGCTTTGGCCGCCTGATTGAAGTCTACGGTTTTGGGTTTGCCTCGGAGAAGGGATGTCAAAGGGGCAGCCACCGTGCTGTAGTTCTTAATATACCTACGGTAATAGTTGGCAAACCCCAGGAACCGTTGCACGTCTTTGACTGTCGCGGGTTTTGGCCACTCAGACACTGCTGTCACTTTAGCCTCCTCCATAGTGATCCCCTCCCGGCTGATGCGGTGGCCGAGAAATGCGACCTCTCGTTTATGGAACTCACACTTCTCAGCCTTAACATACAACCCATGCTCCAACAGGCGGGTGAGCACCTTACGTACATGCCCCAGGTGTTCCTCGAATGTACGTGAGAAAATGAGTATATCGTCGATATAGACGACCATGAATTTACTTAACATGTCCCTGAGGACATCATTGACAAAACCTTGAAACACCGAGGGGGCATTTGCCAACCCGTAAGGCATCACTAAATATTCGTAGTGGCCGGAGGCCATACTGAAAGCGGTTTTCCATTCATCACCCGCCCGTATGCGCACCAGATTGTATGCACTCCGAAGGTCCAACTTCGTAAAGAAGACGGACCCCCGGAGCCGCTCGATAGTGGCCGGGATCAGAGGCAGAGGGTATGTGTACATAACCGTGACTTCACTGAGCCCACGATAGTCAATACACGGCCAGAGACCCCCGTCCTTCTTCTCAACAAAAAAGAAACTGGCGGAGGCGCGATCGCCTGATAAACCCCTGTTCCAGCATCTCAGCCACATATTTCTCCATCGGCCGCATCTCTGGCTCGGACAATGGGTAAATACGTGACCGAGGCTGATTCTTCCCGGGAATCAGGTTGATTGCGCAGTCCCAAGGACAGTGTGGAGGGAGACAGCTTGCCCTTGAAACAGAAAAGACGTCGTGAAGATCAGAATACTCGGGGGGAATGTCCGTGGAAATATGTGACGCGGGGCTTTCTATAGATGTGGAGTGAACGGGGAGTGACGAAACAGAACAGATTTTCATACAGGCGGGGGACCAGGAAATAATGGTGTGGGACTGCCAATCGATGTGTGGGTTGTGTGAACGTAACCAAGGAACGCCTAGGATAATTTGGTGATAGGACTGGGGTAACACAAATAGTGAAATGGTTTCTGTATGGGTGGTCTGGACTGTAAGAGTGAAGGGGAGCATGATAAAACTAAGGGGGGCGTTGCTAACTGGACGACAGTCAAGGGCATGAACCGTGACAGGGGGGTTAACGGGCGGATGGGAATTCCCAAGGACGAGACGAGGGACTGTGAAATAAAACTCCCAGCCGACCCCGAATCTACAAGAGCACAAACAGAAATAACAGAATTAGCAATAGATAGGGTAACAGGAATGACGAATTGGTTAACACTACTAAACTCTACCACCTGAGTCAGGGGAGGAGACGGGGGACGCCGAGGGCAGTGCAACCTCCAGTGTCCCGCTTGGCCGCAGTAGAAGCACACCCCTGCCTGTTGTCGCTGGCGATGTTGGTCCCGCCAGGAAGCCCCCAGCTGCATGGGCTTGGGAGCGGGCTCCCCGGGAGCAGGGATGGCAGAGGCAGAGGGCAGGCACGGTGGTGGCAGGACCAACTCCAGCGGAGCAGCGCGAAGAGTGGGCCCCGCGTCTCATGGCTTCTCTTTCAAGTGCATGTCTAGAGCTATGGCCAGCTTTATGAGTCCATTCAGGTCCAGGCCCACATCGCAACACGCGAGTTCTTTTCTCACTTCCGGGCTCAATCCCTCCCAGAACGCGGAGATGAGCGCCTCTTCGTTCCAGCCGCTATCCGTGGCGAGAATGCGGAAGTTGGTGTCCGCTCTTCCGCCCCTGCCCCGAATGGTCGATGACCGTCTGAAAGTTCTGGACAAAAGCGGAATAGTTGGTGGTGTCCACGCCGCCTCCCCTCCAGACGGCAGCTGTCCAGTCCTGAGCCCGCCCCGTCAGCCTCTGGATCACCGCCGATATTTTCTGTGCATCTGTGAGTCCGGGATGCTCCGTGAGGTCGCATGCCAGCAGAAAATTCCCACACCCGCTCGGGTCTTCTGCATACATCTCTGGTCTCGAAGCATGATGCGTTAATCCAGGCGGAGGAGTCGCTGCTGGCGGAGCAGAAGATGTCAGTATTCTGTCACAGCATGTGTATGGGAAGAGAAGGGGAAGGACGCCAAACTGGGTGAGAAGGAGACAATGTTTAATGAAGAAACCAAAACAGGGGAACCTCGACTCAGGGGACAACAGAAAAGGCACCACACATAAACAAAACAGCAAGACACGCGCTGGCAGAAAAAAACAAAACCAAACACGAGGTAGTCTCAGCAGAGCATGAAAAACAGGAGAACCAAAAACCAGCCACTTCAGGGCGTACACAGGGAATCAGGGATAGCCAGCGCGAGCCTGCAACACAGAAGGGGGAGAAACAAGAACATCAAAGTCAAAAACACACACAACCAACCAAGAATGAGGGAAACACACACACGCACAAAATGAAGCCAATACTGGCATGTAGATCCGGAGTCAGACTGGGCTGCATATAGAGCGCGGGATGGGAAACAGGTGAAACAAATCAAGATGGGGAACAGGTGCAACGAAATCAAGACAGGGCGTGATACAAATCGTGTTGGGACACTCTAAAGGGAACAAGGGAAGAAAGGGAGGTACCATACTGGGATAAAGCAAACAGGAGAACTAATATTCTGGGGACGGGGAGCGGAACCTATGGGGAGAGGGCGGTGCGACCGTGACAGATACACACAGAGAACAGCAATTCACCAAAAGAATTTGGGTATTAAAGTGGTGGTGTAAAGTTTGAATCCTGTGAATTCTGCAAAGGAAAATTAACTAATTACTCACTAAGTAATTATTGAACAGATTTATTAAATACTAATTCTCTTTGTTGGGAAAAGTATGTAAACCTCTGGGATTATTAGTTTGGAATTGGTGGTGATTAGAGACAGGATTTCACATCATTTTGATGACAATCAGGTTTAAGTGTGGGTGACCCTGCCCTATTCAAAAACTTTCATCACTATCAACGTTTTTTGTATTAATTGTAAACATTTTTTTTTATCTTGTTTATCTCTCTTATCTTAAAATCTGGTTCATTAGTGAGTGTTTGCCATTTGGACTTCACCAATCCACTGTAAGTATGAAAATACTACTCACTTCTCACCCTTTAGTGGAGTGCTCATCCACTAATATCATTCCAAAGACCAGGGTGTATAATTTCCTTTGAGATGGTTGAATAACTTCAAAAGAATCTGCATCTATGCTCCATTATCGATCATCAGGCAAAGTCTGTGTGGATTTCTAAACATTGGTTTATGTCTCCTCAGTTCCTGTCTACTCCATCTTCAAGACCCCATGAACTGATTGAAATCCACCCCCTTTAAGTATTTATTCAATATGTGAAGAGAGGATAGAGAGAGGAGACCGTGAAATATGATAACAGTTCATTACACTGTTGATGTATTTGAATTTCAATAAAGCATGATCACAAGAGAAGACAATCCACAGTAGAAAATGTAAGTGTGTATAGTGTTTAAGCAGGTTCGTTGAGTCCAATAACAGGTAATGAAATATGAAAGTGACGTGAAGTACAGTGAAGGACATCTTGTTTTGCAAACATTTGGTATTGATTTTTTTTGTCCATGGACAACTTCTTTGCATCTCTTTCCTGTGTCCTCAGAGGCAGGAAAGGAAACAAGGATGAACAGCAAGGTGAACTCCACTACTCCAGGAAAAACAATAATACAACTTTATATTTTGATTGAAAAGCACAGCATTCCAATAATAAACCATATCCCAACGGTAAATTTTGGTGGTAATAGTTTCACTGTATGGGGCCGTTTTACTGCCACTGCCCCAGAATAGCTTGCTGTCACTTTATGGAGCTGTGAATTCTGTAAAGCATCAGGAAATTCAAAAGGAAAATGTCAAGGCCTGTGAAATGAAGCTCAGACCAGCCAGTCTACCAAAGAATGGTGGAAGCAGAGTCTGTGAATTGGAATTGAATATGTTGGATATAAGGCAACTCAAAATAAGAGACTGTTTTGCAGGGGAGTTAGTGGGTCACAGATAGACGCTCAGGGACTGTACTGGCTCGTACCGCAGGGTTTGCTATTAAATGCTTTGTGCTGTGGTGATTTACTCTGATGGTACAAAAATTCCTTATTGCATGAATTGCAGTGAACGAAGCTTCTGTCAACTTTTCCATTTTAAAACAATAACTATCCATTCACTCGACCAAGCAGCTCCTCCCTCATTTTACAAAGCACCTGTGGCCAGAACCAGACCGGGTTAAAGAGTCATCGAAACATGAGATTAATCAACGTTACGTTTTTTAACGCATAATTTTTTCTTCGATTAATTGATTGAAATTAGTCAAGAAGGTTTTAGTGTCAGTTCAACCATACACACACAGTACACAGTGAAATGAGATAACTTGGTTCCAGGACCACGGTGCAACACCAGAGCAGATCAGAACAGAACAGCACAAGACCACAATTGCAAACACAAGTGCAGCAATACAGTTATACAAGATAAGACAAGACAACATGCAGTGCAGTCAACAATAGTTACAGTCTGCATGAATACAGGTACTGTATTCTAGCAGTGACAGTTGTGTGCACAAAAATGAAGAAGTTGTTACATGTGCAAAAAGGCAGAACAGGGTTAAACAGCAATAAATATGATGTGCAAATTGCAGCAACAGGACAGAAAATGTATAGTTTAATGAATGGATGCCTATTTAAACAGGTAATTAAAGTCTGAGTAGTTGGAGTTTGTTGTGTTTTGCATTCCAAAGCTCTTTATACCATTTTTACATAATACTAAATTGTTTTGTACCATTTTTGGAAATAAATAATGACAACTGCAGTTTATTGCATACACTGTTTTTTATTTCTCTAACAAAGGTGGTGTTAGGCACATCACTAATATTTCAGTGTAGGTTTCACTAACACAGTGTAAATCAAACAACTGTGATCTTTAATGTGTTTTTTACCCAATGCTGAAAATCTTTTAAAAAGTTTTTTTTCCTGTATTTTGAGCATCAAAACACCCATGTATGTACATATCGGAAATCGCAGATTTACTCCATCATAGTCCAAATACACTGTAATTATCTTATGGCTTTCATTTAATAAATCGGCATACATACAATAAATGACGTACCTTTACTACCAGGTATACAGTCAGACCCCCATAAACCCTAAACCATGTAAGAGAAAGCCCCATAAAAATACATTAGAGTATATATCAGCTGTTACTGGGTTATGATAAATGCCACAGACTTTCAGAGGGTCAATTTAGTGACATGTTTCTCCAGAGCAAACATCCGAACTCTTACAGTTTGCCTTTGACCTTCGACCCCTAGCTCTCACATGCCTTGTTTCTCTCTCTCTCTTTCCTTCATCTCCTGCTGTGCTGCTTCTCTCCTGGTATTCTGCTGGCAGGCCTGTTAAGAGACAACTCACTCCTCTCAATTGGTTGTTGCCATGGAGACCGGTGCTGCAGAAGGGAGGGCCTGTTTCCCCCTGCAGAGGTGGACTAGGTGAAGAGTCGGGAGTGAGTGAGTGAGTAGTGAATGTATGTGTGTGTGTGTGTGTGTGTGTGAGAGAGAGAGAAAGAGAGAGAGAGAGAGAGAATGTATGTGTGTGTGTGTGTGCGTGTGTGTGTGTGTGTGTGTGAGAGAGAGAGAGAAGGGGAGAGAGAGAGAGAGAAGGAGGGGGAGGTTAAAAGGAGTGTGTGAGCTTAGGAGAGTTAGGAGAATGTTTTGTGATTGTGTGCGTATGTGTGTGTGTATTTGTGTGTGTGTGTGTGTGTGTGTGCGCGCGCGATAGAGTGTGAGTGAGGGGGTAATGAGGCTATGTCTGTCAGCTGAGGCTGCAGCCTGCTCTCGGAGGCATTGACAATGATCAATGCTGCTCAGCGGTGTGTGAGGGTAGGCGTGTGTGTATATATATCTGTGTGTGTGTGTGTGTGTGAGTGAGAGAGAGAGTATATGAGGGATTTTGTTAGTCAGTTTAGGAATGGGCACCCTACAAGGCAGCGGGCTCAGGTGTGTTTGAGGGTGCATGTGCAGTCAGGCCCTCCAAACGAATTTATGTCGAGTGGAGTAAAAAAAAAAGCTTGAGCATAATCTGTAACACTTACATTTCATGCCTATCATTTTAAGTGTTTAACTAGGCGGTCAGTGAGGGTGTGCTTTTAAATGATCATTTTTTTATTGCTGATACAAACTTGCATATTAATACAAACTAATAAGTCTAGCTATCATTATTGAATGAAAATGATGTACTGGCTGATGAAGCTGCTGTAGGTAGTAGGCGGGCATTAGGACCCAGGCGAAGCTACACGGCGCTGCTTGTTAGCGAGCCTAGGCTCCGGCAGCCTAGGACAGCTTAAATATATATATATATGCAGGAGATATATATATATATATATGCAGGAGAGTGCAGTTAACGGCGATATTTTTTTTATCGCGCGATAAGACGGCCCATACGTATATATATATATATTAGGAGTGTGACGAGATCTCGTGGTACGATCAGATTGGTCTTGCGAGATGCGTCTGGTCTCGCGAGAACGTGCCGATATCCTTGCGTTACTAAAAGCTGCGCCTGTGAAGAAAACGGAA
>JBBPDC010000141.1:5376574-5392029 GCA_037974485.1 Hemigrammopetersius urotaenia
AGGGAGAACAAGAACACAGGACAAGTGCATAGAAGCAAACAAAAAGGCAGCGGCCACTACCGGCCGCTGACCGAGCCATGACACCCAGATGGGTTTTCTCATGATGAGATCAGGTCTGGATGAAATGAGAATGATTAGGACGGCCCACTTTTGCTAAAATACATTGGCCATTTACGGGACAAAATTTGTATTGTGTGCTCACAAGAGGGAGATTAACCTACTTAGAAAGAAAACACTTATTTACGTTCCCTGAGGCTTTAAACAGCACAGATAGGCACAGTATTATAGTACCCCATTATTTTCAAACTTCTAACTTATTAGGTTTTAGCTGTATGTATGTTGTCAAGTATTTGGTAACAGACATAATGAATTATCGACCTTGAATGAGCAGTTTAGGATTTCCCAAATTAACATATAACTTGTTTCTCAAAAATGAATTTCACCTGTCCAGGATGTTTCTCCACCTTTCACATTATGAGCACCGCTATAGCCTTCAGCACCCCCTACGACCCTGTTTAGGATAAGCGGCTCTGATAACACTGGGTAACATTTTTTTATGAAAGGTCTGTTTCATTCCAATTTTTGATGTTTCTTAGTCAAGTTTTACACACTGATTCAGAAAATCACATCAGTTTTTTCCTACCTTCAATGGTTCTAGAGATTCGATGTATTCGATGTATATTTTTCGTTATAAGGTTGTTGTAATACTACTATTATTTTCATATTAGTCTCACTGATGCGTGAGAGTTGGCAACCCTGTTATCTACATGTACAACAAACAAACAACATATTTATATGCAAAACGTTAAGTGTAACAAAATGACGTTTCTAACTAAACCCTTGAAGCTACATGAAAATAAACGTTACCACCTAAAATCAGCGTGCCAAGATTGTATAAGAAACACTACGAAATGCAATGAAACTCATTTTTGTTGCCTGGTGTAAAGAATAAATGAATAAGTGAATGAAAAAAAAAGACCTTGACCTTTTCAGAACTTAATTTAGAACCAAAGTCAGGAAGTTAGGGCATCAGCAGAGAAAATGAAGATAGGTTAAGCACTGATGAATATACAGTGAAGTGACCAAGAGGTTGGGAAAGGAAAGCGTGCTTGAATTCCCAACCCTTCTATTCCCCAAGTGAGATAGACAGGTCCTGGCTCCCTGTGAGCATCCAAAATTAAATCTCAGGGACCTCTGCAGATGTGATTTTTTTCCCCTGATGCAGAGCAATATGGCTCGCTACTGTTGCTGTCACCTTTTCTGTTTGGCACTCCAATCCTTCCTTCTCTCCCCCTACTGAGCCTGGAGGTGTAATTCAAATTGAGCTGCTCTCCTTTAGATTTCAGTCTGCCAAAGGAAGATTATGCTACTTTAACTGATTTTTCTTCCATCTCTTCTTTTTCTAGCTTCTGCTTTCAACCAGGAAAATCTTGCATAATAGATTGTGATATTGTGCTTCAAACTACAAGAAGACTTGATCTCATACAGATACGCATGATCTAGGGAAGAGTTTGCATTCAGAATGAGTACTCTCTCAGTTCCCTTAACAAAGAGACAGTCCATTTCACCAGAGCATGTCCATGTAACACCTCAGGATGCAGACCTGTCACACTGTGGAACATATGCTGCTTAATTCATCAGAGAAAGCTGAAATTTTGATGGCGTTATTCACAAGGGCAAAAGGATCTTTCGACAAGAATGCCAGAATTGGTGTCAGAATCAGATTTTGGTCTCCAAGACCGAGAGTGCGTGTAATCCTTTTAATCCTTGAGCCAACATGATAATTGTTATGATTAGGAGTATTTTGCTCAATATTGAATTCAAGATTATTTATCACAGGTTTTTAGCCAGTCAGGTCAGAAACAATATTTCTACCACACTATATAATCATAGTTTCATTGTGCTCTGCACACCAGGCTAACTGGAGATTACGATTTGGTACAGCTTGGAAGATCATTTTAAACATTAGATGCCATCAAGGCTCAGGGTTGCCAGATTGTACAGGATTTCCTGTTAGGCTATCAGAAGTTGCTAGTTGCTACAATATTTCTTGTTAAATTTATGTAATAGTTAGCAGTCATTCCCCCTCTGTTGAATAGGCTGAATGTCAGACTCAGGTTGCTCAGCTTGGAAAAGATATAGGTACTTGGAAGTAACTGGGAGTCTGACGTTTGATCATAGGTCTTTTTACGTGACATACGCATTTTAGGCCGAAAATAAATTTCTCATTCTGTTTATGAATAAGAACCACTAAATTTAGATCTCAAGTCTGGCACACATCCATTCATTGATAAAACTGTGATATAGCAATTGTACTGACAAGCCTGGCATTGAGACAGTGTAAGTTTTAACCACAGAAAATCTTGGTCATTTTTTCTATAATAGTTTGGAGTTTTTGCTTGATGTACAGTAACCCCTCAGTCTAGCGTGGATTTTTCTGCGAACCGAACTGTATTACTGCTACCAGTCCAGCGGTGGTAGTAATACACTGAAAAGTTGAAAACCCCCATAAAAAGAAGAAAAAGAAGAAGAAAAAGAAGGAGAAGTCTGATGCAGCATGTGGCATGACTGCTCCGTGTCTTGTCCTCGCATTTTAGTGTTTCCCCCTCCCCAATTTTCAACAGCTATCTCAGTTTATTTAGTATTAGTAAGCTAATACTAATGCTAACGCTAAAGTTTTTTAAGCAATAAAGTTTTCTGATTTATTTACCCTTACATTTTCTTTAAGGGTAATGAATTAAACTGAGTTTAAAATTAAATTAAAGTGTTCTGTGAGCAGATTTGGGGGCATATTGTCACGGTCTGGTCAGTGGCGGGCTAGCGCCACTGCTTTTGTTTTCGGTTTGCCCCTGTTGTGTTTCTTTAGGTTCCCCCCGTGTCTGTATTATTGGTTCCGTTTCCTGTCCCCCTGTGTCATGTGTCTGGTTCCCCATGTGTCTCCTGTTGTATTAATCAGCCCCCACCTGTATCGTATTGTGTCTGTGTATTTAAACACCTCCTCTAGTTCAGTCCCCTGTCGGTCATTGTCCTCATTTCCTCCCTTCCCTTTGTATGTCCTTTAGCGAGAAGCCTATTGCTTGTGAGACGGCCACCGTGCCCTTTTGTTTTGTCCTTTTTTGAATAAAGAACTAGCAGCATGACTTCCAGTCTTCCAGCCTGTTTACTCCAAAGAGGCAGTTCAGGTTCCTGGGGATTCCTCCCCCGGCAGCCTGACACATATTTAGGGTTTACTTTGTAAAAATAGGCATTTTTAGTTACCAAAACACAACGCGATTTTTCACTAAACGCGGGTGCTCTTGGAACATAACTCTCGCGAAAAGCAGGGGATTACTGTATTTATTGGTGTGGAATCCCTGAACAGGGAGTGTTAAAAGACCATATATGCACAACAGCACCATTGACTTGGGTCTACCACATGACCAGAAAAAAAAACATCTGGGAGATGCACTGGTTACTAATAAAAACAACCACAGCAATAATGGTTGTATCACTTTACAATAAGATTACCCTTATTAAGGGTTTATAAATGATTCAAAATTAGTTTATTAAAGGTTACTAATTAATGCTAAATTGCACCTAGGGGTGACTGTGTGCGTGGGTATGTTTATCTGTTTGCTTGCCCTGCGATTGACTGAATGTTCCTCTACCTTTTACCCTGTGAGTCCTGGTATAGGCTCAGAAAATGAATGAATGAATGAATGAATGAATGAATGATGATAATAAATGTGATGAACTTTAATTGTAATTATGATCTAAATAATACATTAATACTGTATAAAAATAATGTAATTTTTAACTGTTACTACTACCACTGTTAATTAATAATGATAAAATACACATCAATAAAATCTTTTATTTCATTCAGTTATAAATGCAGTATATAGAGGGAAATATTGACTGTATCTTATTTTTACAACATGTTTGAGACAACTGTAAATCTTCAGTAGCTTTAATCTGTTAATATTTGTTGTTGTATTTATGTGTAGTTTATGACCATGACTGATCATGACTGAAATACGATTCGTTGTGCAGGCCTGCCTTCCATTAATAAATATCACAGTTGGCTGAAGGCTGTAAGAATGTAGTTCAAGATTTATTAATTTCAAACATCTTCAAAAGCAAGCAGACACACTGAGAACCAATGGTACATGGCAGTAGCCTTCTAGGCGGTTCTGGGTGGCGATGCCTTACTAGACCGTTTGACTGTAATGTGAAAGGTGCTCTGGGGGGGGAGAGGTGTTGTGTTGGAGCCTCTCAGGAGTGACCTCGGCAGCCAGAACCATTGTTCAGTGGGCCTTCACAGAGACACAAACAGAATGTAATGGATTCTCTTTCGGATTGTGTGCTGTGCTTTTGGAACGTCCGGAAACGGAGGAAATGTATTAGGCAGGCAATCTGAAACTACTTAGACCCTGTCGTATCTGTTCCAAATCATCTTGATTACAAACGGGTGGAGCTACTAGTGCCCTCGGGGAAGCCTTTGTCATGACAGAGAGGCAACCACCTGGAGGTGCAATCCAAGCAGATGTACAGCTCTCAGCTATGCCAAGTTGTGAGACACCCATATAAAGAGACGCTGCAAAAGTCCAGCCTCATGCTGCCTGATGACTGAAAGGGGGAAAAGAACGCTGAAATGTTGAGGAATGCTTGGGAACTAACTGCTTACAAATCAGCAAGGGGGCCAAATTCCACTGATACTTATTATGTGATGAAGGCGCTGCTGGATAATTAACACAGCAGCATAGCTGTGATTGCATATGGTCCTGGTGCTGATTGTCAATCCACATCTAAAATGGTTCTATGGCTCCTGACTTCAGTAGCTCACATATTCACATATTCAGCGCCCAAGTTCCGCGTGGAATATGTGAATTATTAACTCTTACCTAATGTCTAATTGGAAAAAAATCCAGAGAACCCGCCCCAAAATGGTTGCATGTCCACACTGGGCATATCAGCATGTTGAATCAGAGCTTTCTGTGTCCTCTTGAGTTTTAATCACTTAATAAAAAAGCACAATGAAATAGGGGTTGGCTTATTATCGAATGACAATTAATGAGAAAAGATAGCGAAAGTGTGAAATGTATTCATAATTTTGCTTACTAGTTTGTGACACTGCTTAAAAATGGTTTTAACACAATGCCATCGAAAAAAAATACTTTTGGTTCCTCAGAGTCAAAGCTAAACGTTACGTTTATTGTCATTTAGACTGTACAACAAGGAACTGCTTGAAAAGGGTATATGTAAAGGCCTAAGGGTCCTCTGTAAAGGTTCAAACTCAATGTAAAGCTTCATCCTAGAACATATACATTGCAAAGAGGTTCTTTAAACTTCAACAAGGTTTATAACACACACACACACACGCACGCACGCACGCACACATACACATACACCACACACACACATTTGATTTCCACACATGTGTTTTTTATAGAACCACCAATAAAAATATTTGGGGAGCCAAAGGTGTTTCTTCTGTATCCTACAATAAACTCATTTTTGGAGCTTTATTTTATTTTATTTTAAACACGTTTAAGCACTTGTGTATGTGGTAATAGATGCGTTTAAAATTCACGGTATTAAAGGAGGAGAGTAGATTAAAGGGCAGATTAAAATTAGAGGGCTTAGCAGAAAATATCTTCATTATTGGAGACGGTGTTCCAAGAGATAATCACTTAACCTAAGGAGGTTTATGTGCAGTGGTGCATTTAGATACCGTGGCCTAGGCTGGCAGATGTGAAGGGATACTTTTTGAATTTGCTCTTCAGTGCTACACCAAAACCATCCAGCCGGTGCCATGCGTCTCATTTTAGCATTAAAGTTAATCCATGTCCAGGGGTCATGCTAACTGACAACAGATGCTATTAAGCAGTCCTCTTTTTCCAGTTTCTGAGGGCCCTATCGTCTTATCACATGACTGGCTGAAGGTCACAACTGTGACAGCATCAAAGACAATGTCAGGCCTCGTGCTAATCCGCCGCTACTTAAGCTAAAAATGTTTTCTCATTTGTTGTAATACAACGTGATGTTCATGTGTAATGAAACAAAAGGATTCAGGTGTGTAGTCAGTGTGTTTTCTATTTATTATTTATCATTCCCCATTTTATTACTCAGCTTCTCTTCACACTAACTATGCCCCAAGCTGTGACAATATCCTCAGAACAGAGTATCACAGCCAGATGTCTCTGCCCACTTTATTACTCAACTCCATCACTGAAGCAAATTGCAGAAACAGTAGGTTAGCTTCATGGTTCGGCACATTAGAGCTTTGTGGGATGTTTTGGTTCAGAGATTGAACACGAACCATTAAAACGATGCAAATTGCCTGGTAAATCTTAGCACAGGACATACTCAGTAACAAATGCTGCAAATTCTTGTCTGCTGTAAAGAGCATTGAGCGAATGAACACAAAGGTGAGGGCTAGGCTGATAACATGCTTTAGGTATCTCTAATGGCATTTCTAATGCTTACTTATTTCTTATTTAAAAAAAGAAAAAATAATAATTATTTGACTTACATTCCTCTCTAGGGCTTATGTATTGTTGGGTTAGGTGTTGGCTAGTTATTATTTGGACAGATGTATAGATGCTCTGACTGCAGTATCTTGGTTAAATAGTTGACTCAGATTTATGCTGTTTTTCAGGTAAGAAACAGTTGTGGAATTCTTAAGCACTGATGTACGTCGCTCTGGATAAGAGTGTCTGCTAAATGCCGTAAATGTAAATGTAATGTTTTTGATAAAAGTAGAGGCAGCTGAAATTAAACCCAACATTAAGACTAAAGAAACGAGCAACAGTATACTTTTTTGGGTGGGATTTTTTGAGCTGACTAGGGTTATTATCTTTTGTAAAACTATTACTAAAAGGTGAAAATTCATGATAGTTAACTACAAAAATTAAAATTACACAAACTTTCAATTCAAAACTACATTGGCCACAGCAGTAGGAACAAAATTGAAAAGATTTATGTATTAATAAAGCATTTTATTTCTTGGAAGATTTCTTCTATATAAAGCATGTAATTGGACAAGGGGTATGCCAAACTATTGTGTATGTGTTGTCAGAGAATGAAAACACTAATATGTCTATTTCTTAGATAAAAAGAGTATTTGAGCAGAGAAGTACCTTTCCATGAAAGATTCAGTGAAACTTGGGTTTGATGATTGGGAAGGCAATCACTTCATCCTGGTGGAACCGTTCTTAAATTAGTTTCTCAGTGTGTATGGGGACATTATTTTCTGGGAATATGGGAACATCATGAGGCACCACAGGGTGCACCTAGCTCTGTGAAATGGCCTCATATACCTTGGCTGTTATACAGCCATGCTGAACAGTCAGCAGACTTTACAACTCCTTCAAGATGGCTCCCCATACCATTACAGACACACCTTCGTGTTTAACAGTTGGTAGGGGACATTGTTGGTTGTTCCTGTGTAGAAAGAACCCGCATGTGTTCTAGAGATTTAAACACCCCCGTATTTAGGAAGGGGGTGAAAGATGACTCGTCAGACCATGTTACTTTTTCCACTGTCGCAGGGGTTTTGTTCTTCTAACACTGAGTTATGTGTGTCTGTGTATTAGCCTTGAATTCAGACACTTTCTTAATGGCAGTCCAGTATAAAATGCAACTCTGTGTGGCTCACAAAGTATAGTTTCTGAAAACTGTGTGCTGATTTAATTCTGCAGACATTTTCAAGGCTGTGCTTTAACTGGTATTGCACAACTGCAGAAGTTTGTGTTCAATTGCTCATCCAAGTTTTTTTTTTTTTTATGAAGTCTGAGGTATTAATAGAGCGTGGCCTCACTCTGCTGCAGTAACAGTCCCTACTAAGTGCTATAAACTAGATGTAACATTGCTGTGAGGATTTGATTGCATTCAGCCACAAGAGATTTAGTGAGTTCAGGTGCTGAGGTTGAGTGATGTGCTATGGATCACAAAAAACACTCCAGAGAAACTGGATACAGCTCCTTCACTCCAGAGAACACATTTCCACTGCACCATAACTGTTCTGCTAATGGGGTTTTATACCCCTCTAGCCAATGCTTGGCTTTCGATATGGTGACTTTAGGTCAATTCTATTGGTACTTTTCTATTGAGCTTATATTGTTCAAGATTTGTTAGCATTTGGCTTCAGTGGGTGCACCTTGCATAAATTGTACCGTGATAAAACACCTGTAATTCGGATATTGATTCCTTTTAAATATCTTTTGGACCTGCATGCTGTCTTGTGTGTCTTTGAGACCTCAAATATGTTGACTCAGTGTGTTGTTAGACCTCTTTTACAGCTGACACATACTGCTAATTGGCAGTAAATCTAATATGACTCACTTGTGAAGCAACACTTTAGTTATTTTAAAGTAAAGTTATGTTAGCTGTAGGTCCATAAAACGAATGCTTGGTAAAATGTGGATGGAAATTCTGGAGAAAGCTGGGCGAGTTAAAATGATCCTATACCATAATGTCTATAAAAATACTGTTTGAACTGAGCTGTTGCTAATCCTTGTTTACAACCTAAGAAAGAAGTGTGATTACAGGAATGTTATGTCATGATTCACATTTCAGGAATTTATTTTTGGTTTCAGTGTTTAACATTTTTAGTTAAACCCCATGTCTGTCCAGGTTCCTAGATCCTCGTAGCCAACAGCATTTGGGTAAATTCACAGCTAGTGGCTATTGTAAAAAAATCCCTCCTCTGGAAGCACATTAAAGATTTCTGTGTCTGTGGTGTTCTCATGTACAAGCCTCATTTGAAGGAAACGTTATATCATCATCTAACAGTCTTTCATAAACGTAATTCTGTCGTTCTGTTCCCCTTTGATTATGTAAGAAAATCATCACCACAGGGTTGTTAGTATTCCTCTGCTTGTCATTTTTGTCATGCTGAGAGAGGAAGACAGAAGTTGATTAAATAAAATGTTCCATTTCCTCTGATGCTTTTAGCCAATGTGGAATGTGAAGATGTAATTTCACGTTTAAATGATGGCCCACACCGAAAGTATTTGACTTCTTAACACGGTCATTTTGTTTATTTTGCCCTCGATATCTCGACCCATTTGAGAGATAAGTACTGTTGATTTTCTAAAGTGCATAAATATGCTCCAGTCCAACGCCACCAAAGTAGAGCGGTTGTTAAACCTGCCTCAGCCTGCTTAGTTGCCAACAGCTACAAGCACTACGAAACTAAACGCCTCCATTTTACCCCTTAAAATGACCATAATATTCCCATACAGGAAATTAAGAAAAAATAAGTGCTCAGATTATAGCTAATTAAAGGGGTTAAACTACTGACTTTTTCAAATGTATCAAATGTAAATAATAGAACATCCTGAATGAAAGCCTTAAATGTAAGGGGTTTCACACTCATGTCTTAAATCTATTTTTTAGGTAAGATGAAGGGGTTGGCTTCACAAATAAATGGTCACCTAATTCAAATGAAGGGGTTTGGTGTATTTTCAGGGGTAAATTAAGGTAGCATTAAGCACATTTGAAGTACATTGTGTTTCATAGTAAAGGGTGTCTGTAACTACAGTTTTAGCCCCAGCTTAATCTTGTCCAATTCCACCTATTAGTTCAGACTCCCCCAGTCACATGATACTGCCATCACTCGGTCATCACATGATGATTGGCATTATGCTGAGTAATGGGGCGAGAGGGAGGTCCATCCTACACACCCAGAGAGAGCAAATTCAATTATGCTCTGTATGATCTTTTTATATTGGGGACTGAATTTTCAGATAATCTCCAATAACACCTCAGACAGTTGTACCAATTCAGAGCCTTAGAAACATATTTTCAAACAAAATGTCTTATAAAAAATACGTTTTAGAAGCTACTAATTAATTTAATATTTCAAATAATCCTTTTTAAAAACCGGATTGCCTGTTTTATAGGGTGTTCAGTCAAAAAAAGTTTTACTCTTTACATTTTTGTGCCTGCTGAGAAGGAGAATGCTTTGTTACCTGTGCTAGCACTCAAGATAACCAGTGAAAAATTTGATGTTGAAGGTGAATTTGTCCTCAAAATAGGGTTTTTCCTCAGTGAATAATGTGCTGGTTGGCTGGTTGAAGAAATATTGGTTGTAGGATTGGCTGTAAGATTATTAAGGTTCTTACTCTAGTTAACACTTATCACAGTTAACCTATAGAAACCTATAGACATATCTGTGACCATTCACCTTGGTTAACCCTTGGTAGGGAGTTAGAACGCATATGTTGCTATAATGCTTTCCAGCAGGACAGCAACATAATATATTGCAAATGAATATTTTGTTTCATGTTGTACGTATCTGATTAAGTAACATTTTTGCCAAGAAAAAACAAACAGTGCACAATGGATTGACTAATGATCCGTTGTCTGACATGTTGTGTTTTAAAGATGGCACCAATCTAATAATGGAAGCAGGACCTTTTGACAAGTTACCTCAGAAAACAGTAAAGTGTACATTAAAATATCTTGAACATAAATGCGATTCACCAATAGCCAACAGTAGCCTGTTCTGCTAAAAACAACTTTGCTGACTTGTGATATATCATTTTAAGCCTGCAGGCAGGCGGGTCTCCATGCTTAAGATAAGTTTATTCAAAAGAAACAATAACCAAATAGAAACGGGCGCGATGGCCACCAGGAATCAGGATCATAAAAAACAGATACAAGCAGGCAGTTGAGGCGATGGACACACGAGGGTAAACTAACAGACACAGACTATATATAATGGACTAAATCACAAGACAGAACTCAATGCAGGTGAACACAAAAGACACGTGACACAAGCATACACGAGGATTCAAAATAAAAGCACACAGAACCAAAACAAATGCAAAAAAACACTAATATTTACAGCTAGTAAATCTTAGGTTCAACTGCAGCTTCGTCTCCAGCATTCACCAAGATGGCGGTGCGCTAAGTTGCAGCGGCCTCTCTTAAATCTATCATTTAGTGCAAAAATGTCTATCACTACCTGACTCTTCTACAAAAAAAATACAAACAAGAAACGTACCTTGAGTATGGACAGCTGAAAAGGTCTGTGATCTGGGTGTGCAGCTGCTGGCTGGGGCAAGGGACATTGCATGCTAAGCTAAAAGCTGATGCTAGCTGGGCAGCTACCCCGTATATCCTGCTTGCCAATGTGTGCTCCCTGGACAATAAACTGGATAGCATCCTATTCCAGCAAACTAACCAGTGTGAGCTCAAAGACTGCTGTGTTTTGGTTTTCATGAAGACACGACTTCGTTCATCGTTCCAGACATGGCTGCCTAGTTTAGTGACATGCTAATGTTCCGCTGAGGCAGAGTCAGCGTGCTTAGTGGAAAAAGGAGGCTTATGTGTTTACATCAACACTGATCTTGGATCTTTTGATAGATGTAGACCATTTTATTTACCGTTCATAATTCATGCCAAGCCAGGAGCTACTTTATCTCTGCTCTTCAGGACTGTTTGAGTACACTGCCCCCCACAATACTCACAACATTCAACAGAGGGAGTATAGTGCGCAGCCTGGTGTGGTATGGAAGTTGTGCTGCATCAGATGGCAAGACCCTACAGGTGATAGTAACGATTGCTGAGAAGATCATTGTGGTCTTTCTCCCTTCGTTTGCACCACACACTGCATCCGCAAAGCCACCAGCATTGTGGATGATCCCACACACCCCTCCTACGCCCACTTTCCCCTCCTTATGTCTGGCAGAAGGTTTCGCAGCATCCGACCCTCACTACCAGGAGGGGGATTAGTTTCTTCCCCCAGGCCATCACACTCCTAAATCAGAACTGAATAACAAACTGTATATCACAGGTACTCACACTCTCTGAACTGAACTGCTTAATTGTTTTTTTCCCAATCACACTCCATAAACACACTAAACTTGCTCCCTAACTGCCACTAGAAATACCCTGTATTTATTCATGTTCTGTACATTATTTCTAACACTGTTGCATTTTTGCACACTTAATGACCCTGCTGCTAGAATATTGTGCTGTTCTTATGTTTTTTTTCACTCTCTCTTTAGTCATGCCTACACTTGTGTAGTCTTGTGTTGTTCTGTTTTTTCTTTTGTGTTGCACCATGGTCTTAGAGGAATGTTGTTTCATTTCACTGTGTGCAGCGAATATGGTTGAAAAGACACTACTCAACTTGACTTGACTCCATCATGGCTACAACTGACACCTTTAGAGAGGGCAGCAGTGGTCAGAAAAAAAACTTCACCACCATAGTAGCATAAATCAAAACTCCGACAGCAAACATTCAGTCAATTTTGATTTGTTTCGGTTTTTTGCTAACAAAGTGCTTATTAATTCACAGAAAAGTGAAAAATAACAAAGAAAAGTATGTGATCAGTGCACACCCTTGAAACGAGCAGCTCAATTATTAGGAAGAGAGGGAAATTGATGAGAAATATTCTCTAGATACTCTCTAAAAGACACAGTAAAACCACTAAATAAAGCTGTACCTGTGTTTTTACCTCCCATGTAAGACCAGCGAATGGGTCAAAGGGCCAGCACATATACACTAAACAATACAGTATTCTGGTTGCCGTAGCAACCCTGCGAGTTAAAATCCCTACTGTTTCCGACCATTGAATGCAGTCCTACTGTCATGCCTGTTTTATTTAGATTGTTCTGTGTGGATTTCTGGTCTTTCTTGAGCTTTGTGCTATAACCAGGGGGTTAATTTTGGAAGGGCCAATGACCTTATGTACCCCTGTACTTTGGGCTTATAGTAGGTAACACTTGTTTGTCTCACTGAATATATTTGAATCACAAATGTGATCAGACTTGTCACACTATACAGTCCTGAGCCTGTCTGTGACAACAGGTGAATCCGAATACTTGTCCGGCCCCACGCTACTTAAAAACGTGTTTTCTGGTCTCCACAATTTGTGTACTTTATAAACTACAGTACGCCACTGTATTTGGACCAGTGGCTTCTGATTGTAATCTGGCAGAATAGGAAGTGACCCTACTCAAGTGTGCGTGCTCCATCTGCATGGTGGAGTGGGCCCTGAAGGCTCTGGCTGGACTTCTATTCCCAGCTGTACTTTTTAAGAGCCTGCGCCTGAGCCAGCTAAATATCAACTCATTAGCTCAGGCAAATGGAACTGCTGTAAAAAATAGAATACTGAATTCATTTAAACGTGCGTGAGAAGCAGCGGGAACAAATAAGAAGGAGAAGGAAATACATTTTCAACGTTCTTCAGACTTTTTTTGCTTGTTTTCTTTGCACTTGTCCTTGGTCTGCCCTTGCATCTTTTCTTCGTCTTAACCACCCTTTGCACTCTCTCTCTCTCGCCCTCCCTCTCACTTTCTCTCTCTATATATCTCTCTCCCCGCTTGTGTTTTTCATTGCTCTTTTTCCTCTACAGACTGTTTCTCTCACTACCTCTGTAATGTGGTCCCTGTCCCCCTGGCTACCATGTTCTCCTTCCCATTTGTAATGTCCTGGTAAAAATGCAACATCATACTAAATTTTGCTCCCATCCAACGTCTCCTATGCAAGCCTCCATTTAAATCTAATTAAGCCAGTCGTTGTTGGACATTCCCACACAAGGTCATAGTGTTGCCGGCTGATTCTTTTCCTTGTGCTGCTGAAAATGTCGGGCCAACTAACATGTTCGTGGATTCACTGTTTTACTGCATAATGCCCAGAGAACCATAACAACATAGCTAAAGCCTTTCTTACTTGCTTCAAAGTCTCCTTAACCTCCAAAACATGTATGTCAGCATATGGTAAATTGTGCCAGTGACCCATGAAATTGAATATGGGAGATGGGACTGAACAAAGTATATACAGTAATCCCTCAGTTTTACGCGGATCAGCAGTCATGGATTCAGTCTCACGCAGATTTTTTCTCCCCGCACATGTGCAGAAAAGGCAGAGGGCCTCGTCCGCCACGCCCCTCCTACTGGGTTGCTAAGCACCACGCCCTAACATAAACCCTGCAGAGGACGAGGGGGCAGGACTGGCTCCCATGAGCCTTTGCAGCACGGGTGGCCCAGTTATTTTTGTGAGTGTTAGAGGGGGAGTACATGTTTGTCAGGGTGTGTTTCTCTGTGTAATTTGTGTGTTTGAGCCCTGCTCCACAGTGCTCCACAGTGTTAGCTGCTGGAGTATCGTGAGGGCGATTCGAGAGCTCTGGGTGAGATGGGAGCAGTACTAGGGCATTCCAATGGGGGCGTAGTACTCTGTGTTGCAAACATCTGTTCAAAGCTGTAAAAGTTGAGAATGAAAGATGTTTTGCTTGAAGAACAGTGTGTTATTGCGTTCTCTCTCACACTCCGCACGGTATTTACGTTCTAGCTCTGTATGTGTTCAGTGTAAACCATACAATAGGGATGTGTGTTCATCTCCACGATATCTTCAATGTTAATGAGTTTTAAATGAAATTGAATTTTTAGTCATTTTTTTCACTATATGCGGGTGCTCTTGGAACGTAACCCCCACGAAAAGTGGGGGATTACTGTGTATTTTTATTTTTATACATGTAGTGCCACATTATTCTTTTTTTCTCCTTTAGTATGATTGCCAGTCTTGAACACTGTCCGCTTTTCAAACAATGACTTGCATGCAAAGAAGATGTGTGAAGTAATGCTTCCACTGTGCAATAAATTGAAACGCAACACTCTTCATTCTGTTGGAGGAATGGAAAGCGGCATCGTGGACCAAATGAAGGTGCCTGTTTATGAAACGACAGAACTGATTTTGCCACTTGTGCGTCAAATAGAGAAATGGCAATTTCCAAGCAGTAGCTAATGATGGTGTTTCTTTATAAAAGCAAATTGCGATTATTAAGCGCCCTAAAAGAGGACTTGTGTACCGAGGCATGCCCAGGGTGCCTTGAGTCTGTCTGGAACATTGGTATGTGACTGAGCACTACTCTAGGCTAGGGCATGACGCCTCATTTTCCAAGTGAGGGACAAGGCCAGACCTGAATGAGCGGAAGCCATTTTCAGCCTGCATGAAATTCTATCACTGTCAGACCTACAGACCTAGAGTGCCATGAAAAAAAATAGTTTCATGTTGACAGAATGCTATTTTTTGTGAAGCTTCACAATGAATCTGAAAGCTTGTACTTGGAAGATCATCACTGAAGAAAAACACCAGTGACAGTCTTTTGTTTCTTTTTGTAGAGTGATTTCTTTGACGTACTGACTCTTGGATTCTAGGTGAAGTAATGCTGACGAAAACGCGTTCTCTTCCTTTCAGAAAATGAGCAGTTTCTTTAAAAAGAACAGTGCTTTAAAAGGTTGGTGTCGCCTCTGGACATGTGTACTGGTGTCGCCCCTGGACATTGTCTTGCATTACAGATGATGGCTAAGATTTAAAATGGAAAAATATCTCTTGATTGTTTGTTCCACTTTACCGGTCACACTTAGCTTAACTAGAGAAATCTGAAGTTGAAGTTGAAGTTTATTGTCATATGTACAGAGTACAGTGTACAGAGCACAATGAAATTCTTACTTGAACA
>JBBPDC010000141.1:5415762-5426725 GCA_037974485.1 Hemigrammopetersius urotaenia
ATCCCAAAACCTGAACAGAACAGAAAAGGCAACATAAAAGCAGTGGCATTAACCGGCCACTGACCAGACCGTGACAGAAATGAGTGATTCTAGTTTTATAACCAATTCTTTTTTAGTCACTTAAACACTGTTCTCAATTTACTCATTATTATAGTGATAACAGTGTTATCAGGTATGTGTTTACAATAAAGCACAAAAGGTGGCCTAAAGATTTTTATGTCCATTAATAAGTGGATGTTTAAGGCTACTGTAGTCACAGAACATTTATATACTTCCTCATTTAATTTGGAGTTTTAAAATGTTTAATATCGTTCACTCCAATGCTACTATCACTATTATTGTACTACTGTACATGCTGCTACTGTACATTTTGTGGTTAACTTTTATATTTTGGCATAGAAGAGTAAACCAAAAAGGCAATATGGAATGTAAAGTTGTATAGAATTGTTTGTGAGCCCCTGGTCAAATAACATGTTCTGTTGATTTTTTTAAGTCCTCTTCAGAGAATCAATTTCTGCATATCTTAATGCACAGTAACTGCTTATTTGCTGAATTTAGATATTTGGTAAATAAATAAAACCATGTGTCCAAGGTAGGGTGCATATTATTGGGCTACCATGTTAAATAAATAGAAATTGTTCTGTTAGATTTTCAGAAAAAAAAACCATGTTGCACTGTTGCATTGTGTGCAGTTATTGACTATCATTATCATGGGCTTGGTCATTCAAATGAATAGGAGTAGGGTTCTATTCATTTCAATGGCAGGCCCATGTTATTCTTCACCTCTGAATGGTTTCTTTATTAATTATTCTTGTGTCGCGCTAAATGCGGCTTGTACCATAATGTGCAGTCTATATATCCGAATTTTTGGCTCGGCAGCGTGAGATGTGGTATTACTTTTGATAGCATTTTGAGTAACCGTAGCAACACTATTCACCAACAAAGATGGCAAAAATGACGTCGGCAATGAATGGGGCAGATATACCTCAGGCCAACTTCCCCGACACACAAATGTGAATGGTTATGACGAGCACTCGTCTTTTCCTTTTTTTGTTGTTCATCCCTTTCCTCCCTTCACTTCTGTTCATTTATGACCCAATTCAAAGGAATTCATGAGACAAAACTTTCTGTCCTCAAGTCCCCCCATACAGCCAACCCCTCATCCAAACCCTGCACTCATCTTTTTCCTCTGTTTTCATGGATCCCATTTTGTTCAATATACTTCCATTAAAAAATTTGAACAAACTTAAATAGTAAAAGAGTTCTGCTGTTAATTAAATGTTTCTAGGACAAAAACTCACAGAGCTTTAGATGATTGTTTTGGAACAGTCAAAAAATCCTTAGGGAGGGAGCTCCGACCACAGAGGGTTAATGCTTCACAATACATTCACAAAACTTTATTAGGAACACCTGTTCATCTGGGAAATGCATGGCAGGTCCATCTCAAATTATTATTATTATTATTATTATTATTATTATTATTATTATTGGTAGTGGAGCTGGTGGTGGCGGTAATAGTAATGTTTTATTATTAGTAATAGTAATATTGTTCTATTATTTGTAAAATTATGTAAATAAATGTGGTTAATACAACAAAAACAGCTACAGCAACAAAACTCAACACCTATGGTTGAAATGCTACGGAACATCAGGTACGGTGCTGACAATGATTCAACGACTTGGCTCTTTATTGTAAGTGTAATACAGAAAGCAATTAGCTTATCTCTGCAAGGTGTGTAATCTGCAGGTAATCTTTATTCAAAGTCACCAATCTGTCATTGAAATGGTTTTGTCTAGACGCTATCAGTGGTGTCTTCTTTCAGCAGCTGCACCGACCCTGAAACATCTGCGGGATAATGATGCTCTCCTCCCCTCCAGAATACACAACCTCAGCCTAAAAAACATTTAAAAAATGTAGCTGATTTTTGCTATTGTGCAAATTGTGTAAAAAAATTATTTAAAAGCAGGTGCCATTCCATGTTCACATTGCGTCCAACAGTGATGTATGCATTTTCCATTAGCAAGTGTCAAGGGAAGCATTGCCATTTTTCACCATCAAACATACAGCCTGGTGTCAGCACAATAAATCTTATTCAGAGCATAGCAAAATGGTCACCTTCTCGAGGTCCACAAATATGGGCCTGAGTAAAACTGAACTGAGTGTTCGGAGACCAAGGACACCTAATGTCACCTCAAGCCTGGGCTTTTGCATAGCAATGAAATCACTATGTCACAAGATGTGGGTATTAAGAATGGCTGCACTGAGCTCAATAAGCGGGAGGCAAAGATTAGAGCAAAAGAATGGAAAGGTGAGGAATAGTGGTGGGGGAAACCAATGAAAGAGAGAGGGGCATTCAAGTACAGAGAAAAGAACAACATAAAGTAAGAGGATTGAAAGAGGGGAAAAGCTAGCTAGCTAACAAGGCCAAGGTCAAACCAACCCTGACACACTGCAGTTTTGACAAGCCACATTCTCTGAATTGCACAAGGTCACAGGCTTTAACCTTATCTTACTCCATGTCTTGCCAGCAATATGTTGGGAAATTGCCCTTGTCCCCCTTTACTCATGGAAATCTGCCCCCTCTCTAGCTGGGGTGGCTACATGTCTAAGCTGGGCACAAGAAAAAGAACAGCAAGTGGAACTGGTGGAACTATTGTGTTTCTTATCAAATCACATAAAGACTCACAATGCTGCCCTTATTTTTGGCAGTTCATGAGAGAATATGAACACATTCTGGACAGAACTGAAGGCCTTATTTTTTGCTTTGTTACATCAAGTATCCATAAAATATGGCTACACTGTGAGATGTATTCCTGTGTGTTTGCTTGTTCAGAACAGTAAAACTACTAAAGCTACTAAATGATTTTGAAAAATCCATTTAAATGATCTGGTTCCATTGAGGAATCACTTTTATTTGTTGTTAATTTTTTTAAAACTTTAAATCCTTTTAACATTGTGCCAATCATGCCCAAAACACATGCCAACCATCCCCAATTTGGGGCTGATTGACACCAGTACACAACAAAAATATTGTCCTGAATGAACTAATCCTAAATAAACAGTAGGCTGCAGTGACATGTCACGGCTTATTTTGGCACCTTTAAAATGGCATTTAAAAACATTTAATTAAATGATCTATTTCAATTTTAAACTCTGGTTTGCATTGTCATATCACTGCTGTTCAGCTGTTTTCCAAATAGTTTGGCACTGGATGTGATGGATTATGGATGATAAAAGTTCTAGATGAATGCATTAACCAAATCCTACAAAGTGGCACAGTCGTCTGTGGAGGAACTCCTAGGAAATGCAGCCCACCTCAGATGAGATGGATGTCTAAGTCACTGACTCCCAACCTGGGGTCCAGGTCCCCCTTACGGGGGCGCTAGAGATTGCAGGGGGTGCGCACAATTTTGTCTGTACTGAGGTTACCAAAATTATATTCGCACCCATTCAATTCATAAAATCCCAATGTCTGAGAAATGTAAAAGTGTGTGTGTGTGTGTGTGTGTATATATGTATAAGAATATAAGAGCATTTTTTTGCAAATAAAAGTTTGTAATTAATCACTTAATTCTTTTTGTGGGTCTATGCGGGTAGGAGTTGGGGTTGGATGGCCTGGCTTGTCTTGGATACAGGCAAGGGGTGCTTCAAGGAAAAAAGGTTGGGAACCACTGGTCTAAGGAGAGCTCCAGACTCTTTTTGAATGAGCCACAATACACGAGCTAGTCTGAATAGAGTTCATTTACATATATCTGTCTTAAAGTCCCAGTATCAAATACAGTTCATTTTCGTGGCTGAAAAATGATGATGTTTTTACTTTAAGATATGTTTTTCTTGTTTGCCTCAGCACCAAAGCGTAAAGTTACATTTTGTAGATTTTATGAAATTCTGACAAATGTCTTCTTGTGCCTTTGTGTCCCCAGGAGAGCGGCTCGGTCTACCTGCAGTTCTCCTGCTCTACAGCCCTGCAGCTGGAGGTCATCTTTGAGGTGCTGGAGGAATTTGATTGGACGGGCTTCTCTGTGGTCACCACCCGTCACCACGGCTATGAGGACTTCCTGGCCATGGTGGAGGGCATCACCGACGGCTCTTTCATCGGCTGGGAGAGGAAAAGCATAGTGATGCTGAACATCACCGATGACCCCGGAGGGGCACGTACCCGCAGGCTGCTGAAGGAGAATGAAGCACAGGTCAGGGGAAAAAAATGATAAGACGCTCCCCAATTTATTTTCTTCCTCTTGTGCTGTAACTACAGACAAACTCTGACCCATTTGTCAGCCTGCACTACTTCCTTGTTTTGTCTTCTATTTCTGTACTTTCTTTCTGTGTTATTTCTTTCATATTTTTTCCCCCTCATTTCAGTTCAGTGTGGCCCACTGGCAGTACCATTAACAACCGTATTATCCAATCAATCTTGGTTAATTATAGAAATGTGAATATGAGAATGAAAAGGGGGATAACTATGCCGCTGTAATGGCACCATTACCGCTTAACACCGCCTCCTTCTAGAATAATTACTCTACAGTCTACCAGTGCCATGGTACGAAAACATTTAAAAGGCTCGCCTAAATGCAGCTTTCATACCTTCCCTTCCTCCCTTTCCTCCGAGCTTAATCTTGTTCATGTCTCTATTAACCTTTCCATCACTGTCTCATGCTTCCGCACTCTTTGTCTCCTTCTCTGCTATCAGTTAAGGCTGTTTCATCGCATCAAAATCCTTGGCTTTCATCCCTATTTTCTTTTTCAGCTCTCCACTCACTTTCACTTTTCCTGATTTCTTCCTGGCTTTCTATGCCTTTCCCTCTCTGCCTCCCTTTCTCAACTCAAACTGTGGCCTTTATGTGAAGGCTTCTGAGGAGAAGGGGGTCGAGGAACCTACGAAAGGGGAGATGGCATCCCGTAATGTTACTGAGCAGCGTGACATTAAATGACAGTTTCTATGTGACCCAAAGGTGACCACCTCAATTCCCCACCGGCTGGCCATGCAGGCAGCGGTTCTCTGCATTCGGTGATTCGGCTGATTAATTCTCCCCAGTGTCCGAGAAGTTGGACTTTCAAGACCCTAATCAGTGTCTGATTTAGGGGATGATTCAAACCACATGTCAATGTGTCCCCTATGCAGTCAAACACCTTTGCAAAGAATAAAAAAGGCAATGCTAAATAATTACAGAGTAAAGTTAAAATTGGGGTCAGTGCAAGAGGGACTGATGTGTGTGACAGGAGAAGAGAACATGTTTGCAACTGTCCAAAAAAGACAGATCTTACATGTGACTTGAGGAAGTTTTCATACCCAGTCGTCTACCTTTGGTCCAATTTAGGGATCCACATCGTATTTTTTTTAATTATCTACCGATATTTGAAAGATAGGCAGTAATTTTAATTACTTCATGCTCATGCATATAAAGTCAGCTCCATAACTATTGGCAACATCAGTAAAGACACGTAAAAAGCTCATATAAAATGTCTTCACAATTATAAGACACATTTCATAGTGAAAACAAGATGTACATTTAATAAAGCAAGATTGAATTAATCAAGAGTTTTAATAAAACCCTGTGTTGCACTTTTGGACATACAAAGAAATGCTTACAAATAAAATGTGACTAAAGAAGAAGTTGCTGTTATCTTGACATAAATAAATCTTTTTGCTAATAAACACTGAAGGTAGATTTGGTGTAAAAAAAAAAACAGAACAGATGAAAATAGTTCAATACAGTGTAGGATCTTGTTACCCCCATGGATCCAATTAATGGTGCTTCTTTAAAACTGCCAGCAGAGGTGTTACACCAGGTCTGCAATCACGTTGTCAACAGTAAAATAATTCAGTCATCTTCAGCGTGTAGAATCTGAGCGTTCTCTATGCCACTGTGTTTCTATCAATATATTAAATATATACAAGACCTCCTTCTTTGTCAGTCCTGGTTTCTTCCGAGGAAGAGCATGAGCTCATTCAGAGCCCAGTTTGATTTGGTAAGAACTTATTACTGTTTTGTTTGATCATGGTAGCAATAACGCATGGACAGTAGTTTGTGATATGAACTTCATAAAATTTTAAACACATTTTTGGCATTGTTAGAGTTTGTTAGAGTTTTTTTTACATTTTAATTAAGGACTGCATCAAGCAAGAAAATTACAAATCAAAATTGGGCTGCCTCAGCCTCAGAAGTTAAAATCTTCTGACAGGATAGGGCTCCAAAACAGACAACCAAATCTGCGTAACAAAATAATTCAGTGATTACAGAATCAGGTTTTTAATGTGCACATCCCAGTCCCTTGACCTAAACCCCTCTGAAAACAGAAGAGCTGAAGTAGTTGGTTGGTTCATTTTTAGTTGAACCAACTTCAGTCAAATTTGATTTCAACAAGTAAAAACAGTTTAAAACCTTTGCCATTTGCTGCACTTTCACTCATCATGCCACCGCTCTCTGGACCCCCTCCCTCTTCTCCCTGGTTCAATTATCTTGTGGTTTCCAAAACCTAAAATTTAAGAAATTTGTGTGAGATGCCATTTTAAAACCCGAGGAGTGGTTATATTTATTGCATGCTTTTCAAACTGCAATACATTTGGTTTTGCATAACAACATCAAAGCTCAGCATTACATATTACACAAACCGGGGAAGCTTCCATATAAGGGTAGTGTTTTATCGTATGACAACTATTTACCATTTGTTGTGCAGCTGGGACATATCTGTGCTGCTTGTGTTCTAAGAGTTAATCATTATGATGTTATGTTGGGAGACTCCTGCATGCTGATATAAATTGGGACACATATGGTTTGATTTTCTTTTTTTTTCTTGGCAAAGTAAACTAGCTACACTTACCTGAAAACACCTGTTTTCACAAAGACCTTTTTTTAATCTTTACCAAGAGTGCCAATAATTATGCAGCTGATATGTGTTCAGTTATTATTGCACTATTTCTTTTAAAACTCATTCAGATGAATTGCACTGTGCTCAAAACACTTAACTAATCTGGAATTATTGGGCTTACTGGTGTTATCCTGGCATTATTTCATTTTTAAAAAAAAAATAATGTTACTGAGTTCTATAAATATCATAATATTATGTTCCACCTGCCCCCCTCCCCCCCTCAAAGAGTGAAAACACTCAGCTAACTCAGCTAACACATCAAGAAAGGAAGAAAACTGCATTATAGCTTTATGGTTGATAATTATTCCATTTTTGTGCATCCCTAATTACTTCTTGTTTTTAAATTCTGTGTATAGTACTGGTGCCTCTCATCTTTATTCACTGTTTGCATATTGCATGAGAGAACGCTGGCTAGGCCCGAAATGGTGGAAGTGTGAAAATATTAACCATGGTGGGTATTTGATTCAGTCCTGGGCATCTAAATATGTAGACTATGTGTTTTATGGTGCTGTATGTGGTAAATGTGAAGATATGTGTTGCTACAGTTATGAATTATGCCATAATCCACTTCCCTGACCATACAGGGATATTGTCAGTGCTTAAAGGACACTGACCAACTGCCAGTTTCATTATAAACAGAACATAAATAGTTGGGTTTAATTAAATGTAGTATTTGTACTCATAATTCTTGATGTTATTGGTGATGTGGCAGAAGTAACAAGATACTTGAAGAAATTTTCACAGTGCAGAACATATCCCAATCAATGTTTTTGTAATGAGTTGGGACTGATAAAAATATTATAGGAAAAATAACATAAAACAATAACATGAAATGTTACCAAGAATTTTTCACATTCCAGTGAAACAGGAATAATTATCCTCTTTAGGATGAAATGGTTGCTCCGTGCTCTTTAGGTGCTCACGATATTCTCAGAAAAGCAATGAGACATATTGTGACAGAATTCATCATGATGACTCTAAATATAATCAGACTGTCTCGTTTTATTATACTGCGGTTTTATTTCTCAGGGTTTGTTTTTTAGATATTTTAGTATTAGTGGTAAATAAATGCTTTGAATAAGCTGCTTCTCTTTAACATTCCTCTTGGCTTCCAACTCTGCTGGCAGGAAGGTATTCAATCACCAGCAAATCCCTCACCTTTCAAGAGACGTTTGGTTGGAAACCTGGGGCTTAGTGTCTACAACACTAATGATCAACATTTCTGTTGAAGAAGCGCCCTGTCCACTGCGGCAGTCGTGCGAGTAGATGTTCTTCAAGCCTTTCATTTTAAAAGGCCTTGAGCGAAAATAAACCAAAAACTGCACTTCGGTTCACCAGGGAACAGACAGCTGATTGAAAAAACGTACGCTAATACCAAGATGAGTTTTGACCGCTGACCTTCCTACTCAAATGCGCTGTTAAGGCCTTGATTATCTGGGCTGCTGTGGTCTTCTGTTCTACCACAACGAAGCAAACAAAGCTACTCAGAAGCCTTGAATTCTGGTAAAAATGCAGTTCAAAACTCTGGAATCACTTGTCAGATGTTTAGATTGTTATTGTATACAGGGGGTCCTTGAGTTACAACAGTCTCGACACCACTCTAACAGCCTCCATCTTGTTCTACCATGTTTTTTATTTTTGTTTTGTTTTGTTTTAGGTGCGACTCCTATACTGCTCTCATGAAGAGGCGGAGCAGATTTTTAAAGCGGCGTGGCTGTCAGGGCAGGCCACTCCCTCACACATGTGGTTTGCTGTGGGGCCGGCTCTGTCAGGACTTGGGGTAGAGGGTCTGCCTAAGGCTCTGTTTACCGTTCGACCACAGGGATGGCGAGACGAGCCCCGCCGGCGCATCGCTAAGGGCGTGTCGGTGCTGACGCATGGTGCCATGGCCCTTCGCAGGGAGTACGGCGGGGCCAGAGGGACAAGCTTTGCTGGGAACTGCATGACAGATGGCAACCAGACGCAGAGAGTGCCAGACAGAATCAGGTAAATCTAGATAAATTGCTTGAGGATGCATCCAAAGTTTGTTTTTAAACCAGCATTGTATGCTGGAAAGTTTGAAAGTCTGGAATCACAATTTAAAAGTTTGGGAATCATTATTTTATTTTATACAGTTACATTTGAAATACTTTTCAATAGGACTGAAATGACAATGAATGAAATGAATATGATTTGACACTTCTGATTGCAATATCCTAAAAATTCTGATAACTGAAAATGTCAGTCAGTATAATGAGTGAAGAGTGAAGAGTGAAAATGACCATTTGTCATACGTGAACACACCACAGCACACAGTGTGAACAGCACAAAATTCAACCTCTACATTTAACCCATTCACCAAGTGAAGCAGGGGGCAGCTACGAACACAGCGCCCGGGGAGCAGTGTGTGGGGACGGAACCTTGCTCAGGGTACCTCAGCAGTGCCTAGCGGTCTTGTAAAGACTTTCTGGCCGCAGGGCGAATGCCCTAACCACTAGGCTACCAGCTGCCCCAGTATATATTGTATATATTGTTTAAAAATTTTGTAACCCAGTGATTGCAGTTACATGTTTTACTTACAGGTGTAATTATCAGTTATGAGTTTCACACTCTTTAAATTCAAATAAGTCAGCAAAATTATTAAATACACTGCAGTAATCCTCTTGCAATGCGACCAGTTAGCTGGCAAAACACTACTAGTACAACAGAGGTATTTTTTGCCATTTTGTTTGAGAGTGTTTTTCTTTGAATTATTCAAGTTTTGTAAACCCTGCATCATTTCTCTTATTTTGATGTTTTGTCATTTCCTTTAAATAACAAAATTTTTATTTGGAAATTAGGAGAAATTCTTAAAAACATATTTAAAAATCAGGAGTTCTTAAAAACTAAGGCAAAGCTGTTCAGTTCAAAGCTTGCACCTATAACAGATAAATAATGAGAAAGTGAATATATATGTGGATATATGTATATTTGAGTATATATATAAACCCCCATTTTAAATCGGATCAGCATTCGCGGTTTCAGTCCAATGCAGATTTTTTCTGAGAACCGAACTAATATACAGAAATGTTGTTCGCTGAAACCCCCACACTAACGCAAAAATTTTTGTGGCATCCGGGCCTCGTCCGGCACGCCCCTTCGTCACAAGGATGTGGGGGCGTGGCGGACGTCACAGCTTATTCGTGTTAATATATACAGCTGGTAGCCTAGTGGTTAGGGCATTCTCCCTGCGATCAGAAAGTCCAGGTTCGATTCCCAGGCCGCTCGGCACCGCTGAGGTACCCTGAGCAAGGTACCGTCCCCACACACTGCTCCCCGGCCGCCGTATTCATGGCTGCCCCCTGCTTCACTTGGTGAATGGGTTAAATGCAGAGGGTGAATTTCGTGCTGTTCACACTGTGTGCAGTGGTGTGTTCATGAATGACAGAATGATCATGATCACTTCACATTTTCATACATTTAAATGCTAAATTATTAAGACAAATATGTACTAATTTTGTAACACAAATAGAGAAAAGAAAGCACGTCTTGGGCTGGTGAAATGCCGCTGTAAAATATTTTAAAATATATATTAACCCTTACAGTCACGTGTGAACACACCACAGCAGTGGCCCCCAACCCCCCGTACCGGGCTGTGGGTCATGTGCTACCGGTCCGCGGGCTGCACAGAAAAAAAAACTTAAATGCTGTTAATAAAGCTGAGAGTGCACATTGGTTTTATGTTTATTATTATATTTTAAAGATACCCATTATTATATTTTTATGCGTATCATTGATTTGTATAAATATACGTACATTTATCTGCCACTCCTTAAAGGCCGGACCGTGAAAATAGTTTCTGATATTTAACCGGTCTGTGATGAAATAAAGGTTGGGGACCTTGGTGTACTACTGTTATTACGGTGTACTACATTAATGATGGCTTTGATGGGGAAGTGTCAGAACACACAGTGCATTAGCAGCTTGCCAACACATTCCCACTGCCACGGTACGGTCAGTGGCCGTTAGGGCCACTGCTTTTCTGTTGGGTTTTGGAGGACTTTTATGTTGAAATGCTTGTCAGTTTAGTGCTTGTGTCACATGTCTTTGGTTTTTCACCTGTTTGTGTTTGCC
>JBBPDC010000141.1:5434417-5450989 GCA_037974485.1 Hemigrammopetersius urotaenia
ACACACACACACACACACACACACACACACACACACACACACACACACACACACACACACACACACACACAGCTGTGATGGTAGAGAAAGACTGCTGCTCATCACCATACTAATGCTGTTTTAATGGAGACATTAAAATCCTCTCAATGTTTCTGATGTTTAAATACTCAACCTCCCATCTCCCCTCCTTCTTTCAATCCATTCACACACAGCTGCTGTCTCTTCTGTCTGTCATCCATCTCCACCTTCAGATTATTCTCGTTGTGTCACTGCCTTTTTGGTGACATGGCCCATTTTTCTCAAAATTTAGTCAAAAGCAGTTACTAATGTTCTCCCAGTGTGGCCACTACTAATAGACCTCCGAGTAGATGTTTCATAATTCACCTTTGGCATCCAGACTAGTTTGCTAAGTCATGGCTGTTTTGATCTATAGAAATATATAAAGTGCCCCATCATGCTCTGTGTAACAGATGAGTTTCTGTACATTTTGTCCTAAACCTATCCCTTTAGGTCATTTTAATAAGAGCATTGAGGATTTTTCATGAAAAAAATATGCAGATTAACCAAAAAACTACAGATCTTAACAGATTTGATATTGACTAAACCTATTGATAATCACCCAGTTGTTTGCCATAAATACATCCCAAAACACTCTCTCAGTACAATCATACCATATCCAGTGGTGCAAACACATAAATGTGACTTAATACACAGTATTGCTTTGAACTACAAAAATGAACAAAACTTCACATACATGCAGCTACTTCAGGCAACATCAAGGCTGAAGGGAAGTGATCATGGGTCAGATAACCTTATAGCTATGATGGTTGTCATTACAAAAACAAATCTCAATTAAAGGTGCTAGCTTGCTTGTAGCATGTGTAGCAACATTACCATTTCAACTTCTTGGAGGTCTGGTAATTCAGAGGTCTGTAGGACAATGTATGTAGGATAATGTCTGCCACATGGTATAACAGGATGATAACAGTAATCAAAACACTTCAATCAAAACAACAGGAAATGGTAAATTATATTAGTTCAAACAAAGCAGAAATGGAAAATCCTGCCAGTTCATTTTTCCAACTTTTCTGCCACAGTGGTGGAATATACCACATACTGACTTTTCCTTTTGCTAGATGATTGTGGTTGACGTCCAGACACCCCTGCTTACGTAAATCATATGCTAAACCTCTACAAATGCACACATTTTGAAACATTAGCACGTTTTAAATATACTTTAAGGAAAAATAGTTGCTAATGCCATGACCCAACTCTCAGGAAGTGCATTTTGCTAAGATGACACTTCAGTGTCAATAAGTAAATGTGCCTTTAGACCTGAAGTTCCTTAGTTTGACTTAGGTGCCTCACAACCTCTGAGGTCTAAATGACACCACCAGACTCTAAAGAGTTTCTATACTATACAGGCCTCCATCCATGTACCTGGACTGAGCCTTTTCTGAATATACAGACAAATATTCAGACACAGACCTTGACTAGTGTAAAGCTTGCAGTGCCATTCGAATCTATTCTTCCCATTTGCATCTGCTCTTTGGTTCCTTCTTTCAAAACCCAGCCTAAAACACATTCATTCTCGCTTTCGTTGATTTTTATTTTATATATTTTTGTTTTTATATATTGTGCATATGGAAATCATCTTGGGTAATGAGACTAAATAACCTAAATAACAACCTCTTCATGCAGGCCCCACTACACTTTATGAGAAAATCTTATTAACTTAACCTTATTAGACTTACTGGATTAAACTTATTAAATCACACACTCTGGAGGCTGTAATACAAAGGAATTTATTGTTAAAAGTAACACATCAAATATGACAGGAAAAGAGTTGTTGCCTGGCTTGCTTCTTTTAGATGCAATTTTTGTTTAAATTCAGGCTTGCATTTTGAATACAAATCATTAACGTCTTATTTTACATGTCAGAAACATTCAGTCAGTAAGTAAGCCATAGATGTGACTGAAGAATGAGACAAAAAGTATTACGCCAACTTGGATACTGACGGGGGTTTGGGAACTGACAAGATTTCTTGCCAGCCCAAATTTACCTGCCGGCCCAAATTGCCCAGTATTCCTGATGGCCAGTCCAGCACTGGTTCCAGGCCATCCCAAAGGTGCTGGATGGGGTTGAGGGTCAGGGCTCTGTGCAGGCAAGTCAAGTTCTTCCACTCAGATACATCCAGCCATGTCTTCATGGAGCTTGCTTTGTGCACTGGGACACAGTCATGCTGGAATAGAAAAAGGGCCTTCCCCAAACTGTGTCCACAAAATTGGAAGCATTACTTTGTCTAATAGTTAAGAACTGTTGTGTCCCAATACTTTTCTCCATATAGTGTATATGCCTATGCATTCACAGGGGTTACCATGACTTTCATTTCAGGCCACGAATATCAGAATTCAGTTCAAAAGCAGTAGAGAGCACCATTTAATCAGCTGTGAAATTATAAGACGTAGAAGACAACTATATTTTCCTTCTAACTTTGGGAATAAGTGAGAATATTGATCAGATATGGTGATCTGCCATGTGAGACTAGTAACAGAATAAAGCAGTGTTTCATGAAGCATAAGATGTTTTATTGCTGGTTGACATGCAGCATAATGGGGTTTCAGTCCCTGCTACAGCTATAGGAGTTTTTGGGTTCCATTCACTGTCCTCTGTAAAAGCATTGTGGATATAAGTCACTGGATAAAAGTTTGGTTTGATTTCTATTTGAGCTGTACACGGTTATGAAATTGAGTCTATATCAGCTACATATCAATATATTAACATTTCAATAGCCATTTGTAACAGACATAAACATGTATTTAACTTTATGTGCAGTGACTCTTAGACTGGTTTATATTTCTAACAGCTGAAAGAAACATTTGTGACTGCAGTGCCGTTCACCCTCCTCACAGCTAAGGGAGCTAGCTAGCAACACCCAGATTAGCCACAGGGCTATTTGTTTTAGGACTATTTAAGCACTGAGTTTTGATTCTAGCATTGTGAAGTATTGTCTTTCCTTGTGCAACAATGTTATTTTGCTGGTTTAGAGCTGAATTGTTTTGTTGCTTTGACCCAATTCTGCTCACCTTGCCTATTATACCTGTGTTACTAAACATATTTTTTTCTGCTCTCTGACTTGTCCTCATGCTTGTGTTTACTACTGGCGGACTGGGAATGTACTATGGATCATGACTTTCGATTACCCTAGCTATCACAGTTTGCATTCTCATTTTTGTATTTTGATGTTCAGGCTGACTTCTATTGAAATATATCTGTACATAAGTCCACCAGTTAATACAGTATTGCTCAATATGTTCTACTTTGTCCACTTACAAATAATGCTGCCTAATTATAGTCTGGAGCGGTAGAACTCCGCCACCTGTGGCATTGGGACAAGTGAGGTTTAAGTACTTTGCCCAAGGGCACAACATGGAGTACCCACTCAATTCCGAGAGTTGAACTCAAACCCATCTGCTTGCTATCTTCCCTCTGTTACCAATAGGCAACCGGCCGTATTTGCATTCACAGTAATGTAGTATGGGCATATATATTTCTAAATGAAAATTAGCCAAAGATCCACAGAGAACATACTTAAATGCGTATGAATGGACTTTATTTAAGTTTTATTTTTTATTTATTTATTTATTTATTTATTACAGTTTAATGTTATTTTTTTCTACCTGGGGACTAGAAGGGGTTAGAGATATGACACCAGGTGCACACACTGAGGAGGTGGCAGACCAAACAAAATAAAAGTGCCTGGGCAAGGAAACACTTCTTGAGCTTTTCTGATTATTACCTACTTTTTAAACATTCAATAGTTCAATAGTTGGTAGAATATTTGATAGAATAAATTATTCAAATTTCCATTTTTTCAGCTGCGGAAAGGTGCAGAAAAGAAAGTGTTAGTGTATAGTGTACTGTGTTACCATTATTATTATTTCCCATTCAAAAGCATTAGCAGGTGAAACATGACTCAGCTGGCATTCAAAGTTGAACACTGGCTGTAGTGCTCATGTTTTTATTTCCTCCTCTGCTCCTCTTTGTCTCTTCTCTTTTCTTGTTTCATAGTATTTGCCTGCTCCCTCACTGTTCATCTACTTTTCTGTCATCTCTCTGTCTCTGTTTCCTTCATTTGGTTCTGCTTTACTGCGGGAGTCTTTCTATGTTAATATGCCTCTTCTTTAGCCTCTGTGTTCGCACTACCTTTTCTTTTTTGTCTCACTTTCCTTTTCTGTGTTTTCTTTGTGCGAATGCTCAAAGTGCGCCACTGTAAGTGTATGAGTGACATCTGTATTCTGATAGGGTGCCGTGCTTCAGGTTGTTTGTTCGCCCCACATTGTACGGCATTAGAAAAACACATGTAATGTCAATGGCTGTGTCGCTATGACAACATCACAGGGGGTGAGAGAGAGTCTGAAAGAAAGAGACAGGCAGAGAGAGAGACAGAGTGAGAGGTTACCAACACTGTCACAGTCTTCGACTTCTGCTCATTTGAAATGCATGTAGGCCAGAGGAATTATTTCATACTATAAGCTCTTTATTGAAGCGATAGCTTTGAAACAGTCATGTGTGACGCTGATGGGAAGAAACGAGGCGGCGATTTTACAGTGTGGCTGTGTGTACACATGTATAGAGAGGAGGTGATTAAATAGATTCATTCACACAGGCTGAATCACGGAATATGTGTGACATTAACAATGCCATTCATCACCTCCTTGTCATCTTTTTTTACAGCAGTTCTAACCACATCAAGTGTGAAGAATGGGGCTTCTTTCGCCTGTAATGCCATTGGTTTCGCGTTCCATTAAAGGGGCGTTAAACCAACAGCTTGCTTAACCAGTCATCCTGACCCATACACACTGGAATGAATATAATCTCCCATACAGAGACCCATCATAAATTATGGATGCCGTATCAAGCGCAATTTCTTTGCGAAGACCCGAGCAGCAAGACTTATGACACAAATCTCATTAAAACGGTGCAGAGCATCCAATAATATGATGGGCTAAAATAAAGATGAAAAAGGAGCTAGTGAAAGGGGCCCGTCTCGTTGCAAAATGGCCACAACCACGTCAATGAAAAAGTGAAAGGGATGATCACAAATTGCAGATGAAAGAGGCAGTTCCCATTCGAGGTGAGGAGTAGAAAACTGCCAGCGTAGTTGCTTTTTTCCTTCTTCCGCGATGTCCCAAGTTCCTCTCCTTTTCAGCGGTTTGGTGCCGCTCTTAGACGCCCCGTTGTCATGGCGACTTACAGAACATCTCAGCGGCATCCTAAGAGCTCTAAACAGCAGAATATTGAAAACAAGGCAGCTGCGTGATGACTGGCACGCTCTGTCTCTGACTAGGACGTGTGATAAAAAAAATCCACAGACTTATCCCTCCATCCTCCCAGGGCATGTCACTCTGCGTTCCAGCCTCTTATCCCTTAGACACAATTGTTGCCCTTCTTGTTTGCCTGTCATTGATCCACTTACGTAGGCCTACATGCACCTTTGTTCATTGAAACATGCATGAATTTTTTGGCCTCTTTTATTTATTCCGTTCCTTCCCACTTCTTCTGATTCTATTCTTCATTTTTGGACTCATTCATGCATCCATAGTCATTGAGCATCAGGCATGCGGTGGACTCTCGTCTACTTTCAATGGCGATGGCGTAGAGAGGATTTTATATAAAGGTCCCTTGAAGCATTCAGCACAAAACACACACAATATCTAGAGTGGAAAGGTGACTAATGGAACTCCTATCTCTCTCTCCCTTTATCTCTGCCCACTCTCGCTTTCCCTCCCTTTATCATCCTCACACTCTCCTTCCATCCTTCTTCCACTCTACCATCCTTTATCGCCTTTCTTCTCCATAATTTGTTCCTTCACTCATCCTCTCTCTCTCTCTCTCCCTCTCTCTCTCTCACTTTTGTTCCTCTCGCAGGTACTTCAGTAACATAACACTATCTGGACGAGACTACTCCTTTAATGATGATGGCTATTTGGCCAATCCGCTAGTGGATGTCATCTCCTACATGGCAGGACGGGGCTGGGAAGAGGTGAGGGCAAGAATTCTTTCATTGATTCACTCATTCATTGTACTTTAAAGAATTACTTTGGCAAAAAATCTAATATACACAATTTTTCACTTGCTTCAGATGTAATCGACCTGCTAAGGCACATCCAAGCTATGAAGCTAAAAGCAGATTACACAGTCAATAGTCACCCAAACTGCAGCCAAAAAATACTTCTCTCTAACCAATTCCCCAGACCTAACTACCATATCCAGCCCTTTAATAAGATGATGCAGACTCATCGATATGAGTCTATGACTTATTATGAGCTATTAAAATGAACAAAACATTGCAAGCAGCCATTTTAGGCAGCACCAAGGCAGGAAAGGACTGATTTTGTGTTGAATTTTGGCATTCACTGTCACGTTTCACAACTAGTTCTACTGATTACCACTTACTACAAACACCACTTACTGCCAGTGTTTGGCTATGTGTTGAAGGCTTGTTAATTATCATTATTATAACAATTGACTTGTTTATTCTAACTAGCAAAGCTAAAGTTGGATGTCAAATTTGTACTTGTGTAATTCATTATTTCAGAGATGGGATTGAAAAATGGTATTCTCCAATAATGCCACTCTGGCTAAATCTCTTTAGTACTCCCTTTGTCTTATTTGCCTGTAGCCTTTTATTTCACTATCCCTTTTATAAGGATATTAACCAAGACAGCTACAAGTTTCAGTTAGGGTTTTTAACTTTTTTAAAACTATTTTTTTAACTATTGTTGTGTAACAATCATAAATGCTATCACAATAATATGTTCAGGGGTTGTGCTATAGTATGGATATTGGCACAGTTTGTAGGCATGAGGCATAGGGATTATGGCATGCTCTCTTGTGTGTGATTGTGTTCTTTCCATTGGATCTACATGAAAATATTTGACCAGTCGGATTAGTACAGTACAAGTGTGTCAGATAGAGATTAGGTTGAAAAATATTAGAATGTTACAAGATACTTAAGTACCTGAGACTCTTTTAGTCTTAAACTTTAAGACTAAAGTTAGATTACCCCGACCATTAGTAGCATTAATGCTGACAGGCTGAGTAATAGCATTTGAATAATGTATCAGTGACATTTTCCATCATTTAGGTGGGCTGGTGGGAGAATGGTGTCCTGCGTCTGCGTTATCCTCCCTGGTCCCGCTATGGCCCTTTTCTTAAGCCACTGGATGACAGCCAGCATCTGCGGGTGGTCACTCTGGAAGAGAGGCCTTTCGTAATTGTGGAGCCTGCGGACCCAGGGACAGGCTCCTGCATCCGAGACTCCGTGCCCTGCCGTCTGCCTCTCAATACCAGGTGAGAGGTTTTGATAGGTTCAAGTTGCCTAAAAGAGGCATAGAAAACAAACTGAATTTTCATTACCAGTACAAAATACATTTTAGCTGCACCATCTGAGAATCTGAGCCTCGGCTGTATTAGTGTATATCCCCTTTTACCAAAAGCAGTCTGATTCCACAGGCTGTTAAGATTTGCGGGTTGATGCTGTGTCAATTCGAACAAACATCCCACCCCACTTTAATAAACACACCTGCTCACCGACTGTCGCTATCAAATTTGTTGTTTTGCCTACAGACATCTGGAATAAACAGGCCATTGTAGGCGTCACATGATGCTTACACCTAATTTCTGTTATAGACTTATTTTGTTGAATCTGTTGAAGTCTACAGGCTTTCTGTGGGCTAACAGCCACATTCTGTCCTTCCTACAGTATACTGACCAGCCAGGCAAATTAGATTAGTAGGCTTCAGTAATAATCCGCAAGAGACTTTTAAATGTAAGTCTTTTGTGCAGAATAATCTTCCATATAGAACTTTCAACTGAGTTGAAAGAGTCAGTGTAATTCCTGGTCAGTGCATGCTAATAATTTTATAACAGAATAATGGATTATGTTGTTAATAATTAATGTTTTTCCTCGTTTAGTTCACTAGCTTGCAGTCTTGCAGATTCCAAGATAAAGAAACTAACAGAATACTTGGTTTGATTATATACAACTTTTTGATATGTACAGAATCTATATATGTGAACTGATCTGGCAAAATGAGTCACAGTGACCCAAAATTGAGGGTTTGGGATCATTGAAAAGATGAGAAAATAAGCTTTAAAATGATGTCTTGATCAAAGCTGTATCTTAAATGGTTGTCAAGTTTAGAACCTAAAAAAAAGAAAGAGGGTGGCAAAATGTTTGTGTATTGAGTGAGTGTCACGCGGGCTGTGCACGGGAGTGAGGCGAGGCACAGAGCAGGTTCCATTAGATGGTATTTTATTAATAAAGGACACAGACTCTACAACTAACTAAAACAAAAAGCCATAAGGGGCTAACAGAAACAAAGCTATAGATAGTAGACACAAGGAGCAGGGAAGGTGAGACACATTGTGAGGGATAACCAGCAACTAGAACATAAATTCAAAGCACTTAAATACACAGACTCTGACAAAAACCAATCACAATCCCCAATCACTTTAACTAAAACACAAGACACGAACATGAACACAGAACATCAAAATAAAAGTCTCAATAACAAGACTCTAAGTGCGGCCTCCCGTGGCCGCTCTGCAGACGTAACAGTGAGGGAGAGTGTGTATGTGCATGTGTGTGTGTATGTGAGAGACAGAGAGAGTGAGTGCGAGAGTGAATGAGTGAACAAGTGAATAAGAAATTTAGTGAGTGTCCGAGAAAGAGCACATGAGAACATGTCGATTGTGAGTAAAATTCATTGTCATTGACCAACTTGATTCAGTCTTGCAAATTGGAGACGTCCACTGAGTTTAAGCTTTAGCTATGCCATTATACCAAACAGCAATCACACAACACGACACACTTCACTCTAAACAACTTTGATGATGTTGACCCAAAATACAAATGTTTAACCCGATCTTTGTGAGGAGAAATATTCTGAAAAAGACCGCTAGCATTAGGCTACACAGAACACTGCTAATCTGTCGAGGGGTGGGCGGACACAAGGGCTGTGAACAGGGCTTCCTATTGTCAACTGAAAAGGTTTTGTGTGCATGATTTATGCATTTTGATAGGTTTAATAAGATCAGGGATTGACATTTTAACACCATACTTGGACAGCTGAGATTGTGACGTTTCAGAGAAGAGGCGAAAACAGCACTTTCTTTTGTAAGATTTGAGAGGTACAACGGTAAATATACAATATAAATATACAAAACAACAAAAGCAACAACACATATAGCAATAATAATAATTTATAAATGAATAAACCAGTAAAGAATTCATTTGGGCACAGTAAAGTCTGCAGTAAAAAGCTCTTGAGGTAGCAGGGCGTGGAAGGCAAGACAAACAGGCTAAGAGTCAGGCTAGCCCCATTTGATTGAGCTGTTTGATACCAATAAAAGCTTTTTTATACCAACTTTTTTTTTTGTAGAAAACATCATTACTCTTTTCTTCTTTATTCGGTAGCTAGTTTTATCCTTTCATTCATCATCTCCACCAGCATCCAGCCCAGCAGTGAATTCCTACAGCTAATGGTAAACAGCAAAGAATCAAACACTGTATGCATCATTTATTTAAAAGGGGTTTACTATTCATTTTGAAAATTATTGGCAAAACAAGTATTTAAATTTGTATATACTGATTCCTACTGAGCAGCACAAGTATCAAAGCCGTTATTGTACGGGGGGGGGGGGTCATCCATCATCCCTCATCCCTCATCCCTCTAGATTCTAAGGGCATGCACTTGAAGGTCAAGTTTGCCAGAAAAAGCATAAGAATCTATTAAAAATTATTGCAGGTTGGCGTTTGGTAGTTGGTAGACAGTAGATTTGGGTGTACATTGTTTTAGATAGGATTTGACTTGCTTTTCATCCAGGCACAGGAGTCTGCCAGTTCTGCCCCTCTCTCTCTCTCTTGCAGATAAGCTGCAGGTAATAAATATGTTATTCATATATGCAAATTATAGACTGGTACAGTTGGTTCCATCCGCCTGTAGCTTACATGTTTAATTATCTAGGTGACAGTAGGTCACAGTGACATTTGACAGCAAAAATATGAACTTTCCTTGATTACATTTCATTCTCACAAATCTATTAGCGATATTTTTGTACAGTAAGTAATCCTACTCACTTGTTGATCACTAACCCGCGCTTACCTCCTTCATCCCTGTCAGTCTCCTTCAGCCTCTCTCTTTTTCTCTCCATGCCTGTTACTTAATGATATACAATTGCATTATGATTTTTGGATAGCTGTTACTAATAGTTTGGTGTGATTGTTTAACACTGAAGAGATCTGAACGCAGAAATATGAAATCATCATTATTTCTAGTTGTTTTACTGGTCATGATCACTATGTGTGGAGTTTGTTAAAATTGCTGCATAGGCTAGTATGGTTAGCTTTTAAGTAATGTAAAGCAAAAAAAAGAGACTGTATTTCGCTTTTGACTAAAGAGGACACTAGGGGCAGGACCGGAGCGCAGGACAGGCAATAGAAAGCAAGTGTCATCTTGAAATAGGCAAATTCTGGACATTTTTGGCTATGTAAGGGATATTGTAAGGGGCCATCATGGGGCTTGATATATGGCGACTCCCACATCAAACAAAAGAGGGAGGCCTTGGGCTGGCACCTCTGCTCTGGCTGGCAAGTGGATGCATAGGGTGCCTCTGTGATCTGCCCTTTATAACCAGGGCTCACAGGCACACAGACGTCTTTGTGGTTGGTTGGCATTCCCAAATCCCGAGAACTGGCCAGTATCAGCACTCTGAGCTTCCAAGCTCCTCTAACTCCACTGACAGTTTGGGTCTTCTGCCAACCTCTCTAGGCACATCATCAAAAATACAGACAGCACATTTTCACATAGGTGCAAACACTCCATATCTCCCTTTTACCTTACTTTACTTTTACTAGGAACTTTCCTTTGAGGAAACATTGCACTTTCTCTAGTCCGGGTCTGCTAGTCTGTTCCCTCCTGGCAGTTTTCGTTTATTCCTTTCTTCAATTTCTACCTTTTCTTAGGCTCACCTCCTGCTAAACTAGTTAGTGTCAGAGCCCCAGCGAGGCATTCGAACCCAATTCACGGTGGATCTTTAGTTCACAGCCTGTTTTTAGCCCTCCTTGGCCTCTGTGCATGGGTTCTTTGTTTCCCACTGGTGGGTCATTTTAGCCTGCCAATTTATTGCAGATACGTCCTGGAGAAATAGGACACATGGTCACACTAATCTAAGGTTAGCAAGATAACAAGCTGTTAGAAATGTAATAATTATTTGGTAACCTTTTTTAGTTTTACTCTGTTCACTCTGTATCAATGCTTAATGTTTATTTTGGTAAGCTTTATCCCGTTCTGTTGCAACTTTATCAGCTGTCACCTGACTAACAGTCAGTGTTGCAGACCAGTGTCTGATTGGAACAGGTCTTAACACCATGCTTTGAATAACTATGAATCATGTAAAGTAATAATCTTTCAATTCTGTTAGGCGACAATATAACACAACAATATAACAAACTAAATTAAATTTGACTTAGTACACAGTTAATGCGCGAATGCAGTAAATACTAGTATGTAGTTGTGTGATAGAGATATCGGCCTTTTTATAGGAATGGAGAACGAATTTCTTAAATTAAAATCTCAGATCTTGATCATGAACAACCAACAAAGCAACAGATTAAATGAATGAAAATGTTTCTACTTTGTAAGATCTCTCCATGATAATTTGTGTGGCATTAAAAATGATTTTATAGCTTGTCAAATGTGGTCTCCAAAAAGATTTATTCACTTTGCCAGACATCATTAAATGAAATATGAAAAAAGTTAATGCATAAAATTAAGAATGGCAAGAAAAAGCCTTGTCACTGCTGTTGCTATTAACATTGACATTATGGCAATTGCTTTATATTTTGTATAATTATATGGTTTCTTGCTCCTCTGCGGAAAAGAAATATTTTTACGTGATTGACTATTCAGCCCAATAGCCATGAAGGAGGAGCTAAGTGGTTAGGGTGCCGTTCTTCTTAATGATGGGGTTTTATGTGTGCCATAAAACAAATTCATAGCTCCTAGCTCTAAATCGCTTGTTCAGACACATGGCTGACCATCTCACACTGCAGGGCTGCTAAAAAATGTCGTAAAAAACGTGGCAGAACACCTCCAATCACACTATAGCTAGTGTGGAAGGCTAAGGAAGGACTTCTTTCCTCTATCATCTGTGCTGCCAATTGTGTCCAGACAAGCAAATTGAAAAAAGGAATAAAAAAATAAATTTGTGTAGTGTAGGCTTATCAGAACTATCTGTCCCAATCCTGTCACGAAACCAAAAAACTCAAATGGAACTCAAGTGGTCCTTATTTTTGCATGACATGCCAAACTTATGGTGTATTTAGACCAGAGCTGGCCAGATTAGACACAGATCCAAGAATAATATCTACAGGGGGTGTGCTGCAAACATTATTCTTTGTTTCCATTCTTTGTTTTCTCATTATGAAGTCATGTCTGGTCTTTTGAGACATATGTAATACGACCACTGGTATTGTTACTCTTCATCTTTAGTTCTCTGTTACTTTATGTTGTGACTTATTACGATTGGTTTTCCAGTCCATTTCAGTGTTTTTGTATTCGTTTCAGTATAATCAAATTTTTGCCTACATATATTAGCTTCTTAGTGCTTCTCCTAGGTGGCAAAGGTAATGACCTTTCCCATCAAGTGCAGGTTTTGTTAGCTTCCCCCAAAAACAACCCACCACAACATACCATGTTCTGATGGTACAACAACAACAAAATCTCACAGTTCAAATGTACACAGCTGAAAACAAGCTACTGCATGCCGTTATAATGGTCCTAGTGTGTTGTAACTTCTTTTTTCAAATGAAAACAGAGTATGTTTTAGAGCGAGTGTGTTATCTTTATAGTTTTTATGCATGGAATCATCAGAAAAGATCAAAACATTCTTGTTGCAATCTTGTCTTGACAAAACAGCCTTGTCTTGACAAGACAATCACTCTTGTCACATCTGGTAATTTGCATGTGAGTTTCCCTATTTTCCCTCTCACTCACTCTCATTACCACTGTGCTGAAAGATGAAGGCATGGGAGGTGGTGTCATTGCCTCACATTGACAGCTATCTGTGTTTACTAAGCTACGTGATTCTGCAGCTCTAGGTGGAAACATTTTCTTTGGTTTATTTATTTGTCCTCCTGCCTTGTCTGGTGTTTCTCCTGCAAAATACAGTTTTTCTTCTTTGTCTTTTTGTTCCTGTAACTTTCTCCCTCTTTCTTTTCCTCAGCAGTGTGGTTGTGGAAGGCATACAGTCCATGAAGCACTGCTGCAAAGGCTTCTGCATTGATGTCCTAAAGCGACTGGCAAAGATAGTGGGCTTCACCTATGACCTCTACCTTGTGACCAATGGCAGGCATGGGAAGAACATAGACGGACAGTGGAACGGAATGGTTGGAGAGGTCAGGCATTGGTTTTATTTCATAGTCTTTTGTCTTACATCAGTGGCCATTGTCACGGTTTGGCCAGTGGCCAGTAGGGGCCACTGTTTTGATTTAGTTTTGGGGCTTTTATTTTGATATTTTGTCCATGTTTGTCATGTTTCTTGTTTTCAGCTGTCTCGTGTTTAGTTACATTGATTATGTTCTGTGATTGGTTTTCTGTCTGTGTCTGTGTGTATTTAGTTCAGTCCATGTGGACCGTAGGCATCTGTCCATCGCCTCACATTCCTCGTTTATTTTCACGTCTGTATCGGCCATGTTTTGTTTCATATGTTTGCTTTAATACAGAGAGCACTATCATGGATGCCTGCCTACCTCGTGCCTGTCTTCCATGGGGTAAATCACAGCAGCGGGTTAACCCCCGCGGCCGTGACAGCCATTCTGACAAATACGTTTTGCAGTTACTACTGGAAATGCTATGAACAGTGATGGGCAAAATGGCAAAAAATGTATCTTTTTTCATGATATACAATATTTCATAATTTAGATTTTTCCTGACATTTGGTGTTAAAAAGAAGTTCAAGACAAAAAAAGACAGTTATACCACCTTTTAAAAACTATTTTGAAAACAATGAAGATATATGTTTGTAATCAGTATTTCCATAAATCTAATCAACAAGGCCTAATTATGCTCTCTTTCTGATGATATCACAATATGGCCAGAAAACCACATTTTTCTGAATATTATCATAATATCAGTAAGTATGCTTACATTGTCCAGCCCTAGCAGTGCTTACTGGTTTTGCCACCTTTCATCCAGATAGTAGCTTGTTGACTTTCAGATGTGCAGTAACGTGGTTCAGGGTTTGCCAGTATGTCTCAACTAAGATAGTCTTGCCTGCTTAGCTGGTAATAAATATATTACACCAACCCAAGTTACAGTAGCACAACCCCATCTTAGCAGTGAGCTAACTGCTTACCTGTCACTGACTACAGTAACTTCATTCATGCTAAAACCAACAATTAAAAAATCAGAAGCAGCTTAAAGTTTAAAGCAAAATCAGTCAACATGGAGAGGTTCTGAAGAGCAATAGTTATTAAAGAAATTCTAGGTATGTTGGATGCTTGGCAAAATGCTGCATTACACTGTCCCAAGTTTTTTTTTTGCATGTGTCTTTACACTGAGACTCTTTTATCTTACGATGAATCACGGGTGTGAGAGATATTACTGAAAAGCTACCCACAAAAATAAAAGCCTGTGTATGTAGTCTTGTCAACTAGGCAGCTGGTAACCTACTGGTTCAGAAGTTGCACCTGTGATCAGAAGGTCATGGGTTTGAATCCCAGTACTGCTGGTGGCATCTCTGAGCTACCTTTGAGCAAGATACTGACCCCAGGTGCTTTGTACCTGGCTGCATGCTGCTTCACTTGGGTGAATGGGTTAAATGCAGAGAACACTTTACTTGTTATCCTGTGACTGCAGGTTGAGAACTGCAGTAGAAGATGTAAGTTACTGTAGTCTAGAATTAACCTTATGTTCTCTCCCACTTAAAATATATTGGTCACTCCACAGAACATAATTGTCAATTGCCACAATGAGCTTGGCAGGAGGTATTGAGGTTGTTTTTGTTTTGTTTGTAGTTTGGTTTTCTTTTGTAGATATTTACAGTCACTCTCTTTCTCACCAGGTGGTTTCCAAGCGAGCCGACATGGCCATTGGTTCACTGACCATCAATGAAGAGAGGTCAGCGGTTGTAGAGTTTTCTGTCCCCTTTGTGGAGACTGGCATCAGTGTCATGGTTTCTCGTAGCAATGGCACCGTCTCTCCATCTGCTTTCCTGGGTAAGAGTCTTGTTTTCGTTTGCTCAGTATTGAGGGGTTTTTTTGCCCTGATTTTCAAGTGAGATTTGCCTGCACATGTTACACTGCCAAACAAGAATCCTGCCATGACGGGAGAAGGGTGACTTTAGTCATTTCTGTCTAGTAAATTAAATAACCACAGAAGAGGAGAGAAGATTTAGTTCCATTAATGAAGCCTTTTTAAGATTTTTGACATTCATGGTGAAGGGCATCAATCAGACTCAATGCCACTGTGAAATTACCATATCCAGACATCCGTGCAGAACTCAAGCTGGCTCCAGACTAATGAATGAATAACACATGTTGTGAGTTTTAGTGTATCTTGAGTGTCTTTAATTACTATTTAATTACTGCCCTTTTTGAGCTTGGCAAATAGATTAACTATTTCCAAATAGAAGGTGAATGATGAATTCAACCCGCACTGCCACTTCAGTCAATACTATGGATTTTAAAAGCATAACCTCATAGCATGTACATTCCAATGTTTACTACTGTAATCTGTCTTGCATCTTTTAAATGTAACCCGAATATTTATTGTTTGTAAACTGTATGAGCATAGTAGCTAGCTAAACATATCCAGTATGCACTGCACTTCTGAGGAAAGCCATTGTAACTGATAGTGAAAGTAAATGGGAGAGAGAGTGGATCTATCAGCTGTGGTAGAAAGCTGCATCTGCTGTCTCGGACTTGGTGAAAACATCTCCTTAACTCTATCTTACCTACTGTGTGATACATTCTGAGACTTTAGTTTTGCCTTTTACTTAAACAAACTCTTTAACTAAAACATATCAGCAGAAAATCATATCTTTCTGTGTGCTACCATGTCTCCACTATTTAAAAGAGGCATGATTTGTTGGATGAACTGAAACGGTCTCTGAGTGAGTGTGTGCAAACATTCAGAATCAAATTTAGACATTGGCTTTAGGGCATCTTTATGTATATCAAATGTGTAAAAAGAGCACACATTAAGTAAACAGGTTATTAAGAGAGAATCAGAATCAGGAAATCAGAATCTGCATCAGTATTGAAAGGTTAAATGAAGAAATTATTTACATGAAGTGTGAATATGTGGGAGCTATACAGCTGCATTGCTCTGAATGGTGTTTGCTTTTTATTAACTGTCTTCCACTGTCAGTCATTTCTCTACCACTGCAGAGCTCACTTATTTCTTAAAAAAAAAATAAATAAATAAAAAAAAATTCTTTGACTTACATTGTTCCTCTCTAGGGCTTATGTATTGTTGGGCTAGGTGTTGGCTAGTTATTAT
>JBBPDC010000141.1:5459121-5469962 GCA_037974485.1 Hemigrammopetersius urotaenia
ATAGTTGACTCAGATTTAAGCTGTTTTCAGGTAAGAAACAGTTGCGGAATTCTTAAGCACTGATGTACGTCGCTCTGAATAAGAGCGTCTGCTAAATGCCGTAAATGTAAATGTAAATGTAAAGCTCAAGAACAAGGGCTCACCTAATTTCAACAGAAATATGAAACGTGTTCTCTACTTGTTCTTCTTGGAAGCATCATCATGAGTGATGGCTTAAATGGATTAAGATGGATAAGTGAAAATAAATGAACATGTAGCACATGGTGGACAGCATAGGAAAAAATATTGTGATGCAACACCTAAGTGCATGTGTGAACAGACAAGACTGCCAGTTTGATGGATTTGACAGTGTGATCAAGTTTGCTCAGAAAAAGTAGAAAGTAGAATTTTACATTTAAAATGACTAGCACCTTTTTTCTTCTTCATATGACAAATTATACCAATATTCAATAACTTCTTTAATGATCTATTTATAATGATATAAATTAGTAATAAACTATTCTTCACCCAACATGTTCCCCCCGGTGTGTGCAGCTTCAAATATAGCTCAGATTTTAGATCTAGGCTGACAATCCATTTTATTACTGAACCGTCTTTAAGCAAACATGACATTAGATCACTACAGAGCCACCATGGCAATTTGGGTTTTGCCAGCGCTACTGAAAACATGTCGTTGTCATTTTTAGTTGGGCCCACACAGCAGCCTCCTCCTCCACCCTCTATTGTCCTCTCTTTTTCAGAGCCTTACAGTCCTGCAGTGTGGGTGATGATGTTCGTCATGTGCCTGTCAGTGGTGGCAGTAACTGTCTTCATCTTTGAGTTTTTCAGCCCTGTTGGATACAACAGAAGTCTACAAAGTGGGAAGAGTAAGTATTATTTGAGGTTTTTGAGGTTCTTTCTGCAGATCCATATGGAATGAAATCAGCATAGGAGAACTTTGCTGATTACTAATTGATGTATGTAGTCATTATTATGATAATTCAATTCAGCAGTTCATGAAAAACAGATGAAATGGAAATCTGTTCTGCACAACGCTCTTGCTCCCCACCCTGTCTGTTTTCTAATACTTCAACCAGTTGCAAGACTGGGTCATTTTTGATCTCTTTTTTCTGTCTCAGAGGCAGGAGGATCAACGTTCACCATAGGGAAGTCTATCTGGCTGCTGTGGGCTCTGGTCTTTAATAACTCTGTTCCTGTGGAGAACCCTAGAGGAACTACTAGCAAGATCATGGTCCTAGTGTGGGCTTTTTTTGCCGTCATCTTTTTGGCAAGCTACACTGCTAACCTGGCTGCTTTCATGATCCAAGAGGAGTACATAGACACAGTGTCTGGCCTCAGCGATAAGAAGGTAATTGCTACATATGTAAGAGCTCTCTTTTTCTAATCGCAGAACACTGCTCTCTATAACACTCACTATTGTATGTGCTATTAAAGTTGCTGTGTCCTCACTCAAACTGGATGAAGTGATTTAAAGCCTAATTAAGTGATTATCACCGGAGATTGCTGAAGAAAAGATTCTTTGGAATGATACTCTGCAGACAGAGAATGAAAGAGAAGCACCCATGAAATGTATCTGACATTTGACCTGTAATCTGATTGGTGGTCTGACAGATTCTCGCTTCTTTTTTTCTGCCTGTAGTTTCAGCAGCCCGCAGAGCAGTACCCCCCGCTTCGCTTCGGCACCGTTCCTAATGGGAGCACGGAGGAGAACATCCGCAGCAACTATCCTAACATGCATCAGTTCATGGTGCGCAATAATCAGAGAGGTGTAGAGGAGGCTATTGACAACCTCAAGACTGGGTGAGTGGAGGATCTTTCAAGGAAACTTTCTGAGGCGATAAGGTCATGGATCGTTTAATATGAATATCTCTGTTACTCTCATATTATAGCTAGCTCTCGCACAGAGAATAACCCTTGGTCCAACTTGCCCCCGGCAAAAATGACAATATGTTTTTGTTATCAAACAAAATTATGTCACAATATTCTTTTCTGAAGTCATGAATATGTGTGCTTCTAGAATACTGCACGTAGCATTAAAAAGTACCATGCACCTGTTAACAACAGCCAGATTTTATGGATGTAATCTTATTTATTTATTTATTTATTTATTTATTTATTTATGTTTTCCAGTTTCTTGCTTAATTACTTTATTTTTACAGATGTCCTTTTTTTTTTTATGAGAACACATAGTCCCATACACTTGATGTGTTAAAGGGGCTATTTCATATGTTATTTTAATAGGTGTTCAGTATTCTGTAGCACAGCATTACATCTCTCCGCTTTGTCAGTTTGACAGAATACCTGATTTTGTGTCTCCGTCCTCAATGTCCTCTCACTACAACGCCTGGCATGGATAACAAACATGTTACACAACCTTTGGGAAGCTCCCTGCCCCCTTCTGCTTTATTCCATAAGTGGAAAATAATTCATTTCTAACAGCCCCTCCCTAAAAATCCACCCCAAAGCAGTTTTTAAAACGTGTTTCTTAAAACGTTCTCCTAGTTTCAAGGGACATCATCAGAAGTCAGTGGCACCGCTGTAAGAGTCAAGTAGGTATGTTTACAACTGGTGCTCATGCCATGGCTGATAACATGGCATGCTGTTAACACCTGTTGTAAACATACCTACTTGACTCTTACCTACTTGTAGCTGTGATGTGCCTTTTCTGCAGTGTTAAGTAAAACAATGTGAATGCTGATTTTTAAAAAAGTATTATTTAATATGTTTAACCTAACACTGCATTTATTTTGCGTAGCCTTAAAAAAGGTGTACATTTACTCAGTGTTTAATTTATAGACTATGGTTACAAAAGCTGCTTTTGTTTTGGCTCATGATTGCTCATTAAATTACATGAAGTATGACTATTCCGCTAATGCTTTTCTTGCCAAAAGTCAAAGCTATCAGTCCTGTTTTAGAGCTGGTCTTAAAATTGACAAGCATACTAATGGATTATCCCAGAGAATCAAGACGCTCTTTTATGTAACAAGAAAAACAAATGTGCTAGAAAGTAACGAATGGTGGGTGACACCATAGATCACCGTGGAGCTGTTAATTATTCTGTCGGCAGGCTCAATTTGGAGAGGGGAAGCTGACTTTCACCCTTTTGTGATGCGTTAGGGAGGACTATAATTCCTCATCACAGTTTCTCCCCAACTAATCTTTCTGTTTTCATCCAAAGTAGTCACATTAAACCCAAATTAACAACCTAGTGCATTGCATGAAGTAAGATTTTCCCATAATCAGAAATTGAGACTTTTTAAAGAGCAGTCACTTTCTGAAATACCAATGTTTCTTGAAATATTGTCCAATCAGTCATGACTTTAAAACCACATGCCTAATATTGTGTAGGTCCCAATCTTGCCACCTGTTATGAGAACCAGACTTGTTTAGCAAAGCAACGCAGAGGGATACCACATACACATAGCCATTAAATAAAGTAATTTAATTTGATAAAATAAGAATGATAAAAGAGGAACAGCATGGATCCTCCAACTTTTAAAGCCCTTAGGCTGACTGCCAGGACCTGCCGATAGCAGAATACAACAGGAACACACAACCAAGGCCACACCACCACCACCTCCATAGGCAAAGCCATGACACGCCCAAACAGCTCTGAAGGTATGGACTCCAAGAGATATTTAAATAGGGGGCTGTAGTATTTTGCACCTAGATGTTGGCAGCAGATCCTGTATGTCCTGTAAGTTGCCAAGTATGGCCTCAATGGATCAAACTAGTTTGTCCATCTCACAGCTCCAGCAGATTGACAACTGGGGAAGTCTTCTTCTTTAAACCATTCCTGAGCAAAAGTTTGCAGTGTGGCAGAATCTATCATTAAGGGGCCACAGCATTACATACATTTCCACCAGATTACCTTCTTTCCATAGTGCACCCTGGTAGCACTTCTCACCCAGGTAAGCAATGTACATGCACCTGACTGTCTACATCATTATGATCATCAGACCTGGTCACTTTCTTCCATTGCTCCATGTTCCAGTCATAGTGTTCATGTGCCCATTGTCAGTTCCTTCAAAGGTTTGAAAAGGCTCAGCAAGTTCACTCTAACTGGACTGCAGCTTTGCAGCCCCATACTATCCATTGCATGCCTGGGATACCCTACTAAATCATTTTTGGAGACAGTCTTCCCCATTTGTCTAGCCATCACAATTTGTCTCCTGTCCAAGGTTGCCCATTTTCCTGCTTCCAACACAACAACTTCAAGAACTAACATTTACTTGTTGTTTATTGGCGGTTCACAAAAAGATATTTTGGCACTGGGGATATCAATTGATAGTGTTTCAGGTGTTATTTTGCCTCATTATTCCTCCAAACGTATCTGAAAGTGTGCAACAGTATATGGGGTGCTGATGGCCTAGTGGTAGGATACTTGCCTCTGGACCAAGAGGTCATAGGTTCGAATCCTACCTTCAACACCCCACCACTGGGTCCCTGAGCAAGACCCTTAACCCCAAGTTGCTCCAGGGAGAGACTGTCCCCTGTAGTTAGGGAATGGAAGTCGCTTTGGATAAAAGCGTCTCATAAATGTAAGATCACCATTTTTCATGGATGCTCTTCTTCTGCAGCCATGTCTTTGTAATGCATGCAGAAAGTGGTTTTAAATTGTCTTGAAACGATATCCTCTTAAAGGCATCATATGTTGGTCTAAAATCTGAATGTACTTTTCTGCATTACTGCTGCCATCACAGAAGTACCTTTGGCAATGGGAAACCAACACAACCCCAACAAAACAGCTCAGACCCTAGCTTTTGGACCTGATTACAGTCTGAATGGTCCTTTTCATCTTTGGTCTGGGGCATCTGGAATACTGATTTGTCTGATCACTACAAACATTTCCACTCTGTTATGGTCCATCCTAGATGTCTCTGGGCACAAAGAAGTTGACACTGCTTCTGGAAAGGGTTAACATGGGGTTTATTTTTTGCATGGTAAAGTTGTATTTGTGATACTGTAGTGCTTGTTCAGCATAAACTTTCACCCTTGCCCTTGAAATTTACCCCTGAAATTCCCCCAGAATCTTTGAATTTTTTCATGATATTCTTTAGTGAGGGGGAAAAGTGCAAATCCTTTCCGATCTTTCTTTGAGGAACATTGTGTAGTGCCACAGATGTGGACACACATTGATGGTGACAACCACCCTGGTTAGTGAGTGGTGCATGAATGGGCAATACTAACCAGCCTGAAGAAGACCCACACCTGCTTCTTCAAGACCGGACGGGGATAGAATGCACAGCCTCTACTTTCCTCTTTTGGGGCTGCAGTAATCCCAGCCTGATCCGGAAGACCAGGTACTGTGCCTCTGTCATGACCAAATGTGAATTACGGCTGTGAGCCCGGCCCAGCAGAGATCTGTCAATACTTGGCCTAAGTGGAATAGATGATCGTGCCTCAGTGCTAAGTGAATGACCACATTGTCCAGATAGGCCGCCGCATTCCTGTAAGGGAATTTAGTCTTATGAGCGGTTAGTCTTATGTGCTTACGAGAAGATCCTTGTCTCTCTCTTTCTCCTCCTCGCAGGTCCCTTTTATAGGGCGTGCATTTCTCATTGGCAGGACTCCCAAAACGGCTGCCTGTGAACCTCATCGTAGCGCTCCCCTCTTCCTCTTGCTTTGGACTGGTCCAAACCAGAGGTGCTGAAGGGGCATGTACCCTCTTTGTTTTGATTCGTGACTGCACTCATCCTCTTCAGCACCCTGGACAGTGTAGGCGGAGAAGCGTTTCCTTGCTGCTGCCATGGAAGTGTTGGCCCACCGCCACAATTGTTTTAAAAAATTGTTAACAAAGTATAGAGCTTCTGCCCATATTTGCTGTCCAATGGCTCCTTTCATTTATACTGCTTTTGTTCCACCTTTTTTTGGAATGTCTTCCCGGCGTCGATGAGGGGGGCACCACAGGAATGCCACTAACCAGATGTTATTTGAGTGATGGACCATTCTCAGAACAGCAGGGACAACATATCATCATTACTGGGGTGTTTAAACACTTCACTGTCACTGCTCATCTAACAATAGTCAGCAATCCAGAATTACCCAACCAACTGAAGCTGACCACTGATAAAAGACTAGAGAATCATTAACACAAATATGGCATATAAAATTGTCTCTGATTGTACACCAACAAATTGAACTAAAAACACAGTGTAATGAGTGAGGGTCGAGACAAGCATGATGTATGTGCAAGATCCATGAATTTTTAAGAAAAACATAAAGCAACAATACAAACATAAACAAAGAACGCTGCATAACGAGAACACTGCAAAACCCTAAAGGTAAATGAACAAAGAGCAGTACTTAAGAGCAAGATTTAAAATTAAACAAAGAATAACACAAAAATTGGTCAACAGGGAGTATACCAGGGTAATACCAAAAAATAGACTGAAACACATGGGGTATTTATACTAACTAGGAAATCAAGACACCTGGGCAGGGGAAGAAACAATAACATGACACAGGTGGGCAACATAGCTGTTGCATTGCAAGGAGGATGGGCCAAGGCTGACATGGATGCACAACCACATAGCTTGGTAAAAAAAAAAGAGATATAGCGAATGTAAACAATAAAAGACAAGAAAAATCTAGAACACTGCTGCGACAAACATTAGAGACATTCTGGAGGTCTGCAGTTCAGCAATCTTTGTTGGTTTCCTGGTCTTAACACAAACATTAAACCTGGCACTTAACAGATAAGTTGAATCAAGTGTTTTTGTCTAGGAAACCTCTGCTGGACTTCTGAGGTAGAGAGCTTTTAATAAATTGTGTAGCAACAGATAGACTTCTGTAAGTAAATTAACCTTTAAAATATACATAAGGTAGATATTTTTCATAAAATGACCAATGAGTGTATATACAGCTGATTTGTATTGGGACATGCTTTTAGGAATATCAAATGTATTTGTTATAAATCAGTGGTTCCCAACACTGGCCTTAGCATCCCTGCTCTGGATATTTGAACCTTTCCATGTTCCCAACTGATTTAAACAAGTAATTAACAAGCCTTTCCTGAGTTAGAGGGTGTGTAAGAGCAAGTAGTCATTTGAAATCATTCTGCTTGCATACCTCAGCAAATATCACAGCACTGTTGAATAATTAAGTCTTGAAACTAGCATTGTGGTCCCAGTAATCTGCCATTTTCACTTCCCTTGGGGAATATTTCAGATAGTCTGTGTGTGTATATATCTAAACCTCATGTTTATACATTATGCATGCAACAGGCATGAATATGCATTGCACCGCGTCTGTGTTAAAAAGAGATTATGCAGATTGGCAAGAATGCAGAACTATATTTTTCCACCCTCGTGATGTGTCCAGCAGATTTTCTAAAAGATTATTGATAGGCTTTGAGCTAATGACAAGCTACAGGAACAGCATTCTGGTTCATTATAAAAGCTGTGTCCTTGCTTGCTCTCTTTCACTGTGTGCTTTTGTATCTTTAAAGAGCATTTCTGTTTTTCAGCATAATCATTAAAGGCATTATTCTGCCAAAATGTAAAATAGCTACTTATGTTGCAATCATGCCTGCTCTCCCATAGCACATCGTGCAGCAGCACTGCAGCAGTCTCTCGAGTGAGCTTTTATAGTTAAAGACTAGGACAGTTCTTTCCTAATGGCTTATTTTAGGAGCAAATTTCTCCTTTGGGGTTGATTCTTTGGGACAAGCTAATATATCTGTTTTAATGTAGAAGTTAACATTGCTGTTAGGATGACATGCACACTATGTAAGTCCAAAAATGTGTAGACACTTGACCATTGCACCTATACAAGCTAACTGGTGTAATATACAAGGCGTGAGGTGGCGTTCCCTTCCCTTTGCAACTTTAACAGCCTCCGGTCCTCTGAGCGGATGTTACATGGGACTTTGGAGTGTGAATGTGTGAATTTGTGCCTAAAAGAGAAGCAGTCTAAAGAGCACGGACTGGTGTAGGTTGTGCTAGAACAGGAAAGCGTCTTCTTGAAACTGTTGCCAAGTTATTAACTTACAATGATCTAAAATGTCTTGGTATACTGTAGCATGAACATTACCTTTGACAAGAGCTAAGGGGCTCAGCCTAAACCCTAAAAACCATCACAGGCCATTATCCATCTTCCACCAAACTCTACTGTTGACACTACGCTTTTTTTGTTCCTGGGCAAACCATGAGAAGTGTGATTCATCACTTCAGAGGACATTTTTCACCTGACCCTGACTGTTCCAAATTTAACTGACTTGGCAGTGACCGTGACAGTGACCTGTTTAAAGTCACTGAGCTCTTCAGCGTGACTCATTCTACAGACAATGAATGGATATGCATGGATATGTTACACTTGTTAGCAGTGGGTGAATGATTTTTTCATTCAATGCACTGAGGAAAGTTACACTAACAGTCGCTTGGTTGTATTTATTAGCCTATAGATCAATGGCTAGGCTTGTAGTCAGATTGGTCTCCCGATGTTTGTATGTTGTAGTGAGAGAATTTTGATGAACAAAACCATTAAAAAATGAAATAAAACTGTCAATTCTGTCAAAATGATAAAAGGAATACATTGCTGTGCATTAGAATACTATAGAACATTACAAATATACTGTTTTTAGTTTGGAATGCCCCCTTTTTAATTGTGTCAATGCCCCCTTTTTAAATATTTGTGTCCATGGTCTCTTCCTTTCTCTTCTCTGTCACTTTGTCCTCTTATTTGTCCTTTTACACAGAAAATTGGATGCATTTATTTATGATGCAGCTGTGCTGAACTACATGGCCCGGAAGGATGAAGGTTGTAAAGTAATGACCATAGGTTCCGGAAAGGTGTTTGCCACTACTGGATATGGCATAGCCCTGCACAAGAACTCCCGCTGGAAGCGTCCACTGGACCTCGCTTTGCTGCAGCTGGTGGGAGATGGTGAGAGGACCACTGTGTGATTACATTTGTAGTCCTTGCATGAACAAAAGCAATTTGCTACCACAAAAAATTGCTACTCTTAAAAATGAAGGGTTCTTTGAAGTATCGCTCTCATAGAATAACCACTTTCAGTTCCCTAAGGAGTCTTTTGATGGATGGATCCTTTTTTGTAAAGTATGTGAAGAACCTTTTTAAAGTTTTAAATAGAAAATCTCCACATAACATTGAAGATTCAATAGCAACAACCTTAAAGAAGTCAATATATTACAGAAGTAGAAATATTAATTCAAGCCATGAACCAGTTATGGTTATTGTTTAATTAAAGAAAAACTTAAATACTCTGGCACCATACTATCTTATATCATTAATATTGCACTGCATGTTGCCTATTATGAAAAAAGTTCATTCTTATGACTTACATTAGTCAGGCTATGTAAATTGATGCTGAACTGAAAAAAATCCTAAAACTCATTCCCCATATCTGAAATGAATTTTATCAGATTAACAATTGAAATATCTATATAGACCATGCACATAAAGTATGACCAGTAACAGACATAACACCCCCAGTAGATTAGACTTGGGCTTAATCCGAAAGGGGCTCCTTCTACCTTTGTAGTGTACTCTGAAAAAACTGAATTCTAAACACATGGCTGAATACTAAATGGCAAAATTTGTCATACATATTGCGGACTATGAATGTGCAGGAAGTTAAAATCCTACAAAGGTCACCCTGTAGGGAGTCAGGAGCCATTCGAGATTCAACCTGGGATTTCCCGAGCAGAGATACTTTATAAATTAAGAATTAAGACTTTTATATTATGAAACTGGGAAAAATACCTTTACCTTGTCTGAACTTGATGCCTGGTCCACAATACAGGATTTTAAGTGTCTCATAAACACACCCCACACATGCCAGATTACATTTTTTTTGTCTTTAGTCATTCCCCCTGCATTGTAAGATTTACATCAAACTCTTTAAGACAGTTTTCACAGATCAGCGACCCAATCAGCAGTCATATCTCTTAGAACCTTTCATTCATCACTGCTGTCCATTCAGCTCTGCTGTCTTTGGTTAACAGTCTTTCACGCATTATGTCAGCACAGCATTTCATATCCCCCCAAGCAATGAGATGCTGAGCTGTAAATATTAAATGTGTTTAATATTTACAACTCAAAATTGGACTTGTCCGTATTGGACTGTGAGTAGATTGCTGCGGTAGAGAGTAAATTAAACTCATTCCACACAAACAATAATATGGGAAGGTAATTTAAAACTGTCATGAGTTTTTTTGTAAAGGGTGAATAGGCCAGAATATTTTGTAGTGTGGGCATAACCTAAGAGTGAATATGGGTTAGTTACTGTAATGTGGTGATGATGAAAAAATTGTGGTGTGGTGATTAAAAAAATTAATCAGTTCTTGATGAATCGGCTTAGTGATTATGCTACCGTTTGAATGATAAACAGGGAATTTAAAGGTCTTTCCAATGGAGCATTCTCCTTAAGGGGGGTAAATCTCCTTTTCTGAGAGAGGACACCCGTACCAGCAGAATGCCATGAATGTGCCCATGTTCATGGCCACAAGATTCATGTAAATGAAGTGTCCCCTGGTATAAATTATGTTTATGATTATCCAATTAATTACCAAAATCTCTAGATTAACCTATTACTAATATATTTGACAGCGGCACCCCCACAGTTGAAATCCTGTCACTTCACATGTGTTAACTGCCCTATTCATCCTTCATTCGTTGTAAATGAATTATCAACTCACCATACATATTGCTTGATTTAAACATCTAAACAGTGTCAGACACAGCCTTTGCCATGCTGAGAAAGTTTAATTGCAGCTAATATGCTATTTTATGTGTAGAATCTGTCACGGAGATAGACACCAGACTGGTCAGGGCCCGCTTTGTAGCGTAGGGGAAGGACTCAGACGTGACTACACACG
>JBBPDC010000141.1:5496082-5553804 GCA_037974485.1 Hemigrammopetersius urotaenia
TTTCTCTCTCTCTCTCTCTCTCTCTCTCTCTCTCTCTCTCTCTCTCTCTCTCTCTCTCCTTTTCCTCTTTTTTTGAGTATATCTCTTTTTGTGGACCTGTGGAGACATTTCCAACCCTCTGGTTTTTCTTGGTCTCCAAATATAGATGTACAAGCTTGACTGTTTCACCGATATTTCAGAGGGCTCTCAAGGTGTGTTGTATTGCCTCCCACCCGTTAAATGTCATATTAGCATGTTTTCTTTTTGTTCCCTCTTTCTTTATGCCTTGTTTGACTTTCTTCATAAGGAACATTAGAATTGCCATCATGAAATCCTTCTGAGCGGAGAAAAGGAAGCAAAACCTAGAAAATTTACTCCCACCCACGGGCAAGAAAACGGGGGGTGGGGGGTTGGGGGAAGAGAGAGACAGACAGAAAGAGTGAGAGAGAGAGAGAGAGAGAGAGAGAGCGCAAGAGGGAGGGAGGCAGAGCGAGAGTGTCTGTGTGAGAGAGAGAGTGGGAGAGAGAGAGAACAGTCGATGGATGCTGCCTGGACAGATTGGTCGGTACGTTCTTCTGTGACGAGGACCAGAGTGCAGCAAGAATGGATGGAAAAGGCAGACACATTCCTCCAGGTAACCAACACTTACACGAAGAAACACACACACACACACACACACACACACACGTGCTAATGTCTCCCCGCTTTAAGCTCAGACCACTGAGCTCTAGGCAGACACTAGGGGGTTAATGAAATGATGATGAAGTGATGGTTTATGGTTTTCTGTCAACAAATGTTCTTCACTGTAAGCATCTAGATGTTCTCTATGTCTGTGTGTGTACCCTCTTAATGATCTGTCTCCTAAAGGTTTATTGTCTCTTTAGATAGTCATATAATAGGGTGCATATGTGCATGTTCTTCAAACAAAGTCATTCTTCAGATGTAAACATGTGATCCAGCATCTATCCTAACCAAGCATTCTAAGAAGGTCTGTTCCCACACATTCGTTTAATCAAGCCCTTCCTGAAAGGTTCTTCATTGAGAGCTGACATCTGAAATGCTAATGAATCGCTTGGATTGAAGCTAACAAAGCACATAGAAACCTTACTGGTGTTGGGCCTAGTTAGTTGTCCTTAACTTATACTATGTTACCATTTATTTAGTTTTAATATATAATTGGTATCAGATTGATTGATATTGATTGAATGATTGATATATTTGGTGTTTCTTATTTGCTTATTCATCAACAGGATTTGGATGTTATCTCTGAACCGTTATCTCTGAAGTTCATTTACTCAAAATGCTTATATCAGCATTGCCTGATTGCCACTACTGTCTTAAAGGACTCTACATTTTTCTAGTTAATTTTTCACTTTTATTTGATCTTATGCCATAATTCATTTTTGTGTGGGCTTTTTCCAGCCACTCTGGATCAAAAACAACAGGTTGTTTTTGTTCCTGTGTGTTTCACACTGACCTCTGAACATAAATGACCTCTGTTCTGATTGACTGCCCTCAATTAAGCCTCATTCAGGAAGTCTGTGGTGAAACAGTCCCTGTAAATTCAGCGTGTATGACTGAGGTTAAACTGCTGTAGGCTGAATATGCAGATGTATGTAAATGTATGATGTTTGTGACATCATAAATACACAGAACTATAACTGGCCTCTTTTGCAGCCTAGCTACCACTTTACTGGGGAGTGAATGGTACCTATAACTGTCTCAAATTGCTGTCGAGTTTCAGTATAGATGTTCCACAAAGTGCAACAGTTCATGCGATTCTGATGTGGCCTTGAAAAACAATGGTTTTGAGAACAGAATGAATGCCTGCAAACGTAACTGATTAGTTATTGTCATTTGCAACACCCAAGCTTTTTGACGTCAATGCAAACAGCTTTCATCAGAGCAGCTTCAGACGGAAGAGACTTAATGCTCAGTATCTGTGCAAGGCCTTGTTCGAGATGAGTTGTCAGGCTTGTGTCAGCAAAAGATTAAAAAACGGTCACATAGAACGAAGATGACAAATAGTATTATAGTATTATAGTATTTGCATGGTAGCATTTTGAACCTGAGACTTTAGTGCTGTAAATGAACTGTTAGCTGATGATCTATTGGCCTGGCTGCTTGTTTCCATTGAGAAGTATCAACAATTCAGCTTGGTTGGGTGTCAAATGCGTGCAAAGTAGATTCAGAGTGATGCCTAATGGCCCATATGGCAATTGTTAGAACGTAGCCTCTGCTTTGCTGCCATTTCTTTTACCGAATGAAAGGGATGATTTTGGAATGCCGCCATCTGAGGCAAAGTGGCATACCACTAACCACGGCCACTGTTCCCTTACTGTGTACTGAGCCTCTCTATATGTGTATGCATATGCTGTATACTTCTGCACAATTTCAAATAGGTATACACAGAGGTCCTATTTTTAAGCCTGTAGTAGTATTACAACATATACATACACATATAGAAAGGATCAGTACAATACATATATATATATATATATGTATGTATAAGAAATTAATTCTGTTGAAATTAAAAGACTCATTAATGACCTTTTTTTTTTCGATGTATAGCATCTCTGCAGCCTCGGTATATGTGAATACTAACTATATGCTCTGAAAGGTGAATTTAATACATTTAATACGTTTCTTAATAGTTTGTCTTCATGAACATGGTTACAATTTCTTCCTTTACAGATTATGTCTAGGAACTCTGAATCCATCCAGATCTTTACTTAATTAGTTCTCATGTAGCTATAATGCCTTCAATCCACCCAAACTTGTGGAAATCCCTTCCAGCTGTTCAGGAATTAGGCCTTAATGTCAAGGACAAAAAAATCTTCTGCCTGCTTTCCAGGAATTTCTCAGAGGGAGGGAAAAAGGTTGCAGCAACCTCCAATATGTCACATCAGTGATATTTCTCATTTCTATATTAGTGCATACACTGAGAGTAGAGTATATGGCTTTCATTCATATTCTTGTTTTTCCCCTTTTGTGACTTCCTCTTCCTGTTCACTGTCCCTGAATTTCATACCACCAACCACAACTGCTCTTCCCTTTCTGTGTGAGCAGGAGTGAAGTTTCTGAATACATTTAATACACTGGATGTTATGGATGTAAAAATGCCTCAGAGCATCACGTGGAAGGTTGTGATTCAGCTTTATCAATCTAGATTCTTAGAATTTTCATCACAAAAATATCATTATATTGTGATAAATTTGTCACATTATGTCACAGTATGTTTTTCTGATTATGTCATTATGTCTTCCAGAACAGTGACCACCATTTGTTTTCTTACAAACAGAACATAATGATAAGTTGGATTGTTAAGAACCATTTTTGGTTGGTTATCTTATCATTTATATTTAACACAAATAATCGCGTTAAAGCATGCTGCAAATGATTGTTCCCTGTTCCCGTTATTCATTTTACTTCTTACAATTCTGAATAGTATTGAAATACCAATATAATAATTAATATAACAACACATTCAGTCCTCAAAGCAATCTACAGGGTAGCGATTCTGTATTTTCTGTATTTGTTTGGAAAACATTATGTCGTACGACTTGCTAATGACATTAGAGTTGGATTGCTGTGGGGTTGCTGTGCTGGTCGTGTGCTATGCAGTGCAGTTGCATTGACGATACGTTATTGCACCTGAAAAATAATCAAATCAATCAGAATTGTGGAATCTTAGATTCCATGAAGCACTAAATAACTTTGTAAAGGATCATTTTTTAATCGAACCGTTCAGAGATTTGCACCCCACGGCATATAAGGGTTAGTGGCGATTAACTTTTTAAGCTGTGCGCAGAATACTGTGTGATAATTCTCCACAGTTGTTTGATAGCAAAGCTACATTACGGTGCATAATGTGAATGCAAAATGTGTGTGCAAATTCCTCAGTTGGGATGAGGCAAATAAATGTAAGTAAATTACAGCAAAAGGTCTTACTTCTAGCATTTAGAGGGTATTCTTGCGAGAAAGACAGAGAGGTACATAGGTTCATGTCAGAACAGACTACGACTGGATAAAGAGACCTATGAAGGAAGATGGCTAATCAGCCAATTTTGCTGTTGCTTTTTTAATCATTGCATAGTTAATAATAAAGACAAAATGTTGATTTCAATTATATATGACAGTTGATCATTAGGTAAAATTTCAGGGTGGTTACAGTAGGTTAGCTCAGATGTAAAGTGTATACTGGTATTTGTTTATGTAGTCACTATCTCTTCCTGCTCGTAGCGATGGTGTGGTGTGAGCGGGGGATCCAGGTGCTCCTCACCACGGTTGGGGCCTTTGCCGCTTTTGCCTTGATGACGGTGGCTATCGGCACAGACTACTGGCTGTACGCGAGGGCCTTCATCTGCAACAGCACTGCCAACTCTACTCAGGACGACCCCCACAACAAGGACAAGAAAGACCCCGGAGCCCTCACCCACTCTGGCCTGTGGAGGATCTGCTGCCTGGAAGGTATGTGTGCATTTGCGTATGTATGTGAGACCGGAAGGTTTATGCGTATGTGTGCATTCCTGCATATGCCTGCCCGTGGCAGTGTGAGAATACACCATAGTGAAACGGGGAACTGTCTCACGTTCCGGGTGCTCTTTACTACATTGTGTATGCAGACAAATATTATTGCAAACACATGAAACACATTCCGGACTCCTGCACAGAAACCTTATGCGACCCGCTGGAGAATAATGTTCTTGATTGCAATGTCCAGTGTGAAAAAGCATCGATTGCAGTAGATTCATGTTCTGAATTGCTTGTCTATGAATACTTACAGGAATTACAGTCATATGCCCTGGCCAAATGTTTTCGTTTATTTAAAATAAGTTCTCAAATTCTTCAGAAAACTCTACTTTCCTATTTTTTCACTGAATTTAAATTATTGGAGAAATATAACACATTTTTGCTTTTGCAATATTAATGTCTCATTTCTATGGCACAGTTTTATAGACTTCAATACTGAATTAAACGATTCCTTTTTACACTCCTGGAGTGCACATAAAGACATGGATATATGTTCATCTAACATGTCTAACATCTGAATGCAGGGATGGAGGCGTCAGTGAGCTTGCAGAATTTAAATACATCATGGCTTGCACTCTGGTCCTGTCTCAAGAGGCAGCTTTCCAGCAAATAGTGTCTCTATTTTTCCCCATTTGCATGAGAATCCAACAGGAGTGGATGTCAATGGCTGTGATTATGCGATGAGTCATCGCAGGTCAAAGGTGTCATGCAGTGATCTCTTTTTTCTGCATAATCAAACGAAACAAAAACAGAGCTGTTCGAGCTGCGGAACACCACTTGCCCTGCTGCTCTGATCCTTCCATTTTCATGCAGCAGCTCGGTTTTGACAGCAAGAAAGCTGAGAATCTAGCCTGACCAAAAATACCTTTTTTTCAGGGGACACTTATAATTAAGGTTGAAATATTGTTGTATCGTTGATGCATACAATTTCTTTTTGTCCTCTTAATTGAAGTAGGGTTCATTTTGAGAGCTTGAGAGCTTCTCACAGTATGTAATGTCACTTTTTCAAATCTCTCTCTCTGTCTCTGTCTCTGTCTCTACGTATCTCTCTCTCAGGCTTAAAGAGAGGGGTGTGCTCCCAGATTAACCATTTCCCTGAGGATGCTGATTATGACCAGGATGCTGCAGAATACCTCTTACGTGAGTTTTGTGCGTAGCAACAGCAAATAGGCTTCTAGTTGGTCTTTTAAATTTAGAGGCCTACAGGAAGAGGATCAGTTTTCGCTGATCCTCATCTTGTTTCTCCTTTCCTGTCCTCTCTTTGGTTTCCGCATACCAGGTGTGGTCAGAGCATCAAGTATATTCCCTATCCTCAGTGCCATCCTGTTGCTGTTAGGTGGGGTGTGTGTGGCCTCCAGTCGCTTCTATAAGAGCAAGCGGCACATTATTCTGGGAGCAGGCATTCTATTTGTGGTGGCAGGTAGGTCACTTCATACGTAAGTGAACATTGTGTTCACATTGTGTACATATCCTAAGTAGATGCTGGTTCTACGTCTGCATGAATGACATTTATTCCTTATTTCTCGTTTCTGCTCGGCCAGCGATAGAATGTCAGAACATATAAGTGCCAGATCCAAAAGATCTATTACAAATAAAAAAAAAAAAATACATAACAATGAATTAACTAAATTAACTAAAAACTTTTGAAAACAATTGAATACTAAAGCAAATGGCTTTGAAATATGAATGTTACTGGAAAAACTAGCATAGACTTGCTGAGGTGAGAATTTACTACAAAAAAGCCTGATGGTGAGATCAGTCAGACTACCAGAATACACACACACGTACACACACACTCGCACACACACACTCACACACAAGAAGACAAAAATATTCAGTCGTGTCTGCCTCTGGAGTCACACTGAGTGGCTTAAAGCCCTAATCAAAACCAGTTCCATTCTGATGCTGATAAGTGATCAAATGAAATCTTGTCTTATGCTCATTATACTCATATCATTATTTTTGATAATGAATGATTAAAAATGGAGCTAAATGGCTTGCTTCTACCCAGCAGTGTTTAAAAGTTGTATTTGTCATATTAATGTATTTAATTAAAGCATTTTTAAGTAAACTTAACATTTGTTTATACTGTGGATGTTCTCTTTATTTTGAAAAAGCAGCGTACACTTACTATTGAGCTACAAACAATTTGCTCTGGTTAATGTTATATAGAGAATTGATATTGTAATTTGATTGTAATGGTTTAAAATGTTTAAAAACCCATTCAGCTAAACAGAAACATTTAGATTGTTTCAGTATCTCACAGTTTTTTTTTTTTGTTTTTTTTTAGGCCTGAGCAATATCATCGGTGTCATTGTGTACATCTCAGCTGCGCTCAGTGACATCTCACCAAAGAAAGACGAGGACAAAAAGTGGCACTATTCGTATGGTTGGTCCTTCTACTTTGGTGGCCTGTCCTTCATCCTGGCTGAGGTGGTGGGCGTTCTGGCTGTTAACATTTACATTGAGCGCAACAAGGAGCTGCGCTGCCGCTCACGCACTGATCTGTTCCGCAGCACCACCTCGGCCGTGCTACGGCTGCCTAGCTACCGTTTCCGCCGCCGCTCCTCGCGGTCCAGCTCACGCTCCACAGCTGAGCCACCGCGCTCCCGGGACCAATCACCTTCCGGCCTTGCAGCCAAGAACTTTGGTCCGCCGCTGGCTGCCGGACCACCGCCCTTCTCTGTGGCCACACTGCCCAACCCACATACGCACTCGGGAGGTGGGGGAGGTGGGGGAGGTGGAGGGGGAGTTGGGGACATCTCCATGTACACGCTGGGCAGAGAGGGCAAGCCACCCATGTATGGAACAGTAGACCGTGCCACACTCTACCAGCTGCACAACTACTTTCCCACCAAGGAGGGAGGAGGAGCACTCATGACGGGGACTCTGCCTTCCCTGTCTAAGTCCAACCTGGCAACATCTGCCAATGCTCCCCTCAATGCCTCGGCTTCCTCCGGCCCTGGGGTCCAAGCTCCTACACTGACGGCCGGCTCCACGGCCACCATGGAGAGGGAGAGAGGGCTGGGGACACTGGATAGGCTGGGGAAAGGAGATAGCTCCAACACTAACACGCTAAATAGGAGAACAACACCTGTGTGATGGGTGGTGGTGGGGTTGGGGGAGGGTTTGAGGGGGAGAGAGAATGAAAGTTGAATGATCCGACCTGCAAAAGGCAAAGGTTATGAAGCAGAGCAAACGAGGAAGAGAGAAAAGGGAGAGGGCAGATCTTACTTTGACTCTACCATGATGCAGAGTGTAGTTCCTGTCCTAATCTGCCACATCTGTTTTAGCTAATTAATGTCTTAAGAGGGCCTAGATGGACTGGATCAGGTTACACTAGGCATTAGTGTGAGGTGAGAAGTGTATACACTTGGCTGCAGTGAGTGTCCTCCTTTAGGGACATAACATTTAATCTGAAGGTGGTGTTACTACTGCATCGAATTTGAAATGTTTGAAAAAATATTGGAAAATGGGAACCAATTATGATAAATTCTACCAATTATATGATTATAATATTGACTAAACAGTTATGTGAAGACCTAATTTTTAGCCAAAATAAAAATGTCTGTTTTCTTACATAAAATTCCAAAATATTGGATTAATAAACAGCATTGTTTATGTTCCAATATTTTGTAAATAGTTGACATTAAAAAAAAACAACCAAATCAAATTGAATTATAGTGAAATTTTAGATTTCATGATGCATTTGATCGTTTCCTTAACAATGAGTTATTGAGAGTTGACACATTTCAGAGGTGGGTAGTTTAGGTTCATGTCTTCATTTTGTTCCAACAGTTGTAGAGTCAAACAATCTAGAGACACCAGACAGTTAAAACAAAAGCCTTGGATTTCCCTGGATATTGGGGATTTTTACTCTCTGGATGCAAATTATCCACCTCTGACAGGTTTATGGTCCTAATTTCCACGCCAGGCAAAGACGTCACAGGGAGCTACATCACACTCTACCAGTTGCACAGCTACTTTCCAACAAAGGAGGTAGGAGGAAGGGGAGGGTGGATGTCGCCCTCACTTTCCAAGCCCAACTTGCCAGCATTGGCCAGTGCCCCCCCACCTCAACGCCTTGTCTTCTTCTGACCTCAAAGCTCCAAGCACCCACGCTATCGGCCAGAGCGGCTGAGAAAAGAACATCCACCACCAGTACACTGAACAGGACACCAACACCCGTGTGACTGGGGAGGGAGTGGCTGGGGGTTTGAGAGAGAAAGAGGGAAGGAGTGAAAGAAAATAGTCAAGATGAGGATGATCCAAACTGCGAATGACAAACAGAATAGAAAAAGAAGCGTGGGAGAAAGAGAGAAAAGGGAGGGGGAAAGAGAGAGAGAGAGAGAGAGATATGGGACTGAGGAGCAGAGAAAGGGATGACTCACAGGACACTGAGAGGAGAGAGAGAAGCCAGTCATCTTTTTTCTCTCCATTTCTGTTTTTGACCATGGTGACTTTAGTCATAATCCGCACTTTTTCTGATTCATGTTGAAATACTTGATGTGTGTGGTGGTGGTCTTACTTTAGGTTCCAGCTCTTTCAATACCAGTGCTTTATCATCAGGTCATGCCTGTTACTTATTTTGCTTTCCAATATAATGGTCTTTATTATTGTTTTTATTATTGTAGATGTTATTGTTTGGGATACCTACATTTCGGTTTATCGATCTTTTGTTATTAAATTATTTGTTAATTTAATAATTTATTTATTCAGTTCTTAACTGATGAATTTAAACTGTGATATTCTCTTGCACATACTGACACTCTATTTTATGATGTCATTCAGTGTCAAGCATGTGCACATTTGTGAGATTGTGTGACATTATTATTATTATTATTATTATTATTCATTGTCTTCTTTTTTTTTTACAAAGATGGATACTATTTAGATCTGTGCAGTTCCTTTCATTGTAATTGTAAGTGTACAAGTAGTTAGATTTCATATGAATATATTTGATGATTCAATTAATAACCTTAATATTGTTACAATGAAAACTTTGAATGAACTGTTTTCCAGAAAGCCTAGTTCGGGAAATGGAAGAAACAAAAGGACAGGATGTGAAAATTAAAGACTTTCATGCCGGGGAGCAATACTTATACCTATAAAACCTCACCAGAAAAGACAAAAAAATCTAGATATATTATAAATATATATGAATATATATGTGAATTTTTTGACAAATAAAACAAAATATATTCTATAAATGTACTCAGTTCACACATGCATGCAGTGTCTTTACCTTGCAAGCATAAATGTTATTGCCAGGCTAGATATACTTTCTATTATTGTGTGTTTTTATGCTGCATGCTGACAGCCTGGTACTTTACTGAGCACTTCTTAAAAGATACATTTATTTATACTTTTATGTAGTTGTAAGGAAAGATATGTACTTCTTACAGGATTTCCTCAGAGTTTTCTCATTCCTATTGCTTTTCACACCTCTTTTTTTAGTGATTATTTTAGACCAGAAAGAGACAAATAGTGCCAAATAAACCATTTGTCATTCCAATAGATGCTGGAATTACCAAGGAGTTCCTTTGCACTTCCGCAAGGATCTCACTATTCGACATGTTTTCGCACCTGCTGCATTTTTACTCCCACTCAAGTTTTTTTTTGTTGTCTCATTCTGAAGTAGGCGTCAGCATCTCTCTACCCACTTATGAGTGCAGGTAAGATTTGCCCAAAGTCCCGATTGTGCCATCTCTATCCAAAGTGTAAATGATGGTATATTTTGCTTGTATTTGTTTGCATGGTTTACAACTGGTGCGATCAAAGGATGTGCAAAGAGAATTCTTTATCGTAAGAATGTCATTGTATTAATACAGTCCTGTATCTGCCTGATCTACTGAAGACAGTTTTCAGAGGCACATTTAAGCATTTATGAATGGATCGCTAAGAGTGAAGTGTTGGAACTGACCTTGAGAGCATGAAGAACTGGAGAGGTCAGGACCGCACACACAAATACACATGAAAAAAGCCTGAGGGATTTATACTATGGAGGTTTATACAGTCATATTCTCTCTCACACACACTGTAATTACTGCGTGAACAATGTAATGGTTATGCCTTGCTCTGGGGAAGGATATGACCGAGTATGCTCTGGCGCTCCACGCTTCATATCATGCTAAACGGAGAGAAGCCACTGTGTGTGTGTGTGTGTGTGTACTTATTGCGCCATTTCCAAAATTTGCAGTGTGTGCCACCATCTGACCTCTCACCTCTGATGCCACCGGGCCGCTGCTGGCTCACAGAGAGTGATGTTTGCAACTGAGCTATTGCATAGCTTCAAGACTGGGGTCACAACCAGATGCTTTTTCCAATTACCTTTGATCTCTTCTGGCACGCACAGACAAACATGCACACACGTGTGCACACACAAAAACACACACGCACGCACAAACACACATACACCACATAGTACCAGCTCAAAATAAGATTCAAGGACATTGTACTTTTCATGTCACACACTGGAAAAGGCTGATGTACTCCGTGCACTTTATTCAACTTTGCACATTATTTCCACATTAATTAAACATTAGAAATGGAAATGTGTTAAAACGATGCACATTTGGTTAAAAGCTCATGTTTTCCACAGAAAATAGTGAGGTACACTGTACGCAAATTGTACAGTAAAAAAATAGCAGAACATGGCATATCTAAATATATTGACTGAGGGGTGTGTGTACTTATTTTCCAACAGAAAATCAAGGTGTTCAAACTGTTGTATATTTCTGAATCATGCATGAAGCATGTGTGTGTGCAAAAAGTTTGTCACCTTTTTTGCTTTTGTTAGTAAAAAAAATCGCTGATAATGTGTGAGCCGGTGAATAGAACACAGGTTCGGTTCCTGCGGGAGAGGAAATTCCAACAGCAGCTCCTGATTTAATTTACTGAAGAATTGATCAGGTTGAACCAGGTTTCTGATGGAAACTAAAAGTAATACAAAGAACACACAGATATACTGTACATACAACCACTAATTACTATTTATACTATGTAATGTTTATTCTATGATAGTAATATTCATGTGAAAAAGAACACACACTCATCATGTGAATGGTTTTGAAATACTGTTTTTGTAATAAGAGTTTTGCACGGTATTATATATATATATATGTATGTGCGTGTGTGTGTGTGTGTGTGTGTGTGTGTCGGCAAATAGCCACTATCTTTCCTTACACACACACACACGCACACTTTAAACGATTAAATTGCTATATATACAGCATGCACTGAAGATCAGGTATCCTACCCTGGCAGTGGGACAGGGATGAGTTTCAAATGGGTGAGCGTGTGTGTGTGTGTGTGTGTGTGTGTGTGTGTGTGTGTGTGTGTGTGTGTGTGTGTGTGTGTGTGTGTGTGTGTCTGTGGCTTGAGAGGTAATAGAACGGTACAGGTTACAGCAGAATGGTTGTTATGGCATTGGAAGGAATGCTAACATGCAAACAGGAAGAGCACATTTATGTTTGGGTGGGTATGGAATGGGGTTGAATTAGTACGGGTAAAGAAACAGCCTAAGTGACAGACAAGGTGGCACTGCTGTTCAGAAAGAGCTTGGGTGATGGAATTGCACTTAAGCCCCAGGTTTGTGTTGCATACATCCAGTAGAGCACAATTGGCCACGCTCTAAATTTAGAGAGGGAGGGAGCAGGGGAGGGGAGGAGATGAGATGAGAGAGAAAGCAGAGAGACTGGAAGAAGGTCAAGTCAGAAAATGGCACGTATATGTAGCTGTGCAATGGTGAAAAAGAGACAAGGAGCATCTGGCAGTTTTGGCATTGACTTTTTAATTGTGGTCACAATATGAGAGGTTGTGCATGCAGAAGGGAACTGTAAATATCTACACAGAGTGTTGTTCCTTCACAATGCTAAAAATACATTTAAATATCAGAACACATATATAAATATGTATACATTTGAGTTACATGTTCCCGGCATGGTTACATGGTATCACTGAACAAATATGTAAGCAAACAGTGAATAAATAAGCAATCCATTTTGTGAAGTCCCTTTAAAACCATTAAAAATGTACAATATGTCTTTATATACAATAAGACATTTATTTTTGTGACAAAACTAAATGAAAAAAGACATTTCAAAATACATTTTGCATTTGGAAATATCTGGAAATGAGGAGTTTACATTCTCCTCCCTATGATGTTATTTGTAGGAATTTGATAGAAATACATACTATCAACATATTTATAATCATGATAGAATTTTTTTTTAATTTTTGCATTAAAACCATCTAAAAGGTAAATTAGGTAGTAAGTAATTAATTAATTAATTAATTAATGAGCAGGCAGTATGCCCTACAAGCTATTATTTGTGATTTACTCTATATATTATATACACTTTATAGCTTATAGAATTGTCTTTTCTGTCACATGGACAATATAATACCACAATACTATATACAAATGCAAATAATATATGTAGCCAGTATAAATAATCCAGCAATGTTTACAGTCCATTACTTAATGACTAATATGTTTTGCATTGTAAAGGTGGTTTAATACAATTTGACAGCTTATAAAGATAAGTGATATGAAAACATCCTTCTATGGGAGACTGTGTTGGCCTACTGAGATTTATTGGTTCTTATTTTTAGTTTAGTTCACTCAGGCCCTGTGGTATACTCTGGGTCTACTAATTTAAAGGTCTGTTGCTTTTAAACGATGATCCACTTATAGTTAGTGTGACTGCTGAAGACTTTAGAATGTCGTTATAATTTGTGCCAAAAGTACAAAACTCTAAAGTACTTTGATTCCAATAAAGCAGTATCAGTCACCAGTATAATCAGTATATTATCTACATGATAAGTATTGGACTACTGATTTTTTTTTCACTCAATGTTGCTCATAGAAACATCCCAGCTGTACTGATTCACTGTTAGTAGGTCAAATGTTCTGTTCACTATACATTTCACTAGTCTACAGCACTAAACAGTACTGTCAGTACTGACTTCTTTTTCGGTCTGCCTCCCTACCCTGGTACTTGAGAAGTTGTGAGGATATTTTTAACAGCTGATTGAGGATTAGTGAGTGTCTGGTTAAGACACCCTATAAGCACCCTGTTTTGAACTCATGCTGGCTCTCACAAGCACAGAATTATACCATAGGCCTACATTGGAAAGTTTTTGAATGTGGTAAACCTATATTCTAACGTTTGGATCAGGGATGTAATATGAGATTCAGTCATCTAAATGGGGGAGTGGGATGGTCCAAGTTAAGAGGAAAGAATAAATCAAATAAACCCAACACTCTCAAACCTAGAGCTGTAGTCAAGACCAAGTTGTTGAGTCCAAGTTCTTAAAACTAAGTAGAATATTTGGCTAGGCCGATGGGAGACCTAGTCCACTGAGACCTAGTCCAAATAAGATCAAGTCTAAATCTTACTGTCTTGCTTCGTGTTTACATTGTCAGTAGCAACCATCAGAGACACCATACTCAAAATCAGTGTTAATGTAATCTGTGCTGCATTGTCTGCATTTACTGTGCTGTGTTTCCAGTGCATGTATCCATTTTAAATTCACACACATAACATTTTAAATGTACCTACAAAAACAATATATATATTCTGAATATGTTCAATTCAAGAATATGGCAAAAGTTTTGCCGCGCTTCCTAAAGTGCCACCTTAGGCGACTGCTTAGTTTGGCATCATAGCATGAGGCATTTTCTCTGCAGATGATGAATATTCTCTGCAATGAAAATATGAACATAGCAATGTACCATGACAATTTAATCTCCAATCTTAGTTAACATTTATTAGGCAAGGCATCACCTGATTGAATCCTTGAAATTCAACAAAGAGATCCAGAAGAACTGAGGAACTGGACAAAATTAATTAGCAAAAATCTGTAATGCTGTGAAAAGTGAATTCTTTGATGTGTCAAAGCCTTAATTGCCATCATCATCTTTTCAAGAATGAACTAAGCTGTGGTTTCATTTGTAAATGCTTATATTTATGAACATGTGCTTTTTTGTTCATATCTGTGTATATCTGAAGTAGATAAATGCACTGGAGGCATGTTAAAAAACAAAATAATTTTAAAAACTTTTAGAAATTGTTTACTCCCTGTGTATTGACCTGTACTATATTATTTGCATCATGTATATCAAAGCAATGTTCATCGCTTCTCAAGCATTAAATCAAAACATCTAAACCCCTTTTAACAACGAAGATTAATTTGTTTCAAAGGCACCATGCCATACAAAACAAAGTTTACAAGAAACTCTCCATGTCATGATCCATCAATGTCCCTGCATGGTGGACACTTTTCCCATGGACTATATGGAAGTGTGAGTAGAAGGAATAAAGCTCCTGCAACTACAAGTATGGCCCCTGCACACCCCACACATGTCACTGACCATGACAGTTCATAGTACAAAGGTACCGAGGGGTTGCTTGCCAAAAATGAAAGAACCGACTGGTGGAAAATGATGAGGGATAGGAAGACTAGGATACCTGATATGGGATGAAATTAAAAAAAAGAAGTCAGACTTTTGCTGTATGGTATTGAGCTGCATATTCACAATAAAGAAACATTCACGGTAAAGAAACTGATGATATCCTGATGATATCCACTTCATTATCTGACAGGCAGTTTATCTGATAGCCTCTGAGCACAGACTTTGCCTTGTCCTGATTTTTCTGGCCTTGCTAGGTAACACATTGCATTGTTTATAGACAAAGAGGCTGGATTTAATGGTATGTTTGATTGAGGAATACATGTTCAAGAAGTTTCTGAAGGTGTTCATTACGTGAGATAAGTTCTCCCCATCACCATTTGTTTACTGATAAATAAACTTGAATGGCCCATTGTAGATCGTATGTGTAGTTTTTTCAAACTGTTAAACTGCAAGGACTGGTATGTGGGCCCACAATTCAATTTCATAGCAGTTCAACTCAAAGTAATTAATGGTGAGATTAATAAATGAAGCATGCATCTAAGGAATAAGCTAAGATAATATAATTACTGTACCTGATAATGTAAAACAGACTGAGGCTGGCTTTAGGAAGAACTGCACTCCTTTGCTTATTGCCATGATGATGCAAATAGCTCCCATCACCATTAGGAAAAGACTGGAGATGGCCGTCATTGCAGACGTTACAGTCAAATCTGCCCAGAGAGAAATGGGTGGTCACTTGATTTATGTGATTTATGCAAAAATAAAAAGTATTATGTTAAAGTAATTGCATAATTTATACAAATAGTCATTTATCTAAAGCCATTTGGAGAATAGATTTCTGGTTAGTGGACATGGAAGCAGATCTCTGACCTCTAGATTATATTTAAGTGAAAGTGACCATTTGTCATATGTGAACACACCACGAAGTTCAACCTCTGCATTTACCCCATTCACCAAGTGAAGCAGGGGGCAGCTATGAACACAGCGCTGGGGAGCAGTGTGTGGGGACAGTACCTTGCTCAGGGTACCTCAGCGGTGCCTAGCGGTCTTGAGAATCAAACCTGGACTTTCCGATCACAGGGCGAATGCCCTAACCACTAGGCTACCAGCTAGAAATGCAGAGATGAAATTTAAATCCTTTTTAAGAATTGCTTTGCTCATAATCACCCAAAAGAGGCTGAGTTTGGGAATTGCATTCAGTCGACTTTCAATTCAATCCAGTCAATTAGCTGAAAGCCGACTTTCAATGGGCATTTGCATTTTGATTGACAGTAGACAAGTGATGGTTGACATTTCAGCAGACAGGTGACATTTAGCATTTTAAGTAAGTAGTTCACAATTTAGATTAGATTTATAATCTGAAATTGGTGGGGATATATAGATAGATAAAGAGAGAGAGAGAGAGAGAGAGAGAGAGAGGTACTCACTCTTGGCTGGTGTTTTCTGAAACAGGATTATATTCTCTCCAGTGGTGTAGAACTTGAAGTAGGTACAGTTTGACTCTAGAATTAATGAGTTAATATTTATGGAGAGTTACATTTATGGAGAGAACATAACTAGCCTAAATAGATGGTTAGAGTGAATATCACTTTTTGGTTAAAGACGTCCATGCAGTTGCTAATCATGTCTTAAAGTCAACTTCCTTCTTTCCTTCCTTCTGTATCAGGATGGCCTTCTGAGCTAAACACAAAATTAGTACAAGTATCAAACTGCTGAGATGTACCTATTTGTACTTTAGAAATACTCTTTTTTATGTTCTTCCACACTTGACATAGGTTTACATGAGGTGTTATGAACACTCTAAAGTCACTTTCCAACATCAGAGTGCTTGTGGATGTTGAAACATGTAGAGTTAATGTTCACATTACAAGTGCCAAAAATAGACTGGATGCATTACATATACATGGCTGCATTGTATTGAGAATAGTTAGATTTTATGGGGTTTTTTTACACGGTACATGCCTTTATCGTCAAGAAAGTACATGATGTTACTTGGTAGATGTAGGTGTAGGTCACTTACGAATACTCAAAGACAGGCCTGGGCAAAAAATGGATGTGAGTTGTGAGACTTGTAATGTGAACATAGCCAGAATCCACCCTGAGACAGAGATTCTGAGATTTTCTTAATAGAAGAGTGAAGGAGTGGCATCTTCAGAAGCTCACCTCCAGGTAGATTCAGAGGCCCGCAACTTTCCCGCTCCAGGTCAACATCGGCAACAAAGATTGTCTTGGTGCAGCTTTTCCATAGGCCATAGTGTGCTGCGAGGCATGTCTGGTTGCTGTAAAAACTTTTGGAAGGTGCAAGCTCCACCCAAAATTCCGTGCCCACCCCTAGAACAGTCAGCGTGATGCCCACTGCAGCCAGAAAGAATACGAGCTTGATCTTCCCCTCTTGACTCTCACTTATGGCCTCCCCTGAAGAAGAAGATACTCTGGCTCGCCGCTTGCCGCCTGCTCTTCGCACACCCATCATTGAAGCCAGTGTTCCAGCACCTCCGCCAGACGCAGCTGATGGCCTGCTCTCCTCATCTTGCACGATGAAGGTGGACCACATGGTGGAGGAAGGTGATGAGGAAGGCAATTGGAAAAAAGGTGGGCCCTTTGATGCGGCAAATATGAAGAGATGCTAACGTGGGTGAAAAGTAGAAAGAACTATAAAGGCTATCTACAGAAACGCAGATTAAAGAGTGGATGCAAAGTATAGGCCAGTCTTTAGGTGGGTTTACCTACAGGTGGAATGATGTAGCATTAGAATAGGAATGGGCAGAAAGCATTAATAGTAGCCACGTAAGCACCAGCATTGTTAGCTTAATGGCAATCTGGAATTTAGGCAAGGATGTGGGCTCTGTGCTATTACATGAGAGCATTTTAGGAGGGTTGAAATGGGAAAGAACCAACAGGGAGTGATGTAGGAGATTCACATGGAGAGTAAATGAGGAAAGGATGAGGCCAGGTGTTAACAACTGCAGAATATCTAGAGTTACAAAAAAAAAATAAAAATTATAGATGAGAAGAAATGAGCCATCATGCTTTTCAAAAACTGACCAATGCAACTATGTGATGTGCCAAATGCTTTTGTACTACATGCACAGAATGCAAATTTTCAAACACTGAAAGCATGCACCACTGGTTTAGCTTGAATCCCTACATTAACAATTTATTTCTGGTTTATTCACCATGAGAGAAGGGAACACATGCAAGATCTTATACTAAATCTAAACCTGTACGAAGCATAATTATATTATGAACCCAAAGTGGGTGATAGGATCACAGGGTTAATCCATAGTCTACAACTGAAACAGACAAAGTATACTTTTTTTGTCCAATGGTGACTGCCAAGCACTGATCAGGCAAGTGCTTCAATAATGAACCGAAACAATGCTACAAACAAGCTGCTAACCTGTTGGGTGTGAGAGGCTCAGTCGAAGGAGGGAGGAAATCTTTTCTCTGTGCCTGGAAGAGACAAGGCAGAGGGACAGAAAGGGGAAAAGGGAGGGTAAAAAAGAAGGAGGAGGCCTAATGGGCATGCCTGTGCTGTGGTAGTGGGTGGATCGAGGGTTGTTTGAGGGGAGGTTGTATGTGACTACATATATCCAGCCCTCCATGAACAGCCATGGTAAGGGTAGTGTTTTTTTAAGCTAGTGTGCATTGGGTTGCAGCCTCTGTCAGTGAGTGGTTACCTCACACTTGCTTGAATGTGTTTGTGCATTTTTGCATACGCTGTCTCTGCGTTGGCTCTGCGTTTGGGTGTGTGGGTTGGAGTGTGCGTTTCTCATTTCTATTTTTGACAGCCACCTGTTAATGACATTAAAAGAGGAGCAGTAGACGAGAGACCACTCAAGAGTTAGGGTCAGCAGATGTTGGCTGGTCCTAATTTGAGCCATAGGCTATAATGTTAATAAACATCCTAACACATCAACAAAGCAAACTCAGGTTACCAGATATATAGTTCTCATATAGTGTCTGAATGAGTCCTACTGTAATGAACTCAATGCAGAACATATGAAATTAGGATTTGATCAGCCAACCCCCCCACAAAACTATGATTTTCACTTAAGTGCAGAAAGGCCCTTGAGACAATGAGGCCCAAGGTCATAAAGGCAATTCAAAGGTAAGGACCATCTATTTACAGATGCTATATAAAGACAATGTGCAAAATGCAAGTAATGTGCATTCACAATATGTGCCAGCATCTCTTGATGTTACGGTCATATAACATGTTGTGACAGTTCAGATAATGGCTTCTCCACTCTAACACTTGGGGGACATCAAGGTTAAAAACTCAGTGAGCTCAATTTTCTTTAACACACATACACACACAACTGCATTTTAAAGGTGTATAAGGTCAGGCACATTATGTGTGCATGTGCAATTGTATTTATTTGATTGGAGATTCTTCTCCAGTCCCTGATAGATTTTTGCTTCTAGCAATTCCACTGAGCTACTTAAAAGTAGCCCTCAGGTCTTTCTCAAGGGTCCCATCACATTTTACACATTTTAAAAAGTAATAAAACTCTGGACCTTCTGGCTACACGTTATGCACTCCTCAGTGCACTCTGACCCCACTTTGAGAACACCACCTTCAAAAAAGACTCCCGCCAAGTAATTATTTCACTCAATCATGTTGCAGCTGATATCTAATAATGTGTGAATTTGATCTGTAGACTTAATTCTGCTGCAAAAATTCTGATATGGCTCAGTTTACACTTTCAGATGAACATTCTGCTCATCACCTTCACTGTGTGATAGTATGTCTTTATGGGTATATCTGTAATGACTTCTGATTCAATGCAAAATAATTTGCATTCAGTCCATTATTATGGTCTTGGTCTTCTGTATTACATAGACTTATTGTAGTGTGTGTGTGTGTGTGTGTGTGTGTGAGAGAGAGATAGAGAGAGAGAGAGAAAGAGAGAGAGAGAGAGAGAGAGAGAGAGATAGAGAGATAGAGAGAGAGAGAGAGGGAGAGAGAGAGAGAGAGAGAGAGAGAGAGAGAGAGAGAGATAATGCTGCAGTCTTATGTGCTCAGCATGGCGATAGCCGTGTCACTCACTCCCTTCCACACAGCTTCTGCCCTAATATTGGCCATTAGGTGGCGCCACTGGGCAGTGGCCCTCAACATGGTTCTCATCAAACACACCATTATCCAGTCATTTCTTATGATCTGGGACCAGCACAACTGATCATAATCCTGGTCTTTGCTTTTAGAGAATCCATAATGAATATCAGTACTGGATTATCAACAGACCTGGTGAAAAGCTAAAACATTCTGGTATTGCACCAGAAATGTGACGAAATCATTGTTCTGATTGGCCATGCAACTTTAACACGACGAAGCATGCATTTATCATAAACACACTGTAATTACTGCAGTATGAGTTTCATGCTGTACTGAATGTATGTATTTAAACAGAAAAAACAGTAATAAATGTGATGCATTTATCTTGCTGTGATTTGCTGTCTGTATGTGATTCACCGTTTTTTGCAACCTTTACTGTTTGCTCTGCTGCATTCTGTTTAATACCACAGTGTTTGCTATATAAATATCAAACACTATGGTATTTGCTATATTGGACATTAGAGGTGAGTATAAGTAACTAATCACACATTTTTTACAGCTGATTATTAATTTGCTCATTATTCACAATGTGCAGGCTAAAAAGCACACAAAGGCACTTTTCCAGTCATATGTTGAATAATGTCACAATTGCAATCAGACTACATGGTCTTCAATGACCTGAGCTGGCATTATAAATAAGATCAGTCAAAAAAGGTGTGCCGGCATCTGGTAGTTTAGCACACTAATTATTAAAGAATTTGGAGGTTTTTGTACAGGTGTAGCAGAAGCATTCGAATGCCTGGCTCACATCATTTAGGGCATAACATTTTAACACAGATCAACCAGAATTAATAAATAAATAATTTGAAAATCGATCGTGTGTAGCATTTACAGAAAAATTGGCTAATTCTAATTTTGTCTTATTACGATCGTGCATCCCTGAATGTGTTTGTATTGATTTATTCTGTGTGTGTGCATGTGTGTGTGAGAGAGAAAGAGTATATACAGTGAGGAGCATAAGTATTTGAACACCCCACAATTTTGCAAGATCTCCCACTGGAACATTGTATTGCACTGCTGCACATGAGTATTTGAGCACCTGAGAAAATCAGTGTTAATATTTGGTAAAGAAGCCGTTGTTTGCAATTACACAGGTCAAACGTTTCCCGTAGCTCTTGACCAGATTTGCACATTTTGGGAATGGGATTTTGACCCAATCCTCCACACAGATCTCCTCTAGATCTGTCAGGTTCCGGAGCTGGCGCTGAGCAACACAGAGTTTCAGCTCCCTCTAAAGATTTTCGATTGGATTTAGGTCTGGAGACTTGCTAGGCCACTCCAGAACCTTGATATGCTTCTTATGGAGCCACTCCTTGGTTTTCCTGGCTGTGTGCTTCGGCTCATTGTCATATTGGAAGACCCAGCCACGACCCATCTTCAGTGCTATGACCAAGGGAAGGAGGTTGTTGCTCAAAATCTCACAATACATGGCCCCATTTATCCTCTCTTTAATACAGTGCAGTTGTCCTGTCCCCTTTGCAGAAAAGCACCCCAAAGCATGATGTTTCCACCCCCATGCTTCACAGTAGGTATGATGTTCTTTGGATGCAACTTAGATGCCTTCTTTTTCCTCCAAACACAACGAGTGAAGTTTAGACCAAACCAGCTCCTCCGTGTAGTTCTGGGCTGAGTCCTCACTTTTCTTATCATCAGTGATACCCACGAGGTGAGATCTTGCATGGAGCCCCAGTCCGAGGGAGACTGACAGTCATCTTTAGCCTCTTCCATTTTCTGACAATTACTCCAACAGTAGATCTATTTTCACCTAGCTGCTTGGCAATTGCCCCGTAGCCCTTTCCAGCCTTGTGGAGGCCCACAGTTTTGTCTCTGGTGTCTCTTTGGTCTTGCCCATGGTAATAGTTGGAGTCTTTAAAGAGCTCAGACAGGTGCTACTAATTAGGATTACTAAGTGGAGTAGAGGTGGACTTCTTAAAGGCAGAGTCTTTGAGAGCCAGAATTATTGCTGATTGCCAGGTGTTCAAACATTTATGTGCAGCAGTGCAATACAAATACATTCTTTACAAATCATACAATGTGATTTCCTGATTTTTTTTAACGTTCTGTTTCTCACAGTGGGAATTCACCTACAATGTGAATTTCAGACCCCTCCATGATTTCTGAGTGGGAGAACTTGCAAAATCGCAGGGTGTTCAAATACTTATGTTCCTCACTGTAACTCTCCTGACGCATGGTGGGGAGAGAGATAAAGAGATTACTGTCAATCGTGTGAGGCCTTCAGTTTACATTCAGTAAAGTAGTCACCAGCTTTCTGTTTTATTCCTTCAGAAAACTCTTTCATACCATGCTTTCTCTCTCTCTCTCTCTCTCTCTCTCTCTCTCTTTCTCTCTCACTCATTCTCACTTAATCAATCCCTTTTCATATCTCATTCTATCCTTTTCACTTTCATGAACACAAAAGGAAGAACCAGCCATAAATTGCACTCTCCAGCATGGCCCTAACATAAAGCCACAAAACTGACATTATTTTTTAAAGGATATGTTGTCGGCAGGCCAGACTGGAAGGATTGGTGTCTGATCCTTGGAACGAAAGCTTTAAGGTGAGTCAGGATACCACTGGGCATGAGGATGGTGATTAAGGATCAATTACACCTATAAGTGGATGATTACGCAACCCCAGCAGCCGCTTTTGAGCCTCTAAAACACCCAGAAAAAAAAGGTAGAAGCCTGTCAGAGGTCTTTGTGGGCATGAGCCAGGTGGACACTGTCAAACACATTGTAAGTGATTACTAAGTTGATTGTGATATTAAAAAGTGAATTTCCCATGCAATGGCTGGATAAACTACGACTGATATGGAATGATGTCAGGCATATATATAAATGGGATGTTGTGCATTATCATCAAAGTGTTGTACATGCCAAATGTATTATTACTATAAGTAATTGCCAAAGCTCAGCTAGTGGTGAGATGAAAACATATGTTTGCTGGAGAATATTCATAGTTGGTGTAAGGATGCAAATGTAGCAGATAGTATAGAAAATTAAATTTGAAATATGTTAGTACAACATGTTACATGCAATAAATTTACTAGCTTGATTGCTGGGGAAAATGCAGTCCTATTTTCTGGCTCTGACATCCTAATATTGATTACTGGCTGACAGTAATGTTTTATATGATTTAACATTTATATTTGTATAGATCATGCAGCCACACAGCACACAAATTATATTGATTAAATTAGCAACACCAGTCCTGTCTATAAGACTGGTGGTGGACTGGCTACTTGCCTGTGGACCAAGAGATCATGGGTTCAAAACCTTCAGCACCACTACTGGGTCCCTGAGCAAGACCTTTAACTCCAAGTTGCTTCAGGGAGATTGCCCCTTGTAGTTAGGGAATGGAAGTCGCTTTGGATAAAAGCGTCTGATAAATGTCATAAACGTAAATGTATTCCATAGTGTATATACATAGCTACAGGAGAAATGTTGTTCTTAGTTTCTAAAATCTATTTTAGCAGAAGATATACAAGCAGAAGATAAAACCTGAGAAGCTGAACATTTTTGCAGTGGTCTCTTACTATATTCTGAAGCTGTATACTGTATATACATGGTGCAATTGTATTTGGCATGCTACATTAACATTGTTGCAATGGCCATTTTGAATATTTAATATTTTATACAATCACCCCCAATGGCATGTCTTTTTAACAAATATGAGGAAACTGTGGGTTCAATGCCAAGACTACAAAAGGCACATATTTTTTGCCAGTCAAAAAATGTCACAACATGACCAACAAAGCAGGATAAAATGGACTTGGACTTGGGACAAAAGACTTGAGATTTGACTTGGACTTGGTAAAAATGACTTGTGAACATCTCTGGCGTGCTGTAAGCGGTAAAACCCTAATTTTGATGTAACTAAATAAACCATGTTGTAATAAAAGGATGGCAGACACTGTACAAAATGCATGCATTTAGTTTACACTTCAACACATATTCCACGTTGCCTCACTTCTGCAAGTTGTGGATAACAGCCATTTGTGCCACATTTACAAATGTAGGCATAAAAATAAATCAAAAGGTCAGCAGTGCACAAGGCTTAATTTAGCTGAGACCCATTCTTAAAATATACCTGTGCCAGCATGAATCCTGATCTAATAGATCAGATGAGGACAACCTTAATGATTGCAGATACTTCACCCACACTGGCCATAATAATAGCTTTGCTACTGATTTCAGTCGTTCTTTCTAGTGAGAGAACTGATATTGAGAGATTTTGGACAAAAGCCTGATGAATGACAGCCAGTGAGCAGTTTTAACTGCTCCAAGTCCCAAGAGTGTCTCCTTTTTAAAGACGTAATCAGGTTGATCCAGGTCAGGACTGAATCGATGAGCTATCTTTAGTGTCATGATTGACACAAATAGTGAGAAGCCCTACTGTGTTATAAAACATGCTTAGACCTGGCCAAGGCACAAAATAGTGGTTAACACTATCGCATTAACACCTATCACCCATAACCCCTCACTAAATATCTGGCAGGTGTTTTGCAACAGCTAGCAAATATAAATAAACATATGCAAAGCCAATTTAACAGGTTCATATGGGCCAAAAACATTGTGACCAGATTTAGAAATTTAGGAATGCTTTCTTCCTGTTCCTCAAACAATTCCACCACATGAACAATGTGTGCAGGGTGGCGATGTGCTTGATCCAGCTGACAGAATACTGCTGCAATTAAAATTTGTCCCACTGTAATTTATAGTTAAATCAAAATCTCTATTAGTAAAACAACCATTCCATGCCAGGGTCTGTTAAATTCCTACACAAGCACCTCATTCTGCTTTATGGAGAACTGATTGGTGATAACCTCAATCAAATCTTATTTAATCAGAAAATTAGAAAAAGTATAAAAAACGCTGTTTTAATCAACACCCTCCAGTTCGCGCAATGTGAACTGTTGGATGGCAAACATTACTAGAAGTACGCCAAAGGTAACTGTTTGGACCCAAAAAGACAGACTTTGTTGAGCTCTTGTTGATAGAATCCAGTTGTTGACCCTTGGTTTGTTCATCCAAGGACACCTGGACTTGTCAGTTTGAAACAAAAGTGTCTAGTCAGTGCATGCAATGAACATTAACTTACTAAAATGTTCGCAGATCAGAGATTACAGATACAACATCCTAGGTTACAAGTTTTACCAGAATTAATTCTAAAAATGCACTTTCTACAAATTCTACTAAAAGTGTTTTCCAAGCTCTAGAAAGGTCAAATGTTTTATCTTCTATACCTGGGTGGTAGAGAAATGGAGATTTTGACTAATAATGATTTCCTGCAGAATAAAGGTTGGTATAAGTTGTCCTCTACAGGAGCGTCCCCCAAAGCTTTTTGCGCCACTGACCAGTTTCATGTAAAAAAATATTTTCACGGACCGGTGTATATATACAGCTAAAAACAAAGTGTGTTTGTTTTATACTCATTTTTGCTAGCTTGTTGGCCAATTTTTGATGTAAGATCTCACGTAAGATGGTCTTGTAAGATTTCTTACATGAGATCTCATCATGTAAGATGATTTTCAAAATAAAAGATCTTTCAGACTTTGATAATAAATAAATTATGTCTTTCTCTGCGGCCTGGTTCCAAATGACTCACGTGGTGGTCATGGGGGTTGGAGACCTCTGCTCTACAGTATTATTTACTATAGCTATTACTATTCTAATATTCATTTTGATCTAGCTTTAAAATGAGTAATGCATTGCATTAAAGTTTAATTAATATTATTAGAACAGAGGAGTGATTTACTACAACACTATGTTTAAATTATGTACAGATTAAAATGAACAAAACTAAATGCAAGTACATTATATGGACATAAATATTAGTGTATACTCTATATATTCATCTTGTTCATCATTTCAGTTCATCAGTTCTTAAAATTATAACCATATTCAAGTTGAGTGATGCAGTACATTCCCTCAAATCCAACGAGGTTATTTCCCACGCTGAAGTAAGTGTGTGGCGCAGGTAACACAAATTTGTGCATTAGGGTTTGGTTTCGGAACATATGCATAGGTACTATGTTCTTATTGTCAACTGGTGGAGCAACATGTTGACATGAAAAAAAAACCACACAATAAAAGAAGAAATGAATGGAAGTATGGGGAAAAAGGTGTGGAGCAAGCAAGAGCAAGGGAGGGAGTAAGACAGGGAGGGCGGGCAGAAGAGAGGGGAAAAAGAGGACAGAGTTAAAATTATCTCCCTCAAGCAAATCCCTTTCAATCTGATCAGTGCATCGAGATGGACTAGCCAGCTTGTGACTCCATGGCCTGACAGCAGGTAGGATAACTTATTTCTCACTTACAACAATTCTTACTGGTTGAAATAATTGAATAGTTTTGAACTGTGTCATTCCATTGAATTGTGTAATCATTGCCACATTTGATCATTGTAGTTTACGGTGCATTTCGCTAATGTACGAATTAGTTAATCAGCCTAACTGTGCAAAGTAAATGCTACTTAGTGGGAATGCTGTTCAGTGAGTTGAGTAAACAACTTTTTGTTTTCAACAAAAATGAAGTCTCTGTAACTGTAAAAACCTTGACTTCAAATCAAGCACATTTTAGATAGATCTGGGATCACCAAAGTTGCAGTGAAAGCTCATTTTAATAGTCTGTTTTTCCTGCTTGTCAAACACTTGAATGACAGCAATCATATAATCTCTGACAGAGCAAAACTTCACATCTAGAAAATTTCATAAGTTATGGAAGCTTGTGGTAAAAGATTAATTTCCAAGGAATTTTAACCATTTAGAATTATCTTATCGATTTTTCGCAGTCTAGCTGTTGTTTGCAAATTATGAGATTTTATTTTTGTCTTGACATCAACAGTATGTATCAACTGCAGTACACTGTGAAGATGAAATCACTGAAGGGTTAGTTTTGATTAATATTTTATCATTAGGAGAAGTTAAGAAACTGAGAGGTTTAGTTAAGCATATATATACACGTATATATGATTTGTTCATTGAACTGGTTGACAAACCTGGTGCAAGATATCATGAAGATTTTTTGACCAAGCTTTCAAAGGTAGAACTTCTCACTGAGGCAGTGCTTTCTGTGAACAGTCTTTTGCATGCCCTCATGATGACACGGCATGTTAGGTGATGGCCTCAGGAAGGCCTGAGGTCAACTGCATACCAAAATCTGCACAATGCGCATTCTTCCTACAGGCTTTGGTCTTCATGTTGTCCTAATTTTTCAGTATATCTTGACCTTAATGAACAGTCCACGATGTAATGAACGGACTTAGCAAAGCTGAGCTATAGCTGGGCTGCTCATTTACAAGTTAATTTAGATCCTTCATTTGTTTAATATTTATTTATTTTTTCAATTCCATTGAAGTTCTGGTTATAACAGTGTTGCTAACCTAATTTAGAACCTTAAATCCTCTATTTGGTTTATATTTTGTAATTATTTAAATTCCTTTGAAGTTAAATTCCATTGTTGCAAATTCAAACTGTACAAACAATGACAATCACTTTTATGCTATTGTTTTTTTTTTCTTTTAGAGCTTTTGTCCAAAAATAGTGTGTAGTTTTGTTACTTTAAACTGACCAATGTGGTATCTTGTTATTTTAACAAACTACATCATCCTGTAGTTTTGGAACTTGATATGAGACTGAGAAGAGCTAGCATTAAGGGTTTTTTAATCAAATCTAGCTACAAATCAATCTGGCAGCAAAAAAAAAAATGTGATGAGGAGTACTAAAATAATAATTCAAAATACAATGTTTGCCAGAAATAAAGTAGACAGAGGTCTCACCCAGCACAGTATATGCATAGCTTAGTTAAGAATTTTGTTAGAAACCAAGGTAGTTGCCAGTAGTGGGATCAGAAAATAAGAAAAATCAAAAAGTTTGTTAATGATCAGATTTGTTTCAAAGGCATTATTTCAATGCCTAACTCACTTTGCTACCATATAAAACCTATAAGCCATTAAATCTAAGATTGCTAAGCTATTGCTAACTCTTACTAACTATACTTTAAAAATTGTGCATCGAATTTATTCACTAGAATAAAACATATTATACCGAACAACCCAACACACTTGTTTTTAAGTTTGATGTGTTAATGCAGTATATGCGAATGTGTCCAAAGCTGAATCAAGTTAATTCTGTGCATCCAATTTTTTGGTATTTTTTTGGTTGCAACAGGAAAAGGGACATTGTCATGTATTGTAAACCTTATATTTCCAAAACGGAAAACTGCCAAAAGGAAAAAAAAAGGTTTTTAGTAACAATGATTTGGGGGAGTAGACCATATTACAAACAATTCTGAACGATTGTTAAGGTACAGCCAAAGTACAGTTTCAGTGTTTTTCAGGGAACTGATAAATCAAGAAAGACGTTAAAGTTTTTGTACCATTAACACAATTCATTTTGCCTGAATAATTTATATGAAAATTGCTGTTGGCTTCTACCCTGCATGAAAGGAGCCTACCAGTTTCTTTAAAAGCAACAATGAGCTGAAAAGACCAAAAGACTACTTTCTTAGTTGTGGGTGTTCAGTCACATGAGGGTGACATGGGTGCTGCCTGATCACCGGGCCCAGGTGCTGTACAGCGTGAGAAAAACATACCAGTTAGGAAAGGCAAGCCTCTTAAGAGACCTTTGGGCCACATGTGGGAGGAGTAGTTCCGAATTGGCTTGCAGGGGCAGACTGCCACCCAGTCTCATCAACACGTGTGATCACAACAATACTGCAGGCTACTGGTGGCATGCCAAGCCTATCCGCCATGACCAATAATCCCCTCCAGATCCTATTAGCCAGCCAACCTTGGGACGTACACAGTTTGGTCATAATGACGTGAAGGATCCTCAGGAAGAGGATCCTTCTAGGTTTACTAAGTTGCAAATGAGATGTTACTGAACATGATTCTGGGCCTGGTTTAAAGACTTGGGCTTTAAAACCTTTTTTCACTGTCTTTACTGATGCTTAAAAAACTGAGAAACTAACATTTCATTGGAAAAAGACTGACATTTGCTAAAGCCATCCTTCATAATTTGTAAGTTGTAAGAGCAGTTGTAATCTAATTCTAATCTTTCCCCTGAGGGGCGCATTGCTGGCTCAGTAAGGCTCAGAGTTGATGAGTGATTGACTTTATAATTGAAACCGAGTTGTTTACAATTCAGCCGTAGTCCTCTCCAATAAAAACTGCTCATCTATTTTGCTGGAGCCATTACACAATTTATCCACTGTTTGGTTTCCTTTTGATGTGGGTGGTGTGGGTGGAGACATTAAATCGTCCTATAAGATTTTTCTTGTTTGTTTGTTTGTTTATATGTTTTTATGGGGGAAATTATTTATTCTTACTGATGCGTCTTTTGTGTTTTCTGTAGGAGTGCGCTGGTGGCCTCACGGATTGTAAAATCCGGAAGGGTTACTCTGATTGCCAAACACAGGAGAGCCGGTGTGCCAAAGGACCATTCACACCTTGGGTGTGCAAAAAAAGGAAACTACACCTACCTCTGCCCTGTCAGATCACAATGCTGGATTGTGATTTTGGACATAGGAACTCTGGGGTTACATTTGATGTAATTTTGAGCAACTGAAGAACCTTCAGTGGAAATGGTGGCTGATTGCTCCTTAAAGGATGCACTGTGGATAAATACAATGTTTTATCATTGTCTGTAATGGATCTCTTTGTCTACCTGCTGCTTCTCCATGCCCTTTTATCAGTAAGCAAATGCACCACGTTCTGGCTGTGACTGATGATAGACACAGATAGAGCCATTTTGCCTTTGCTGCTGCCTTTCTCAGAAAACATGCGCAGGGGTGGAATCCTCCGAGGACTTTGTCCTCTGCCTCTCCCCCTCTTTCCACTTCTTCTTCTCTCAGTGCTGCCCTCATTGGGACTTAGCAGTGTGCCAGGATTAGAATATGATTGGGGAGCTCACCCCAAACTAGTTTGCACCCCCATACCTGCAGATGCCGACCCAAGCTGCTTTCCCCCTGCTGGAGTCACCAATGGGCCCAGCACTAATGGACACGGCAATGGACATGGCAATGGACACGGCACCGCCCCTGGGAATGGACAGTATGTTAGTGGGCCGCCCAACAGTCCTGGCAGTAGCAGTAGTCGCCGGGGCATGTCTGATGAGGCAAAGGCAACCATTCTTCATTTAAGGGAAAGCCTGGTGCGTCAGAAGGAGACCATACTAGACCAGCGGGAAACCATACGAGAACTGACAGCAAAACTGACACTCTGCGAAGGCTTTGGGAGGGGTGCAGGTGGACACCATGATGACCATGATGATCACCATGGCCCATCACATCATGGTTCTCACCACCCCTCACATCACAGTGACCATCATTCTGACCCCCATTATCCTCTCAGTGGTCACCGCAGTGACCACCATAGAGGGAACTCACCATATCTGGGCAAACATGGCTTCTCTCCTGAGCAGGCAGGGAAGACTCTGCAGGCTCTGAAAGAGAGGTTGGAGAATTTGCAGGTGAGAGTTTTGGAAAGATTAAAAAAACAAATGGTTACATTCAAAAGACAAAAATATCATATGAGTTTATTAAGATTCCCTATATGCATAAAACAGTAACAAAGTATGCTTTGCATAGGGGTACATTGGAATATTAAACCTGTATATTAAAATGAGCACAATGCAAGCACTGAGAGTATGCAGTGAAGAGTGAGCTGCAGTTTCACTTTCAAAATGTTATCAAGCAAAACCGCTCATCAAGATACATACTTCTGTCAAGTTTACCTGAGAAGCTCGCCAGAAAAGTGTGACATGCACAGTGTCCTAGCTCTCCAGCACAAGCTGTGATAGCATCCGGTGCCAGCAAAGGATCACTGAATACATTTACCCCTCCTTTCAGGCAACCTTGCTTGGCTTAATTAATTTAATTAGCTGAGTCCTTTCCTCAGGAGAGCACCTTGGACGAAATGCTGAAAACAAACAAGCTCAAATGGAAAGACATCAAAAGAAATATGAAAGAAGTGATAACATTGCATTACATTCCCTCCACACTGAGACCTCAAGATCTCAGTTTTGTACTCTGAACAATTCATTAAAAATATCTATATTAGATATTTAGATTTGAACACGTTTATGGATGCTGGATATTTGAAATTTGAAACATACCTTATAAATCAGAAGACCCACGATTTCTAAACAGTACATTGTTAAACCATCAGTTTACACATTTACACAATCTACCATCCCACTGGAAAGCACTGTGAACACCTGAAAGTCTATACATAATGAAAAGGGAGGAATTCCAGAGAAGAGAAGAGTCTGGGTCAACAGCATGACCATCCAAAAGATCCTCAAATATATATATATATATATATATATAACAACTATTTTGAAAATACAGACCCATTAAAAATGCTTTTTTGAAAGAAAGATTTCACATCATGCACTGGGGACTATGCTCTGCAGTGTGCTAGCCACCATCGCATCCAATTAGCCTCATCTGCCTTGATGAGCCATTAATCGTGGTGTACTATAGCGTTGAGGAAAGCCGGATTTGCTCTGACTAATCAGAGGAAGGAGGCTGACAGTGAAGGAGGGGCTGACTTAAAATGTCATCACGATTATCTTTATATTGACATAATGTATGCTGTGCATACATGCAATTATGATAAACAGTCACAGTGTTCTCAAACTATGTTATTCCTTGGGAACAGATGATTAACAAATGTTCTACCTTAAGCTTCCACATGCAATGTTTTGCCTCATATTTATGCTTGAGATTTGAACAACTTGTTAAATTCTGAGGAGCATTATGATATGTACATTTTCATGAGAAGCTCAGGGAGATGCACGTATGAATGCATGAGTCATCCCAGCGTCCTACTTTCAGGAATCCCTGCATGTATTCTTATATGTCACAGTTACAGGTCTTAAACATCATGTAGTTAAAGGTTAGAATTAAAGGTTACAACATTAAATCAAAAGTTACAACTTTACAGAGCACATTTGAAGTTTCTAAACATCTTCCTTTTTCTCTCTCTTTCTATGACCCACTCTTTTTTGTGTATATTCTTTTATAGGCAAGGAATTCTTCCAGTACCTATTCAAGTTCACTGAGAGACCTTCTGCAGCGCAAAATCAATGTGCTAGAAGAGCAGCTTCACCACCACTATGATGATCATCATGACAGTGGACACCACGATAACCACCACGGACATGGCCACCATGATGACCACCATGACAATCATGACAGTCATGGAGATCATCATGATGACCACCATGAGAACCACCATTCAAACCACCATGATGACCACCACTACGGTCATCATTACAATCATTATTCTGGACATCGCTATGATCGGCACAGTCCACATCATGGTGATGATCACCATGACAGCCATCATGGCGATCACCATGATGACCACCACGATGACCACCACGATGACCACCATGATGATCATCACGATGACCACCATGACGACCATCATGATGACCACCACGATGATGGTCACCATGGCAATGATGATCATGGCAACCAACCTCGGACCCCTCACAAACCAACAGGGACAAGAGCTCCTGCCCGTGGACCCCACAGCAAGCTGGACACGGTACTGAGCCATCTGTATCACAGGCCACCTGAGGCAGGTCAGTTGTGTTACAAATGCAAAGTGGTTGTAAGCTGTTGTGCAATATCATACAAAAGCCTAATCATATCATTCACATTCTCTTGCTTGCTGACAGGGACCCACAAGAAACCTAAGAGTCCTGATGCCTTTCAGATTGGATTTCCCATGCGCACCAACTACATGTATGGCCGGATCAAGCGCACTCTTCTCAATGAAATCTTTGCCCTAACGGCCTGCCTCTGGGTGAAGGGGGGCTCAGGGCCAGGTCTTGGCACCCCTTTTTCTTATTCCGTTCCTGGCCAGGCTAATGAGCTTGTCTTGATCGAATGGGGAAACAATCCAATGGAATTACTCGTGAATGACAAAGTAAGGACATAGCCACTAAGAGGAATACGTTTTGGCTTCCAGTTTCTGACATTGTCATAATTTCGAATGAATAACTTCAGAAGATAACAGCTAGAATACAATAATTTATTTAAATAGATTTAGTCTTCAGCAGTTTTGTTTGCCCAGAGACTGTCTACTCCCAGAGCTTACCCCCTAGTTTTAATGGTGGTTAGGAGTCTCTCAGTTTGATCTTCTGGGATATTTTTCACTTTTGAACACTGTTGGGTAGAGGGAAGGTATACAGTGTAATGCCGTGCCGATGTTTCCAAGAACAAAAGAAGAGCTTGTCACTGCTGGTGTACAAAGTTTCTTGGACCTCCTTTGTACCACCATCAGTGAAGATATTTTCTTTGGGTTCCACACAGCTAAATGTGTTCTTTATCAAAATTTTTAGTCTAAATTTGTATTTTAATGAAGAGGAAACAAAACCATGCAATCCTGTTCTTGTGGAGTTTGTGAAGGGCAACAGGTTTGCATCATGCAGGCTAAATCTGGCTAAGTCCCATCACGAACGGAATCATGGTTTTAGATCAGTGAAAACATTCAGCTTTGCGAGGCCAATTAATCAATCCCTCTGTCATCCAACAGTCCAAAATATCTAACCATTTTTCTTGATAAGTTAATCCAAAGCCACTGTACTTCTTAACCAATTGAAACACAAGGAACCTGTCTTTTGAATTTGCTGAATCATTTTAGTCACATTTCAGTCTTCTTAATCACCAAAAAACAGTGTTGCATTGTTTGTATTAAGATATCTTTCCTTCTTCTCTCCCTCTTACAGGCAGTGACTTTACCCCTTTCTCTGACAGACAGTAAGTGGCACCATCTGTGTGTGACATGGTCAACTCGTGATGGTGTGTGGGAGGCCTATCAAGATGGAGTGAAAAGGGGCTCTGGGGAAAATCTATCCCCTTGGCATCCCATTAAACCAGGAGGAGTGTTTATACTGGGACAGGAGCAGGTAAGAGTGATGAGTATTACTTTATCTGCCTGATCCTGAAAGCATCTTAAAATATGTCATACTTCTATGTTCCTAATTCACCTCAAACTCTATATCTTCACAAATACCCATTATGTCCTTGAAATAAACAAGGCTTTAAACACATATTCATTTTGTGACATATAATTCAGCGACTACTAAGAATTATTTAATAACTACTACAAAACGAATATGCTATGAACTATATGCTATGATAGATATGAATATAAGTGAAAGTTCCAACTTGTTATATTGTTCATACCCACACCAGGACACTTTGGGTGGCCGCTTTGATGCTACCCAGTCATTTGTGGGAGAGATGTCCGACCTGCAGCTGTGGTCACGTGTTCTCACCTCTCAGGAGATCTACAACCAGGCTTCTTGTTCCAGCCATCTTACTGGAGATGTCATCGCTTGGAGTGAGCCCATTGTAGAACTCCATGGTGGGGTTACAAAATACCCATTTGACCCCTGTCACTAAAAAGGTCCAAGAGGGTCCAAGCTCATCCTGAGTCACAGAACACTTCCAAATGAGTTGGATCTAATGGTGTTCTGCTGCACAAGCTTCTATCCTTGTAAGTCCTTTATTAACAACAGAAATGGAGCCTTGCAAAGACTCTTAATGGACAAGGGACTGGAGACGGAGCTGAATATAAGTATTGTGATTACTGCTGCTGTTGCTGCTTCTTGCGCAATATCCAAGCCAGTCTAATACTGTAGGACTTGCTACTTTTAAATGAGCCGATATAGGCCCTGGGAATTTAGCCAAGCTCCTTATTAGCTAATGTGTTTAAATTAAACACACTGCACTGATATTCTGAAATCTCACAAAGACTTAACAGATAACATGCTGTTAAATTCTTATTGTTTTATTTATTTATTTATTTATTTTGATGAAGGAACATTGTAAGAAAACTAGGAAGTTTTTGTTGAGTAATGGTCAGATGGGAAATGAAAAAGATTGACATTTTTTGTTAGACATTGATGCTGCTTTGAACAGCATGGAGCAGCAACAAGGTTTTAGAGGCCTAATTTCATCTAAGTGTTTCATACTATTTTTTTTAAAGCAGACTTCATTTAGTTCTGTTAATAGATTGTTACCCAAGGTGCTCTTTCAACCTGCTTCTCTCCTTTTGGTTCAGATGTATGCTCTGACTGTTGGGAAATAAGAAAAGTATTGTCCTTTTTTATATGCACATACTGTATATCTCAAGAAAATGAAAGACCAAAAAAAGCATGTATAATATTTCATACATGAATAATTTTGTCTGATCATGGGCATTTCTCAGCTAGGCATTAGAGTATGTGTGTGTGGTGGGTATGCATACTGTTTAAGAGGTCTAAAGGAGTGACATTGTATTTCTTTTTCCTATGAATATGTTTATTTTATACACATTTGTATTTGACTGCTACTATAAGTAGGTGGGCTGTTGTAATGGCTCTGCATATGCACATGTCAGCAAGCCAAGAGCCGCATGAGAATGTGAAGGTGTCCATGGCAACATAGCTTAAAGGAGCACTCTGATTTGTTCTCTTGCTCTTTCTTTTTAAAATGCAGCACATGCATGTGTGCTCACAACCTCTCTCTCTCTCTCTCTCTCTCTCTCTCTCTCTCTCTCTCTCTCTCTCTCGCTTCCTCTCCCTCTCTCTCTCTTCTCTCTCTTGCTTTCTCTCTTTCTGTCTCTCTTTCTCTCTCTCTTTCCCTCTCTCCTTCTCTCTCTCTTCTTTCTCTCACTTTCTCTATCTCTCTCTCTATATATATATGACCCTCCCTTGGTCTAACCCCCACACCATCTCCCTTTCATTCACCCCAGCACACTGGTTTGGTGAACAATTTTGCACTGAGGGGATAAAAAATTTCACTTTAAACAATGTAAATAGCTTCTCAGTTGCACTTTGATGCTTTTTGATGTCTGAGTTACATGGATTTATTTTAATCCATGCAGTCTCTCCATATGCTTTAGTTAAACATTTTGAGCTGTCGTGGGATGCTCAGTGTATAACTCACTCCTAGCACATGTTTAAATGATGTCCTATCCTATGATATGTATCTTTTGTGCAAATTTTCTAGAATAATGCGATTTCATTTGAATGCATTCATCAAAGATTACCTCTCTTTGGTCCTTCAAGTAAACAGAATGGAGGTTTTCAGCATTTGTGTCTCCCAGAGAGTCAAACCGCATTTAATAGCATTTCAAATCCTTTCCAGGTATGGGGCTTGCTGTTGCTATGGCAATAGGCTGGGTACCATTTTCTATAAAGAGACTGTATGCTTAGAATGCCCATCAGCGTGCCAGCTACCATGGGGGTTTGCAGAAATACTCCCTTCATAACACAGAGGCTAATAGATCTCTATCAAAACCCTAGTCATCTCTGACATCAGAGGTTCAAATCTATATGCAGATCAGGCTTGTGTGTCCTTTTTTCTTTCCTGCATATTTTATTTTAAACATACTATCTAAAAGACTTCTAAGAATTATTAATTATTATTATATTGACTTAAATTAACACTGACGTATTTCAAAGAGCATGGTTTGCATGCAATTGTGTTGCTTAATCTCGCCTTTGGTGTATATTTCTGGATGTAACCATTCCACAGTAGCTTTAACCGTCTTTTTATTCTCATGGATGTACATATTGTTCCATTATTTTTCAATATTTATGTGTTTGGGCACGTGTTCAGTGTCTGTAAGCCAAATACTGTATGCTAAATTGTTTAACTTGCATAAAGAAATGACACTTATTCTACTATATATTTGTAAATAAAGTCTACTAAAGCTGAGTTGTTTAAGATGATGGTGTGTTATGGTGAATGAAAACTACATTAGGAATGAAAGCCACTCCAAAGCTGCTCAACATGATAAACAGCTATTGCAAAGATCTGAAACTGGTGTCCAAAGATAGAACCATTGGACATACACCTACTGAAAGAAAAGTTGAGGGATGGGGGATTTTTAGAAGTTGTATCTATAATCTTGTTAGTGTTTTTAAAAATATGAACTCCTCAATCAATTAAAGGGGCCTTTTAATGGTGGGTTATTCTTATAGTAAAAGAAAGCATGAAGATGGGCCCCTTAGACTGTTGTTATATGCTAGCCAGCTAAGGTCTTGCTAACACCAGCATATGTCATGTGAGGTTTGATCATCATTAGACAGCACTAAGGAAAACTTAAATTTAAAATTACAGAGCAGGACCAAAACCAGTAGCGTATCTTCTAACAATCTTCTTACTGTATGAAAAAGTACTCAAAGGAATGATTTCTTTTGAGAAAACACATAGCTGGATTGTTAAGCGAAGCTAAAGGTGCTCAGAGAGCAGCATGAAGGTACTTGAAGAATAATACTACCAGTTTGTAACTATGAGTGTAAAAATGCTGCTGAAAATTTCAAGGTAGTTGAGATTTGAATGCAGAGCAAGACTGAGTGTGTACAGCTGCACCGTGGTGATAAGGACACTGGATGCATTCAAATCCTGTGGTGACTGTCTTTGTTGACAAGTGATGATCCATTGTCAGAAAATGGAAATGCTGTGCAATAGAAGTCAAAACTAACATCACTTTGTATTAACTTATGCCCATATTGTGACACGGGCCATGCTGGGCCATGTAAGCATGTACATGAACAGAACATACAGTTGAGGACCTTTTAAAGACAGTCCTTATACAGACATTAATGCTGTTTCTGGCAGATTCTGAGTCAGATATGAAAAGTTTTCATTGGATGAATCCAATTTACACTTCAGTCAGTCTTTAAATGTTTTGATTATTATGTTTTGACAGATCTTTCCCTCCTTTTTCTCATAAAGTGCTGTGGGAAATGAAATGGAAAAGGTGCTTTGTCTTTCTATAAAAAACCTTGGAGTACATTTAAAGGACCATGTTCTACATGATATTCCAGCAGCGTGAAATGACAATACATAGTTAGTTTCCTCAGGTTCATCGGATGCAAATGACGTTCAGGTAATAAATTATATCATTCTCAACTTTGCATGTACTTGGACTAACCTGATAAGGCTTGTAATGTGTCTTTGAGTTTCAGCATCAGAGGTGAAGATCCAGCGCAGTCATTGACACTGTGCCACAGTTATGGGCGTTTTCAAACAAATGGATCAAGGGAATCAGGCACAGAACATCCAGGCTAAAACTGAGGAACAAACAACTTGCAAAGGTAATCACTTACTAGCTATACAAATAATTGCATTTCATCAGTTCAGAAAGCAGCCTGTCTTAAACTCTTGCAAAGAACATTTGTTTTACACTTTTATACTCTAAACATAACACGTATTGATCTCATTTCTGTTCTAGACGAACAGACTGTAAACTTGAAATGCTACAGGACTGCTGCATACTACCTTGCTTTCATCTGCTTTTTCCTAGCTGTAGTCTCCTTTCTACAGGCATTCTGCTGTGAGTACAATATGGTTCAAGACTACTAGGGAAAGTTGTCAAATGCATGGCTGTTAATGTGCAGAAAAAAGTAATGCTTCACTTTTTTGTAGAGCGGTAGAATTGTGGATTGCTTCCAAAGAACTAACTTTAAGACTTAAAGACATACATTGGGGGTTCATAGACACTTGCTTAGAGTAACTAATTTTATTTAATGCATTTGTCAAAACAAAAGAAAGAAAACTGTCTTGTCTATGTGTAGTGGTCAAGGTCACTGCCATGTTCAATGCACAGAAGGCTGAACAGGAGGGCCATTTCAGAGAACTAACCGGAAAGTGCGATGCTCTGAACCATTCATACACTGACCTCTTCCACAACTACCCAGCCCTCAGCCAACACTGCTCTACCAACAAAAGCTCTAACTGTGAGTAGCTAATGCTTTTAGTGATGGTTACATTGCTATTTCAGCTAGAAACCATACTTTCATGTTTGAGCTTATTGCACAAATAACAACTGTAACTTAAAGAGAATGTTTACCCATTTTCCAGTGAGTGACATCAACAATATGATGTCACACAAGTTTATAAAAACCATGACTACAATACTACACTGCATTGAATCCAAATAATTTGCTCTTTTTTGTAATGAAGCCTGATGATATGCTTGGAAATGTATACTGTGACAGGATGTAATATATCACAAGAGCAATACATAGTGTCTGCCCCCTCCCCCTTGATTATCTTTCAGCATGTTATTTTCCAGAGTTGACAGTGAGAGCTCTCCTCTAATCATATTGAGCTGTTTAATGACAGTGTTAGAGGTAGCTGGAAAAAGATGCAGTGGCTGGATGCATGTTACTCGGGGAAAGCACATGCTACCCTTCACCCTCGCAGTGCTCCCATTATCATGTGATTCAGGGAGTCCTAGGTCGTGAGACTAATAGTTTGGAAAAATGAAATAAATATATATTTACGTATACATTTCCAAAATAATGGCACATGGAAATTTGAACACAAATTAGAAAATGTTCCATAAAGAGACACTTTTTTATTTTGTAAAAGTTAATGGGAGAATTCCTTTAGGGAGATATGTATGGTCTGGGCTAGACAGGAAATATTGATGATCTATCAAATGAAGGTTTGTGACTGTATGGATTTTTGGGTCCCAAGTCTCAGATCATGACTTTGCAAATGAAAGACATTCTACTTGCAAACACGCAATTTGTCATGATAGCTGTTTATGTAGGTAAATACATGCACTGACCTTCACTGACCTTCATTCTGGGTGCCTCTGCAGTGCGTGAGTGTAAGCCATGCCCAGAGGGCTGGGTGCCCTTCATGCAGAAGTGCTACCTATTTGTCCCAGACCGAAAGGACTGGTTGACCAGTCAGTATCTCTGCCTGTCTGTTGGAGGACATCTAGCTACTGTAAAAACTGAGGAAGAGCAGGTGAGAGAAAGACCCATTGGTTCATAGTTTTAAATATAGATCAGTCAGTGAAAAATCATTTGTGTAATAAACATGCATTCCTGCCAGCTTTCTTTGCTTTTAGGAAAAAAAATATAATTTAATGTATTATTTGATGTAGTATTCTTGTATGATTTGCATTTGGGTTGGAAAGCAATGTAAAAGAGTGCAGAGTCTGTGAGTGAGCGTTCCTTGTAGTTACTTTCAAAGCTGTAAAAAATAAAGATATGGACAGTAAAGGAGTAAAGGAACAAAATAAAACAGTATAGGAAAAGGACAAAATGTATTTACAGAAAGCTGAATGTCTAGATGCACTGTGGTAAGTTAGCCTGTGCTGTGCATTGTGAGTACTCATAATGTTTCTTTATGTGAGCATTCTTCAGAGGTTTCTGTGCAGAAAGGCTGAAGACTTTAGTCAAGGTGACTCATATTGGCTGGGGCTGGCCAACATGAACCCTGACGGGGCCTGGCTGTGGGCTGATGGCACACCCGCAGAAGATAAAATACAGTAAGATACATCATACAATTACTACTATTACTACTATTACTACAACTACTGCTTCTCTTATACATACACACCCACACACAAGCAGCAGTTACAATTAGTTGCACTATAAGATATATTAAAAAACGTCTGCTATACCACCATGGAGAAAAATAAGAGACCACTTTTCCCACTTCTTCTGTTCGCTGTTTGTACAATTTGTGGTAGTGTTTGTGTAAAATGCACAGGTTCCTGCTCTTTTATGTACTATTGTAAAAATAAGAAATGCCTATGTTGTGAGTGCAATAGTGTTTGCAGCTATTCTATGTGCTGTATTCCAGCAGCTTCAAGTCACACATGCACACCATGCTCTTAACAGTACTATTTTAATTGTTACAGTTGTAAAATGATGTAAGAGTTTTGTGTAGTTTAACCTTATTTAAACATTTTCTCCAAACTCTTTGGAATTTTGTATCACATGTGGTCAATAGTCTAGAAAACAACCGTGACATTCACATTTTACTCAGACACACTTCCACAAATTACAAAAGAAGAAAAAAAATTATACTGTCTTATTTTTTTTCTCCCATGGCGGTATATTTACGTCTTTGCAGACACTATGTAATAATTTCTGTATATACTGAGATGGAAAATAGCTCTGAAAACAATGCTACACTAAACTGACATGTCTTTGCCATAAACATGTAATGACTGATGCTTTCAGGGTAATTATGTCCTTTAGCATTGTGTTACCATTGCCAGTGGTTGTCATGACAGATGCCTTAATGTTGATGTTATGACAGATGCTATGCCATGACATCAAACAGTGTAGCATCAGTTTACAGTAATGGTAACACGACACTACATTAGTGAAGACTGTCATGGCGGCTCTTCCGATACATGTTTCTGGCATGGTCATGTCGTGGCTCCACTGCTGCCCTCAGTAATTCTTGGTTTTCCTAGGTTCTGGGACCACACACCAGTCAATAAGGGGAATAGGGACTTGTGTGCCAGACTGACCCCCGGAGACTCTCATCGTGCCACTTGGTTCCCCTCTTCCTGCAAGAATGGTCTAAAGAGGATCTGTGAGAGGAGACAGGGCAGTGTAGTATTATAGAAAAAGAAAACTGAACACTGAACTGATGAAATAAAATTTTCTTTGCTGTCACTTGGCTTTTAGTTTTCAAAATCAGGCTCAGTAATACTGAGGATGACAAAATGTGATGCTTATTTTGTGAAATATTGTTTGTTGATGATAAGCAAAAAATGACAAAAGTCACATTTTAGGGAATAATTTGTGGCGTCACTTTCAGATGAAAAGTACATGAAAAGTGGATAAGTTATTAAGTGATGCTGCTTAGTAGATACAGTGATGGATAATACTAAAAATATAGTAAAAATCATAGACTGGGTCCATCTTCCCCAGCTGGGGCCATCTACCCCTCTAATGTTGAGAAGATGAATGGAACATAAATATCCAAGTGTTTTTATATATACTGCATTTCATAAATTTAAGCGATGCGAATTGAACTTTGTTAGTTGGTATATATCTATTTGGTAGGGATGATCATATCAGTATTGAGGTATTGATGCTTCTGATATTGACAGACTTTCTGAAAATCAGCCCTCCAATAAAACATGAATACTGAGTCTTTTCAACAAGCAGAAACTTGATTACCCATCCTTTTATTACAGTCTTTAATGCTGACAAGTAAAAGGTGTTTCTAACCAATATGTGTGTATGACAGAATTAGTACTAGAATTACATATTTGTCATATTACTTCTTGGTACTGGACTGGGGAAAAAATAGTGTTGTTACCATCCTTGCTACCTGCTACTCAGAAATATAAAAAATTATATTTACCCTAACAAGAGAAATGATATAGCTCAAATACACCCATACCTAGGTTAACTAGCCCTGTGGTATGTGAAGATATACAGCTCTGTTCCTGAAAAAGTTGGGACATTGCGTAAAATGTGAATAAAAACAATGTGATTTACAGATCATGTAAACCCTTTTTATACTAAGAAATTCCATTCAAAATAATCTTATTTATGAATTTCATGTTTCAAAAAAGGTTGAATTACATCACCTCTACATTTACCAGCCTTCTGTGAAGGTTTGGTAACTGAGAATTTTCAGAAATTTTAAAAGTGAAATGTTCCATTCTTCACTGATACAGGATTTCAGCTTCTCAACAGTTCGTTGTCTTCATTTCGTGAAGCTCCAAATGTTTATTGGGTGACAGGTCTGGACTACAGAAGAGCTAATTTAGCAGTTTAGTTTAGATTCTTCTTCTATGGATCCATGTTGAAGTGAATAAGCGTAATGCAGCCTGATGTTGTCTTGCAAAAATAAGCAATAGCATTGTCTTCCCTGCAAAAATGTTATCTGAATATCAGCATATGTTGCTCCAAACCTTCCTACATGTTGTTCTGCATTAAAAAAGTGAAAAAAAGAAAAGCGACTGCCCTAACCGCTTTTTGGCTTTTGAACGTTGCACTGATGAGCCGGACGGTCCCTCTCTTCTTCTGTCAGGAATCCGTCGCATTTGTGATCCGTGTGTTCACAGGCAAAAGTTCTGAGCCCAAAAAGTTATTTCCACTACTTTCTTGGCATCACTTTTCCAGTCTTTTGTTTCCACATTTTGAACCATGGCATCAAATTCAAAATGAGCATATTTTTCATAAAACAGACAAAAATGTTTTAACATTTGTTTTTGCTATATTTCTAATTTAATATGGGTCTGCGTCGTTTGCAGCATTTTACCTACAACTGAAGTACAATATTAGAGATTTGCTTGAAGAAGTCCATTACTCTTCTTCAAACAGCCCATGCACTTATACCCCACCCCAGGAAAAATAAAAGAAACTTAACTGTAATCAGTCTGCCAGAGCCAAGAAAAAAATAAACTATCGTTAACTGTGAGTTAAGTCTGTTCTTGTTTACAAAGAACAACCAGACGTTTGTTTATGTTGTTCGCTTATCTGAGCATTAAAGAGATTAATAATGACACATCAAATTAATGTCTTAGACTGATAATTGTAGGAACAACTGAACCATTTAGCCATGTCAAAATCAATGGATAACCATTTACAAATAACCATTGGCTTATGCTGACTTGGTTTCTGGTAAATTTCAATTTTAAAATAATCGGTTCAAAGCAGGGTACAGTAGTGGATGTACTTAATAACATGAGCTGACCTTATATGTCCATTAAAAATGCAGTTAAGTTCAGTCTGGCTATTAGCATTAAAAACTCCATCAGCTACTTAATTTTAAAAAATTAGCATCCAGAGGTTAATGTGTAACTCATTAACTCATTATTTAAAAATACAAGGGTGTATATGTTAGGGTGTATGTGTTAGGTCCTTCACCATAAAATGGAATTAATATTTAATTAATTATGACGTGTTTAAATCTAAGAAAACAAAGCAATAGCAGGTCATTCTTGTGAATCTTATATCCTATATTGTTTTTAGAAGCTTTAGAAGTATGTAATTCACAAAAAGAAACTCCACAAAAATATAAATAAATAGAATAAAATGAATTATACCTTCAAGAGCATGAATGTTATACATTTTGGACTTGATCCCTTTGTGGCCATGAAACAGAACATTTGTGAAGTCACTGCAATTTTAAATTAGTCTAGAAATGGAATCAATGAAATAAATACGTATTTTTGTGAGTGGTCATGTCATGTGTATATAATTTATTTCAGTGTGCTTTGATTTGAATACATAAAATTAATGCGTAAACTTCGACTTCAACTTCAACTAACTGGACCTAACTTGCTGAAACCTGTAATTTGTTGTCTTGAACAGATGATGGCAGCAAAGTACTACCTCTATGAAGCAGATTCCACATGCAGTACATTTTCTGTTCCAAACAAGGTATAAGAGGAAACAAGAACTATTTGAGACGCTTTTCCAGACCAGAGCTAGTTATTTGGTATATGTCAAGTTTCTAAAATAAACTTAGTTTAATTGTTTAGTTCTGTTAACTTTACATCAAATGGAAAAGCTGACAAATGATCAATGTATGCACTAGAAGGAGATGTGACTAACAATTTTGTTGACTGGTCAGTTCTACTCCCTTTACAGTACAGGGTCACGGCCGTTAGTTGTATGCATTGGGCTTATGCAGTTGTATGCATTTTACCAACCACTGCTAGACCTACACAGTAACCTAAAATTAGAAGACATTTCCAAATGTCACTATGCTTTGATCAAAGATGGTAAGAAAACAAAGATGGTAAGAAAACAGAAAACAAATTTTCTGAATTTAAATGATATGTAAAGATGATTTGTTCTTACTATGAAGTAAAAGTTTGCATTTTGAATTCAGGTTGACCTTAAGGTGCATTCTTCATAAGTTTATATTTGTGGTCCTATCAGGAAAACTAACAATTGTGGGAAAACTAATTAAATGAATCAATGAATCATGTGCCCATGCCCAGCATGTAGTAGTTTTGTGAACATGCCACTGCACAAGACCCCTGAAGGTGTGCTGTGGTTTCTGGCAAGAGATCATTTAAGTCCAGTACCTATGAAGTGAGGTGGGCCACCGTGGGCCAGACTCATTTATTCAGCTCATCCCAAAGATGAACAATTTTATTGAGATCTGGAGAATTTGGAGGAAATGTCCAAACTTCAAAGTCTTTGTGATCATGCTCAAACTGTCCCTGCACAATGTTTGTAATGTGACGGAGAGCATTCTCCTGCTGAAAGAGTGAATACCATTAGTGAATACCCCTGCCATGAAGGTATGTGTCAAAGAAAGGAAGGCAGAAAGAAAGAAAGAAAGGAAGAAAGAAAGAAAGAAAAAAAGAAAGAAAGAAAGAAAGAAAGAAAGAAGGAAATAAGGAAAGAAAGAGCGAGCCCTACTTGAGCAAAAATGCTTGAGGGCATGGCATTTGAGGCCAGACAAGAAAACCATCAATTAACCTCCTGTCCATCGGCCTTATAGATACTGACATGACCTTCAACTCAAAGACACAATAGAAAACACCATTCAGAACTACTGTTTCGAATTGAGATTGGGCTTCAAATGGGCTACAAAATGGAAATGAAAGTATAAAATGAAAGAAATTACAGTAGAAGGGAAAAAATCATGTACATGGCCACATTTTGGTAGTGATTATGATGTATATATTGAAGTAAAACCTGGTCCAGATTTTTTATACTTGTCTTTGATGATATGAAAGATGATATGCATGCCTCACATCACTAATCTCCATCAAAATAAAGAATCACTTGATCTGCATAATCTTATAGGGACATGCTTTCTTCCTATATTATTATCCACCAACATTAATCCGCCTCTCACTTCTTCCTACAGCATTCCAGTGCAACTGCTGCGATTCCACACAATGCACTGAATATAACATCTCTTCAGTTCTGTTTTAATTCACATCAGGACCTGGAGATGTCAATGATGATGTGTTTCTGTAGCCCTCCTGCATATTTATACTCAATGAGACTGGATCCTGTGATTTTCCACTCAATTTGTGATAATTATTTTTAACTAAAACAAAACATTAATAGGGAAAATGTACCTTTCATATCACAGGTGACTTCAGAGAGCATATAATGGTATAGAACAGTGGTCCCCAACCCCCGGACCGCAGACCGATACCGGGTCGTGGGTCATGTGGTACCGGTCCGCGGGCTGCACAGAAAAAATAAATAAAAAAACTTGTTATGAAAATGCTGTTAATAAAGCTGCGAGTACACATTGGATTTACATTTATTATTATATTTTAAAGATACCCCCATTATTATATATTTAAAATATCCTCATTTTTATGCGTATCATTTATTTGTATTAATACGTATATTTATCTGCCACTCCTTTCCAAGGCCGGGCCGTGAAAATAGTTTCTGATATTAAACCGGTCCGTGACCAAATAAAGGTTGGGGACCACTGGTACAGAACATTATATAACATGCACATACAATAATCTTATTGAACAAATAGCTTTTTTAGATAAAGGTCAGCTGCAAGACTGGCACCATTAGAGAAGAGGGATACGAAGAGGCCATAAAATATCTTTATTGTAATAATTTAATTTCATAGAGAAATTAGAGAAATTCGAACTATAACCGAAACCTAAGAAATCTAAAACCCTCACCAAGATTTTTTTAACAAAACCACATGCAGTTGGAGGCAACTGGGGGTGGAATAAGACCTGGGTCCAGGGAAAGGCCTGGTGCAGGAGGAGCTCAGTGGTCTGTCAAAAAGCAAATGATGATATTAATAACTGCAATGCAGAAAGTTGACTAGTGGGTATAGTGGCATGCCTCGAGCCTTGTCTTGAGAGCATAACAATAGTGAATAAATAAGTAAATTACATTTGTAAAAAAGCATAATCACTTGTCATATCGCCTGTTAAACTGCTTTTGCAGTGGAGATTGAAAGACCCTCATGAAGCCCATGGCCTGATCGGATTATATTTGCCCAGCCCCCACTCCAACATTTCCCCTTCCACCAACATCCCCTTCCACCAACATACACCACATCCAAGCACAGACAAGCTTCTCTCTTTCTCTTCAGTGATGATCAGGTCTTGACCCGCATCTCTGACTGTCTGGCTGACATCTTCTCTTGGATGATGGCCCACCACCTCAAGCTGAATCCCAGCTGAGCTGAGCTTCTTTTCATCAAAGGGAGTCCATCACCGAGCTACGACCTCACAGTTTCTTTTGAGAACTGGGTTATTGTCTCCGCAAAGAAGGTAAGAAATCTTGGTGTCATGCACATTGACCACCTCTCCAGGACCTTCTTTACAACATCAGAAGTATCCGAGTCTCTCTTACCACTGAAGCCACGCAGTTACTTGTCATATTCAGAATGCAGCTGTGAGGTTGTTCAATGTTCCTATATTCTCTCACACTGCGCCTTTCCTGCAGAACCTTCACTGGCTCCCTGTGGCCACTTACATTAAGTTCAAAACCTTAACATTTGCCTTTAAGGCCAAGAATGGAGTTGCACCTCCTTCATCAGCATCAATCAAGCAGCGTGTCATTTCTCATCCTCTCAGAGCTTCAAGCACAGCTCGTCTTGAACCTCCGTTGTTCAAAAGAAGAGGAAGACATGCATCAAGACTCTTTTCAATCTTGGCCCTCAGTGGTGAAACAAACTCCCTCTTGCAATCAGATCTGCAGAGTCCTTCACTGTCTTCAAGCATCACCTGAAGACCCACCTCTTCAAGGAGCACTTGGTGACTAACCAGTCCTCTCGCTTTTCTCTTATAGATCTCTGTCTTTATATTTAAAAAACCTCAGGCCCTTACCCTCCTAACTGTTTGTTCTTACATGTGTATTAATCTCTTACCTTTCTTTTATTTTGACAGCGATTGTTAAGGTGTGTAACTTAGCTGGCAGTAACTTGGTAAAAAGCAGGTGTGGATTTTAGTATAGCTTTACAGGTATGAAGAACAGAAGTAGACAACCTAAGCACAGATGGGCATCTGCTAAATCATGTAAACAAGCATTTTTATAAGACCTTGTTCAACATTTTCTTTGAATCAAATTTGAGTGACACTTTAATCTGCTAATGGAACAATCTTATATGGCTTTCTACTTTGGTGGGCATTGCTGTCACTGTGCTCAGTGGATTTGGTGCTTCATGTGACGCCTCTTTCATACCTCTACTTAAAACAGCATTTCCTGACTTTAAACAAACTTTGGAGATTCAGTCTGGACAATAAATTATTAAATAAACTTTCTGGTTTGGCACTTCACACAGTAATGCAACTTTGGCTGTTGCAGCACAAAAGCCAAATAAACATTTACATTTGCAAGGTTCATTTCTTAACAGTCAGGTGAAGATGTCTGGTACATACTAATATGTAAAGAATTCTATATCTTTGGAGCATAAAATGAAAAGCTTCTTCCCCGCTTTACACAACACATCCAAGGCAATAAGGCAGAACTTAAGATTAAAAGGCTTTTAAAATCTTGGCAGTCCTGCACAGGTCAAAGACGGCCTTCGTGACTCTTGGAAGCAAATTTAAAAAGCCTTTCAATCTTGGCTAACCTAAGTGCTGTAGGTCTATATTTATTACAGGATAGATTTACGACACAGACAGCTTGCACCATTTTCCGAAGAATACCATTAGAGCCGCTACGATGCAACTTTGTGCATGTTTATAATCTGTTTTGTTGTTCATGTGTAATAATCTGTTTTGCTGTTCATGTGTAATAAAGGTTTGCATGACCAATAAAAATCTAGCTTTTGCACAGATAACGTATTGCTCTAGATTACATGGTCATATGCAAATGTTTGACAACTGCCAATCAAATAATTTTTACACATCCTGCATACAATATTTTATTATTGTATTTATTTATTTGTTTTGACTGTTTGTTTGTTTATTGTGTTCCCTAACTTTTCCACAGGCCACACTTTATGTTTTTATTTTTCCCAAAAATAAAACAATTGTGCATCAGAACATGCAGATTGTTTTCTCTCTAAAGTGTACCTGTTTTTCACTTAGAACATCAACATTGTGTAAAATTTGTACTGGTTCTGCCTCTGTTATATGTCTCTGCTTAAGAATTATTGAAAGTCTAGTCATTCACAGAATCCTCAGTTCAGTGCCTCAGTCCCATTAACATGTCATGTAAGCTATATCTCATAGTATTTCTAAGAGGAGCTCTAGATCTGCCATAAATAATTAGTGTTTCAGTCAAAATCATTCATCTGGACAAGCCTCATGATTCTTCTGATGCAGCAAGAGTCCAGTACTGCAGTCAGTGCCAACTGGACTTCAGAACAATATAATGCTTCACCAGATGAAACTCTGGAAAAGCAGTGGCTCAAAACAATATGAACATTGTCAATACACAAAAAGAACTTGTGGTGGTCTATCTATCTATCTAGATGAAGATATATATATATATATAATGCGGACTTCGTGAGTCAGACTTCCTGCACTGTTACCCAGCTGTCATTGCGTCAGCAGCATTTTATCACACCCGAATTCAGATAAATCCCGCCCCCTGGGCTCTGATTGGCTGGTGGTCCCGCCTTGCTCTGGGATTGACTGATTGGTGGGACTGCCTTGGTTAAAACCGCCCGTGCAACAGGAAACAAGACTCAAACGTGGAAACCATCATCGTCTGGTCGATGTTGCTGTTACAAATTGATTGTGGGTATTTTAAAAATAAACAAAAATCCTAAAGACAGTAAAAAGGCCATTAAAAACACTTATTTAAAACACAGTAATGTCAAGACAATGACCAGGTATATAAAACTGAATTTGTTTAGGAAATGTTTAGGATAATTTCATCATGTACAATTTCCTATTATGTGCTGTAGTCTTGCTATGTGCAGTATCACCACTTATGTCAATATTACTTATATTACTCCTCACTCAAATCCATAATTTGTATAATTAGTAATTAACTTAAAGGTACATTGCTTGTCTATAATATTTATACACAGTATTTGTAAGTATATCACATTTTATTCTGTGATTTAAGTAGACGTTATACTTTATATCTTTCTTGTCTTTGTCATATAGTACATTATTAAACAAAACTGGTTAATAAATGCACTTTAAAGAATACAAAAAATAAAACAAAACAGAACGGAAATAATGGAAAAAATAAAATAAAAGAATATATAGAAAATCAACAAAGTAAAAATAATAGTGTAAAAGAAGTGCAGAAATGTAAAAGAAAGGAGAGGAGAATAATGCAGTTTTTAGCAGCTATTATGGCTACTGTTGGTGCAGATCTGATACTGATGGGCAGTTTGCCCCCCGCAAAGAGCTGCCATTGTGCCATTGTGTGTGTATTTGCAGCCATAAACAAACAATTTTCCTCCAGGATCAATAAAATTTTCACTAAAAAAAAATGATTAGAACTTCGGTGTGGCGGTGAGCTATTACCTAATCAGTCCAAACTGTAGCCAATCAGAGCTAAGAGACCTGGGGTGGGGCGGGGCTTGGCCAGAAAACAGGTGTGAAATATATCATAATAAGAAATAAAGGACCCAGCTTTTCAAGGTCGCCCGCGCGCGGAGCATCATGGGGGGAAGGGGGGGGGGTGGTAGCATCCTAGGAGCGCCCACCGGAGAGAGCCCTCCCGCCCGCCGCAGTGACGGAGCAAACATCACGAGATGTGATGCAGAATGCGTGTCATGGGTAAATGAAGGTGGGGGAAGAGTGCGAGGGGGGGAAAAGAGGTCGAGCAGAATCTGGTTTTATTGGTCGAGACGAATAAGTTTTTTTTTTCATCAAAGAACAACGTGCGGACGGTCTTGTACTCACTGCGTGACGAGCAGCGGTGAGGAGCTGAACGGTATTACTCGCTGCGTGGGTGGAACACGACGCCCAACCGAAGGTAACGTCTTATCATTTATTGAAACATTTTTCTGCAACCTTATTTTTTTGCACCATGGACCGGTTTCATGCAAGAACGGACCAGATTGAGGATGCATAATAAAACATAATGGACGGTATAATATATTATTTATTACATGTATAATAGAAATACAATTACATAGACAAAAAAGATGCTTTTCTGGCTCCATGCAAGATTGCACTTTATTATACACAATAAAGTGCATACTGATATATTATTTGATTATTAGATATAATGAAAATGTAGTGGACACGAATATGTTTTTTACCGTTTTTACTTTTGATTCAGTAAATGCGTTATAAAAAATAAATAAACGTGATCTAAGAGCAATGTAAACAAAACAGGAATATATTTTTAAAAGTTTATATTATTTCTGTGCGACCCCGTGGTTGGGTACCCCTGTTTTACTGAAATCCTCGATACCTCTGATCATCTGCTGCAGGGTGGGTAGGCTGGGTTTATGTTCGAGTTAGGATGGCTCAGGTCTCCTAATAACGCTGAAACTATGATTCCACCTTTACTGTAAGACAAGATTATGCTCTCCAGAACTGATAACATTTGAGCATTAGCTGTAGCACAGTCATACGATTAGTAGTGTTGCCTTAGACTTTTTTTCCTCATATTTATGTCTAAGAATGTTATAATGTTGGTGAGGAATGGTGGTGGAGTGGTGGCGGTGTCTGGTGAAACCTGTTGTATGTTGAATTTTTGAGACATTTGGCGTCTTTCGGGCTCTTTGCTACTTTGTTTACATTTCTCCTCTTTTTCTAGTTTTTTCCACTTTTTCCACACCAACCCCCCACATACGTTGTGTGGAAGACTGCACGTCCGCCAGAAATCAATTAGCCTTCGACTTATCCACCCGATGAAGATGGAGGGGGAGAAGGTGAGTGTGTATGAGACAAGTGTTGCTTCTAGGTTTTCTTTTCTAACACCATCTCCAAGAGTGGCTGTAATCTGTTTCAGTTTATTATATTGGAATAAAATAACAGAAAGGTAGTTTTGCTGCTTTGGAAAACTGTTGCACATACACTATATGGTCAAAAGTATTGGGACGCACCTCTTAATTTCTCTTAGTAATTCTGGTGGCAATCTTAATGCTTCAGAATACCAACACATTTTGTACAACACCATGATTCCAACTTTGTTTACACAGTTTTGGGAAATAACCTTTTCTATTCCGGTATGACTGTGCCCCAATGCACCACGCAAGCTCCATAAAAACATGTTTGTATGAGTTTGATATGGAGGAACTTGACTGGTCCTGACCTCAACCTGGCCTGAACCCCATCCAACAACATTGGGATGAACTGGAACAGAGCTTGTGAGCCAGGCCTTCTCATCCAAGAGCCCAGACCTCATAAATGCTCTACAGAATGAATGGGCACAAATTCCCACAAACATGCTTCAAAATCTTGTGTATAGCCTTCAGAGAATAATGTATTTGATGCAAGTCCATGTTAGTGTAATGGTCAGGTGTTCTAATACTTACGTCCATGTAGTGTATCACACACTCACACCAAGTCTCGGCACTGAGTTGTACTTCTAGTGCATTTAAGAATCACAGAGAGGTATTTAACACACTTTTGTGTGTGTAGATGCTTTGTTGTACTATGCATGCCTTTTATTCAGTGTATTGAATAAAAACTGTTCAAATGGCTCAGGGCGGTTTATGTAGGCCTATCCCTGTCACAATGCACAGTAGCACAGAAGCTGTCTTTTATTGTAAATCACATGTTTTTCACACCAGGCCTAGTAGTCTTGTGTGTGGAGAATGTGGTGGGCAATGCATTGCTTTTAGTCGCTGTTGCATGAGTCACAAGCTCCTGATAGTGAACGAAATGGTTTACTGTGTTGTGGCTTTGCTGGTCCTTGTGTGTGTCTACATGTGCCGATGCAGCTGTCACCTTCGGGATGTTGTTATGACAACGAGGGTAAGGCAAAAGGGAACTAGAGGATAAGGTGGACATCTTGAGAGAGGAAGACTGCAGCTATAAGACTCTTAGTTTTGGAGTGCAGTGTTTTGTGGATGGAGCATGCCCCTCATTGGTTGTCCGATTGTTCTGGATAGTTGTTTATGTTTTCTCCTGATGTATTCCAGTTAATCACCGGTTTGTCTGTGTAACATGATCTGTCTGTTGTTTAGGTTATTCAGCCACGAAACTCAAGATCCATTTATTATGCTAATGATGCTATCAGGCCAGACCATCAGAGCCAAAAACAGCTCAGGTTTACTCCGATTTACTGAGTCATTGTGACTCCACAGAAAGAGAGACAGATACAGAGAGAGAGAGAGAGAAAGAGAGAGAGCTACATATAGAGAGAGATAAATAGATATATATATAGAGAGAGAGAGACAGAGAGAGAAATGGAAGGAGAGCATTGTTGTTGTTTGTGTCATTGTAGTCCTTGGCTGCACGTTTTCTGTATACATACTATTTCTTTGCTTTTAGAACCAACATTGACTAAGAAAGTGTTGTTGAAACTTAGAGATTATTTCAGTAATGCTTTGTTGCTGATGCTTGTGAGGAGGCTTTCATCCATACAAAACCACACTTTCACTCACTGCAGGACACACACTCAAACTCCTCGCCTCTGAAATGTAAGGTGAAGGTGGCTTTAAGGTCGTCTGACCTGACAGCTTCAGCCGCTCCAGGATCATATAGCTCACTGAATTCTGCCCTCTCAGCACTGTATCATCCTTTTGCCCTAGAAACCTGGATTCAGCAGAAAGTCTTTGTGATTTTGTTCGGGGTCATCCTCTTTAAGTCCAATTGTCTATTTATCACTTACACTTCTGCCAGCTGATATTTTTAAGGCATGTGTGTTTACTTATTAAATATAGATCTATATGAAATATAGATAAGCCACCAGCAGCTGTTATGTTAGAGTGGCCCCTTATTAGTCACGCGTGAACACACCACAGCACAGCTCAACACACAGAGAACAATGTGTAATCCTTTTTCTGCATTTAACCCATTCACCAAGTGAAGCAGGGGGCTGCCACAAAACAGGGGCACATGGGGAGCTGTGTGTTTGGACTTTACATTGCTCAAGGTTACCTCAGTGGTGCAACTAGCAGTCCTGGGGTTCAGACCCACAGTCTTTGGATTGCAGAGGCCACTAGCTGCCCCCAAAACAGCAAATATTAACATTAGGCATCAGCACAGCTGTATTACTTAACAGAGGGGTCACATGCATGAATGCAACCTAAAATCTTTAATTTGCAAGGATCAGTCTAAGAAAGTAGACTGTAAACTGTAAAAGAAGTTAGTGATGTCACTAACAATTATATTAGTAACTGAATAATCCTAACATTTTAACCATCAATGGAGTAGCATTTTATAACACTTTAGACCCCAACTGAATGATAGAGCACTCTTTGGTAATTCTGACACTTTTCAGGCAATTTTTAGAGGGTAGTTGATCACTGTTAACACTGTAAAAAGTGTTTATCATAAATCATTGGAAAACGACAGTAAAATTTAGGGATATAAATCAGTACTCGCATATGAGGCCTGCACAAACAGGAACATGGGTAGTTAAAAAGTTGTAGTTATAATGTTGTAAATATAAAGAAATAACAATTTCTAGGCATAAATAACAGGTAGCATAAACTGACTACAATTGCTAACTATATTTAGCATGTCCTAATTTTCAAGCTGATAACATACTAAACAAAAGAACTCACTGTAATGAGTTTCCAAACCTAGTCTAGAAACCTCTCCAGCCATATCTCTCCCCAGAAAAAACAGTCATTTGTTTGGCTGTTTTTTCACTCTCTGTAGTTTAGGGGCTGAGAATAAAAAACAGAGATAACATGTTAGCTAACCACTTTGATTGATTCATATGTACTATGAAATGTCCCAAAACATGAATACAGCGGAATGGGAGGCCTAACGGTGTATTAACATGGACACTGAGATTTTCGGCAAGTGTAGGGTGTGATGTATGAGAACTTTTCATTTTGGCATTGTGGTGTAAATGACAGAATTTACTTTAACAGAATGTAAGCACTTTAAGTGCAGTATTTACAGCTATTGGTATATATGATCGTTTAGTATGGACTTTCATCAATGGAAAGGTAGTTCTTAAATCTTAAAATGACAGTTATATTAGATAGCAATATTTTTTGCTTGTTTTCATTCTGGATAAGAATTATACAAATATTATGTGAACGAACATTATTTATTCTTCAATTGTGTAATAGTTGTGGTGTCATGTGAATTTGTTTTATATAACTGCACAACTGCAGTAGGCCTATATTGTGAGTGTAATTGCAGTGAACTTTTATAAATTCTTTGTAATGTGTTATTACAGTTTTAAGTTTACAATTTAATTATTGAGTAGGGCGGCCTGTAGTCAGAAATATAGGCCTTTTTACATACCAACAGCACATTTCACTTTACCATAATTGCACTTTGTATTGTCCATGTCCTGTTGTAAAAATGTTAGTTACATTAATATGTTTGTAAAGGGCATCTCTTGCCCTATATTTTGGTATTTTTGATGTTCTGTATAAATGCCTATGTGTAATGTCATTTCAATTGACTGTATACTGAGCCTTTTTGTTTAGTAAGTATTTAGGTATCAATCATGGACCACATTGACCTTGCATGTAGCTCTCACTCAAACCCTCCCATACACATTTATTAAGCTGAAGATGCTAAGGAATGCCATTAGCACTTAAATGACACTGTTATCTTTTTGTAATGTTTATTTATATGGTAGAAAATTGCCACCTGGACTGATTTTCTCACAACTGTCCTGTGTGCTGTTTAACATCTTCTTTTCACAGAAACAAGTTACCTGCTACCTCCTGTTCTCTCTTGGGACAGCTGTTATTGGCTCCCTGCAGTTTGGCTACAACACAGGGGTCATCAATGCACCTGAACAGGTAAAAGAGCGCACCATTGTCAGAGAGATTGCTTTCCTTTGTATTATTTTTCATCCTTTTATTACTTGAGGTAATGGCATTTAATCCTGATTAAATATTTTATATTTGTACCATCTTTCTTGCTCTCGCTTTCTTCAGAAACTGCAAGCCTTCTTCAACAAGACATGGGTGCAGCGTTACGGAAAGCCCATCGATGCTGGAGTTTGCACCCTAGTGTGGAGCTTGGCGGTGGCCATCTTCAGTGTTGGGGGAATGGTGGGCTCCTTCAGCGTCGGTGTTGTGGCAGACAAGTTTGGACGGTGAATGAAAACAAATTTTGCAGAGTGATTGATCAGACTCTTCCAGACAAAAGAGATTACAGTTTTGATAATATGTATATATTATGTCAAACTCTCATTTAAAAAAATATAGAAAGCAACTAGATTTGATGTTCTTTTAAAGCCCATCAGAGAACATCTGAAGCATTTCATTTTGAACAACGTTTAATTGTTTTTATTCTTGGATTGTCACTGTATCTGTTTGGAAGAAAAGGAAATTCATTCATTTTTGAACATCTTCTTGATCAGAAATGAGAAAAATCTTCACATCTGTCATTTTTCTGTCTTGGCAGACGCAAGTCCATGATGCTGGTAAATGTCCTGGCTTTAATTGGTGGAAGCCTGATGGGGTTGTGTACTCTCTGCTCTTCCTTTGAGATGGTTATTGCTGGTCGGCTGGTTATCGGGCTTTTCTGTGGTCTGTTCACTGGCCTCACCCCGATGTATGTCGGGGAAGTATCACCTACCCCTCTCCGTGGAGCCTTTGGGACTCTGCACCAACTGGGTGTGGTGGTGGGCATCCTGATTTCACAGGTGAACTATGACATGTTTCTTCTACTTATGAGTATGATTTAGGGTAGAGTTGGAACGTTTCTTATGCAAAAAAACGTGAATATCATTTACATTTGATTGTGTATGGTCTGTTTAAAAGCTTAGACTTAATTTGGAATCATCATGTTATTAATTTTGTTGCTCAATAGACAAATGTACACCGAACTCCTACAGTATAGACTGTACTGTAATTCAGACACAAGTACACTGGAGACGCTCCACTGGGAAAATTCTGGACTGCAGCTGCATCAAAGGGCAGCAGCCAATCAGCAGTAAGGACAAATAAATAGTGTTCTCAGATTGGCTATTTCAAACTTTCCACCTCTATTTCACCATCCCAAGATTCTTTATGTTCTCTAGACAGTACCAAAACATTTATAGTTATTTTATATGGTAGTGTAGCTAAATGTACATTACTATTTATGTTACAAAAGTACTAAATTATATTTTCATAATAATTTAGTACTTGTGTGAACATTTATATATTGGACTGAAACTGTGACTGATGATCCATGTTAAAATGGGAGTTTACTGTTTATGTGTGTGTGTGTGTGTGAGAGAGAGAGAGATACTGTATGTTTTATGAACAGGAAGAGAATAATTTTTCCTATTGTAAGGTTATATAGGAAGAGTCCTTGATAATAATTTTAACTTAGTTTTCAGTGCTGGACAGAGTTTGCATTTATTTTGGAATCAAGCTGGCTCTCTTGTTCATTCTGGACACATTTAACATTCTTTTGCTGTTGGAACAGAACTCTGTATCTCCAAAATAGTTACTTTTCAAGAAAGGAAAAATATATATTCTTCAGATTAAAGTCAAATCAATTTGAACCATTTATTTTAATTCATTCATCATAAAACTTTGAAACAAAGCAAAGGGAAGCAGGTGTTTTCAAACTCTAAAAAAACAACAACAGAGATAATAATGAGAGATACAAGGTTTTCTGCCTACAGTAACTATTGCTTAATTTTTATTCATATGTTGCTAATGTCCATAGAATCTATAAGAATTAAATTGACTTATTTTGTCATTATTTTTAAGATGTACAGTGGGGCAAAAAAGTATTTAGTCAGCCACCAATTGTGCTCTCCCACTTAAAAAGATGAGAGAGGCCTGTAATTTTCACCATAGGTAAACCTCAACTATGAGAGACAAAATGAGAGAAAAAAATCACATTGTGTCACAAGGGCTGGACGGAGCCAGCCCTCGTGAGCTACCTCGGGGCATGGAGCAGACAGCGAGACGTGGATCCAT